>CM057454.1:734570000-735075000 GCA_016271365.2 Neoceratodus forsteri
AGTATCTGCAGCTTATCCAGTAGGTAGGGAAATGGGCAGACTGGGTGGACCAAGCAGTCCATATTTGCCATCAAAGTCTATGTTTCTATGACTTACATATTTCATGGGCCCCCCTGTAGTCTCTGTCGCTCTCTTCCCTCTGGATGGCACAAGTAAAAGATTTATTGTGCCAGCCTGCTGCCCTTGCCCTGTACACACAGCCACACTGAAGTCAGGAAAAAAAAATGTGCGATTTCTGTGACTGTTGCATTTCTTGTGGACCCCCCTGTAGTTTCTCTCTCTCTCTCTCTCCTCTCTGGATGGCATAAGTCAAAGATTTATTTTGCCAGCCTGTTGCCCTTGCCCTGTACACACAGTGACACTGAAGCCAGGAAAAAAATGTATTTGGTATTTCTGGGACTGTTGAATTTCTCGTGGGTCCCTCTGCAGTCTCTCTTTCTCTCTCTCTCCCTCTCTCTCACCTCTGAATGGCAGAAGTCAAAGATTTGTTTTGCCAGCTGGCTACCCTTGCCTGTATACACAGCCACACTGAAGCTAGGAAAAAAACTTTCATTTGGGATTTTCTGTAACTGTAAAATTTCTCTTGGGTTCCCAGTAGTCTCTCTCTCTTTCCTCTGGATCTGGAATGGCACAAGTACAAATAGGCAACTCTTACACTGTGCTAAATTCACCTCCAAGCAGTGGTTGGGTGAACTCCCTTCCTACCTCACCTCCTCCTTTATAACCCCCCACCCTCCACTCCTTAGATCAACTGACTCCCGTACTCTGGTTGTCCCCCACAGATCCACCCAAATAGACCAGTCCAATTACTCTCACCACCTCCCAAAAATCTGGAATTCCCTTCCCCCCTCAAATTCGGCACTCATCCTTCACCTACTCCATCCGCTCTGCCCTCAATAATTACCTTGCACCTAGCTGCTCCTGCCATGTCCCTCCCTAATTCCCTCCTCTAAGCCCTAGACAAACCCTACCCCTCTACCCTCAACTTCATTTTCTCCTGGGCACACCCACCCCCCCAATTTCTAGCCCTCCTTCCCTTCCCCAAATTGCTCCCCCTTACTGGCTTCCCTTGATCTCTCACAGAATGTAAAGGACACCGAATGCTCTCCATGGGTCACTCTCCTACCCCCAAGGGGCTTGTATCTCTCATCTACTCCCTTCCCCCACCATCCTAAAGGGGTCTCTCTGGGACACTGCCTTATCCCCTCCTCTCTGGTCCCCCCAGTCCCCTTGCAGGGTTCCTCGCATCCTGAAGGAGTCTCCAGGGACAGGACTCTTCCCCCTTCCCCTCCTCACCCCTCACCCCCTTCCCCCTTTTCTTTCACGAAAGCACTTGTTTACTTATTAACCCGGCACTTATTATTGTCCATTCTTTCTACATCTTATGTGCAACACTGTTGTAACACTGCTTGTAACACCTGCCTTACAATTGTATGTTAATGTTGATCTTGTAACTTGAATATCTAATGTCTCATTCCAATTGTACCCTTTCCCCCACAGGTCGCACCGGAGACGAGTGACTTGTTGCTCAGTGTGCTTTCCTGGTGAAACATTTCAATAAATAAATAAATGAAAACAAGTCAAAGATTTTGGCAGCCTGCCTTTGCTCATGAACACAGCTACAGTGTCTGAGGTCAAGAAAAGAAAAAAAGCTTTCATTTGGGATTTTCTGTAACTGTAAAATTTCTCTTGGGCCCCCACTAGTCTCTCCCTCTCTCCTCTGGATTTGATTTGGAATGGCACAAGTCAAAGATTTTGCCAGCCTCCCCCCACCCCCACCTTGCTCATGTACACACAGCTACACTGTCTGAGGCCAAGAAAACAAAAAAAAACTTTCATTTGGGATTTTCTGTAACTAAAATTTCTTTTGGGCCTCCAGTAGTCTCCCACTCTCTCTTCTGGATCTTTATGCCACAAATCAAAGATGTTGCCAGTCTGCCCTTGCTCACATACACAGTCACACTGCCACACTGCCTGCCTTTTGCCTCCCCCCAGCAGCACCCAGGCCAACACAATCTCCCCAGTCCCTCTGGATTCCTCCTTTCTCCAGTCTCAACCTGCCACCCTCCCCCAATGGTCAGTTTCTCCCCCCCCCGCACCAGTAAATCGAGTCCTTTTTCTCTCCTTTTCTCTTCCCTCCCCTCCAAAATGAATATATATATTTTTTTGTGTTTTTTTTTTCCTTTTAGCAACTTCTTCTGGTGGCAGCTGCAGCGATAAGTGAAGTGCTCCTCCAACACGTCCTCCTCCTCTCATCTGGGCCGCGTTGCTCATTCAGCACAGTTATATACTGTGAGTGCATCATGTGACCATCTGTTGCCTGACTGGATGCCGCTAACTGTCTGTTCATGGAGTGAGCGTGCCGACGGCATCCCCATGGCAACAGTATGCACAATGGCACCAATGGCACTTCCACGGACCCGGACCCGGATTTCTGCGGTGAAGTCCATATTTATCCAGGTACTTGGATTATGGGTTCAATACAGGGGTCCGGATCTCCCACAGAACAGTTCACCCAGTCCTAATGTCCACCCTCCAGTGTCTGTTCCGAGCTTTTATTTAGCTCTGATGGGGATATTGTGACTGTTAAACAAACAAGATTAACACCAGACAATATGGAGAAACTAACATTCTTGAAGGTTAACTTGCCAAACTTTGGCTACATATGTGATGCTGATCTTGAAGAAGTTGACACTGACAGCAGTACCAGTGCTGCAGCTGTGGAGTGACACATCAGCTTTCAATCTTGAGACTGGACTGCTTAAAAGTAGAGATCTGGGACTTGCCTGCCTTTCAACCACATCATCATCATCCTGGGTGTGTGTGTGGGTGGTGCAGCAAGTACATCACATTATCACATACTGGTGGCAACTGTAGGAGACAAGTCCCTGATCTCACATGCAGTCACTTTCACATTCTGATGAGATCATTTATTTTATTACCTAATGCACCTAAGAGTAATGATTTCTTATTTAACCATAGCTCTGTTTTTTCCCTCCTGATAGTAGTAGTAGTAGTAGCAGTGGTGAAGTGGTCACTTTGGACTGCCTGGTGCTCTTGTTCTTTTACAATGTTTCATGTTGCGTTCCATACAGATACCCATTGTTATGCTAAAATAATTAGTGACATACAAAAAACACACTGACCCCTTCTACAAAAAATCAGACTTAGTTGACTGATTAAAAAAAAATAGAAATCTGGGACTTGTCTGCCTTTCAACTGCATCATCGTCATCCTGGGAGTGAGTGGGAGTTGCAGCCAGTACATTACATCATTACGTACTTGTAACAACTGTGGCAGACAAATCCCTGGTCTTGCACACAGTTGCTTTCTCATTCTGACGAGATCATTTATTTTATTACCTAATGCACCAAAGAATAATTATTTCTTATATAACCATAGCTCTGTTTTTTTTTCCCCCTGTTAGTAGTGGTAGTAGTAGCAATGATGAAGTGGTCACTTTGGACTGCCTGGTGTTCTTCTTTCACAATGCTTTGCGTTGTGTTCCATACCGAGACCCGTCACTATGCTAAAATAATCAGTGACATACAAAAAACACACTGACCCCTTCTACAAAAAATCAGACCCAGGAGACTGGTTAAAAACAAAGATAGAGATCTGGGACTTGCCTGCCTTTTTTTGGACTGCATCATCGTCATCCTGGGTGTGGGTGGGAGGTGCAGCCAGTACGTCACATCATCATTGTACTGGAGCAACTGTGGAAGACAAGTCCCTGTTCTCACACAAACAGTTACTTTATCATTCTAAGGAGATCATTTACCTAAATGCACACAATTAAATAACCACATTGATAAATGCTGCTAGCTCTGTTTTTTTCCCCTCGTAGTAGTGGTAGTACTACTACAAACTAGTGCAATTATTACATGCACTATTATCCCCGTCTAAAAAAATCAGACTCAGGAGGAGACTATTTATTTACAAACTAGATGTTTGGTCTTGGATTTTCTTGTCATGACAGTCACTTTCTCATTCTTTTCTAAGCAGTCATTTTTGGTAAACGTGCCTTAACCATATTGTTTTCAGCGCTGGTAGACTATTTCTGGTTTCCCCTGATTGTAGTAGGTGGGGGTAGTAGCAGACTGCAGTCTTCAAGTGGTAGCTGGCTGACTGGCTCACTTTGACTGGCTGCCCTCTGCTCTGGCCTGGTGCTGTTTTTGTGTTCCTGGCTTCTTCTTCATCACTTAATAGTCTAAAACACATCTGGTGCCTGCCTGTACCTGTTGAGGAATAGAAATCACTACTGTTAATAATATAACTTATACACAGTATTAGTATTACTTTCTTAAATGTCAGAAACAGAAGAATGATTAGAGAGCATTCTCTACTACGAAACAGTGGTTTAATTGTTTTTTAACAGATATGTTGATTAAAAGCAGTTTAAAATGATTTTTTAACCTATGGTTACCATAAAACAATAAAGGTCGTAAAAGGTTTGGATAAGATTCGAATAAGGAGGATACAGAGGTGAGCAACCAAGATGTTGAGTGGGATAAGGAAAAAGCCTTATGAGGAGAGGTTACAGATACTCAATATATACTCTCTTGGGGACAGACGGGACGGGGGATATGATTGAGACATTTAAATACTTGAAGGGCATTAACAGGGTAAGTCATGAGGATCTGTTTAAAATGAGAAAGGAAGGAATTACAAGAGGGCATAGTCTGAGGTGCATATAATATATTTTTTCTCTTTTCAGGAGATACTCAGTCTGTGGCTCTGTTTGTGGCTCGGAGCTGTGTATACCTTCTAAAACTATACTGTTCCTAGCCTTGATGTCTCTATGTATATATATATTCCTGTACATATCTTAACTGTGCTTACTGTCTACTGGTTATGTTCACATGGTTCTATTTTGACTCTGTATACTGCTTAACTTGTGTCATGTTGTCCTCTGTATGAATTTGTATCTCACTGTATCTGTTTCTCATTGTACTTTCCCGGGCCGTACCTGAAAATAGGCATATAACTTGTCTAGTGTACTTATCTGGTCAACAAAAGCTAAATAAATAAAGTTGAGGGGGAGGTTCAGAAGGGAGATGAGGAAGCACTTTCTCACTTGAGAGGGTGGTGACAGCATGGAATGCTCTGCCAGAGTAACCGGTTTTGAGGACATCAGTTGGGGGATTTAAGGGGGGGGATAAACGTAAGGGCAAAATCAAAATGGGGACGGGGAAAGGGTAAAACAGAGGGATCAAATGGTGGGGGGGGGCGCAGCACTGGTGCACAGCACTGAGAGCTGCACACTCAAGCAGACTTGATAGGCCATTAGGCCTTTATCTGCTGACTTCATCATAAGTTTGTATAAGGATCCAAATAAAGCTACCAACTTTTTGAGGCCTAAAACTGGGATGATCCATCCTAACCATGACCCCCCCACCCCACCTTGTCACTCCCACAGGCACCGCCACAGACAACACTGCACACAATTAATTACATTTTTCTGCTTGCTCTGGCCATGCCGCCCCACAGTAACACCGGTAGCAAACATCCAGATTAAAACAATTCATCATTCTGCTGCAGCAAGTTCCAACTCATGATGAACAGAAAGTTCATT
Source organism: Neoceratodus forsteri (assembly GCA_016271365.2). Taxonomy (NCBI): domain Eukaryota; kingdom Metazoa; phylum Chordata; order Ceratodontiformes; family Ceratodontidae; genus Neoceratodus; species Neoceratodus forsteri. The sequence goes on from CM057454.1 coordinate 734,575,576, forward strand.
AAAAGCAAACCTGTGTTAAATTGTGATCAGTCATTTGAGCTGCATGTATTGCTCCTCCTGACAGTCCCATCCAACCCGCTTACACTCACCTCATTTGTTGAGAAAACTTCACTTCAGTGACTCCCACCACCACACTAGACTGTTTTCACACACTTCCCTTCAGCTAATCAGGTTCGGGTACCTTAGTTCACTGCTGCCGGTCTCTTCTCTGTCTGGAGTCCCTCTCAGCTGCTGTCAGGCAGATGTCCACATGTGCTTGTTTGCACTACTACCCAGTCTAATTTAACAGGAAGGAACATGCTTTACTGTGCTCCCACTGACATGCTTGAGGTGCAACACAGGCGCAGGGGTTGAAGTTACAAACTGCTGTCCAGCCCGAGCAGTGCCACAGTGGTGCTGAAATAACTGTCAGTCACGGATTAGCAGCCAGCAAAAAAAAAAAGGGACAAAACTGGGGCAAGTAAGCAAAAACCAGGACAAAAGTGACATTTTGCAAAACTTGCGGGGACACTGGGACATGCTGCCTAAAATAGGGACTGTCCTGGGAAAATGAGGACTGTTGGTAGCTTTAGATGATCCAAACCTTTTTTTGCTTATCAGAACCTTATAGACTCTCAGAACCTTTTGTGGTTCTCCCACCCCTAGTAAGGACATTGCAATAAGCATCCATGCATTATTCCCTTTGTATTCCACACAGGCAATTGCTTTTTTCTGTTGTTGAAACATTTTTGTTAATTTTTCCAGCACAACAACACATAAGGGGGGCAGATACATGCATATAAAAAACACAGTGTACAGACTTCATAACATTGAGATGCAGTGTCATAACATTGCAGACAGCAGTTCTAAAAACAGCTGATTAGATAGTAGAAACATAGAATCTGACAGCAGATAAGGGCCACCTGGCTCACACAGTCTGCCCAGTTTATTCGTTTATTTTTTCCTACCTACATTGTTGCTATAGACCCACTTGATCTGCAGTGCTGTCTCTTTCCTCTCCCTTCCTTGCCCCTATGATTCCATTGTTTTTATCCCAGGCATTTTTGAACTCATCACTGTTTTTGCCCTCACTACCTCTGTTGGAAGGCTGTTCCAGGAATCCACCACTCTTTGTGTGGAGAAATATTTCCTCACATCTTTCCTGAACCTACCCCCCTCCTGCTTCATGGCATGTCCCCTTGTTCTAGAGCACATTTTATTCTGCAAAATACTCCCCTCCTGTACCTTATTAACTTCTGTGAGGTGTTTAAAGGTCTCTCCCATACCCCCCTCTCCCTCCTCTCTTCCAGGATGTACATATTAAGCTCCTTTAGCCTCTCCTCATAAGGTCTTTGATGCAGCCCCTGCACCATTTTGGTAGCCCTCCTCTGATCCACCTCCACTCTCTCTATGTCCTTTCTGAGGTGCGGTCTCAAGAACTGGACACAGTACCAAAGGTGGGGTCTTACTAGAGATCTTTATAGGGGCAACACCACCTCCCCTTTTCTGCTGGTGATACCACTTCCTATGCACGCCAGCATCCTACTAGCCCTTCCAACTGCCCTGTCACACTGTCTGGCCACCTTTATGTCATCCACTAAGATTACCCTAGGTCTCTTTCCTGCTTGGTTGTTGTCAGTACCACCACACCCATTTTGTATTCTGCCCTGGGTTTCTATGGTCTAAGTGCATTGTTTTGTACTTTTTTGCAATAAAACCCAGCTGCCATACCCTTGATCACTCGTCAGGTTTTTTAGATCACTACCCAGCCTTTCCTCCACCCCCAGATTGTCCACCCAATTGCAAATCTTGGTGCCATCTGCAAAGAGGCAGACCTTCCTTTCCAGCCCCTCTGCTATGTCACTAATAAATAATAAATAATAATAATAAATCTTTATTTATATGGCAAGGCGCCTTACAACAATTAAAACAGGAAATCATAAACTCACTCATTATAAATACTTAAAACAGATGGTACAGATAAAACAAGTATATAAGTTAGTCACCAAAAGACATTAAAGAAAACCAGTCCCAGCACTGAACCCTTAGGTACCCCATTGGTCACCCTCCCTTCCTCGGGGTGAACTCCATTTACTACTGCCTTCTGTCTCCTTCTGTCCCACTGTTCCTCCACCCCCCCAAGTCATCTCTGCCTACCAGGTCATTCTTGAGGCATTCTTTCTATCCCACCCTGTCCTTTCAGAACAGTGTGTAACCATGTATTGCCATGTCTCAGTCATGGTTGTCAGTGCACAATGACTCGGTAATGGCCACAATATATAGGTCGGCCTCCGCTATGATGGCCTCTAGGTCTGAGATCTTATTCTCCAGACTTCTAGCATTAGCACACATATTCTGCCAGATTTTGTTAGCTTTTTGCTGGTCCCCACCTTTTTCCTTTTGTCCTCCCCTTCCTCCCCCTTCTCCTTTGACTGCTGTTTTGACCTCCTTCCTTCTTTGCTAAACACCTGCTTCTTTGATTAACTTGCACCCTGGTGGGAGTCTCTCCCCTCAAGATCTCGCTGTTGTCTATCTCAGACTGTTGGGGGAGGGGCAGTTTCTGCCTCGCCTTTTTCCTCCACCACTCCCCTCAGCTAGTTTAAATGTTCATTGAAGTAACATTTAAATCATTCACTGAGGACTGTGGCTCCCCCTCTGATGGATGCAGACCATCACCTCTGTATAGCCTATGATACTCCCAGGTGGTTCCTCCGTCCACAATGTAGCCATGCCCCTCCTTTCTGAACCATTCCTTCAACCATGAGTTGAAGGCTTTGGTGCAGAGATCCTTCTCCCATTGCAGACAGGCAGCACCTCTGCAAATGCTGCTGAGTGTGCTGCCTGTCTAAGACCTCGTTCCAGTTCCCTAAACTCCCCCTGCACTATTTCTGCCCCATCCTTAGCCAGGTTATTTGTCCCCAGGTGGACAATGACATCCAATTCCACTTTCCTTCCTTCTGCCCTAGCGATCCATAGGATACACTTCTCATCCTTCTGGGCCATGGCACTGTGAAGGCACCTGACCTCTCTCTCTCTGCCTCTTTCCTATTTCCAACTCTATCCCCCTGATAATTGAGTACCCCACCAGAAGTTGCTTTCTCCTCCTCTGGGGTCCTCTTTAACCTTCCTTGTGGCCTCCACTAGGGAGGGTCCCTTCATCCTCCCTGGCCACTACCATGACTGTCTCCTACTGGCAGTCCTGCTCCATCAGAGGGGTGTAGGAATTCTCTTATGGCACCGGCTGAGGAATGCTGAGGAACAAAACTACATAAACTACATGAGCACCAGTTTGACTTTATGAATTTGGAAATATTGTCTTCCTTGAGCCCTTGAACGTGAGTTACAGTAGTATATATAGAGGAAGTAAGAAAAGGTTCCCAGGCGTTATAATAAGCACCTGTCTTAAGAAACAAGATGGCATATCATTTCATGATTAGCCAATAAGGACTCAATTGCTACCTGTGATTCCCTTACAGAGAGGGTTGCAGGAGTTTATCACTTCAGCAGTAAAACCAATTGACCTTCCACCCTAGCCACCATTATCCACTTCCTAGGAAAAGAATGCGCCAGTTGTATTGCAGAGGCATCTCCTAAAAGGAACACCAAACACAGAAACATAGAAGTTGATGGCTGATAAGGACTGCTAGGCCCATCCAGTCTGCCCATATATCCTACCTGTATCAGAGGCTGTATACCCTACTTGGTCATTGGCTTTAGCTTCTCCTTCCCACCTCTAGGGTTTCCTTATGCCTATCCCATGCATGTTTGAATCCCACCACTGTGCTCACTCCTACTACCTCCTGGGGCAGGAAATTCCATGCATCCACCATCCTTTCTGGGAAAAAGAACTTCCTCACATTACCCCTTATCCTGACCATCTCCAATCTCATATCGTGCCCCTTGTTCCTGTATCTCTCCTCTACTGAAAGATGTCTTCCACTTGCATCTTGTTTATGCCCTTAAGATACTTGAAAGTTTCTATTATATCTCCCCATTCCCTCCTCTCCTCCAATGCATACATATTGAGGTCTTTTAATCTCTCCTCATAAGTCTTCTGTTGCAAACCCTGCACCATCTTAGTTGCCGTTCTCTGAACTGCTGCCACCCTGTCTACCTCCTTATAAAGATGCAGCCTCCAGAACTGCACATAGTACTCCAGATGAGGCCTCACCAGTGTTTTGTATAGTGGTATCACCACCTCTCTCCTTCTGCTGGTGATATCCCTTCCTATGCACCCCAACATGTCACTGGCCCTCCCTACAGCCTTTGTACTCTCCTTGGCCACCCTTAGATCATCTGGGATGATAATCCCCAAATCCCTTTCCTCTCTAGTAACTGTCAGCAAATCTTCCTCCATCCAATTGCTCTCCACAGGATGAGTTTCTGGGTTCCACCATGCTGTGGTGGCAAGAATATCACTTACCTCCCGCACAGTGACACATGGTCCCCGACATCCCTGACACTACCAGGTCACGCCCCCTCACACCAACACCTGTTCGGTGTTCATGGTCCCCCGCACCCCCTGGACTTATAGATTCTAACTCAGAGGGAGGGTGTCAGGGGAGAGCAGCCAAATTCCAGAGTCGATGTCACGGTCATCACTTCAACAACCCGGTAGACACTGTAGGTGTCGACAGGTTGGTGTCGCTGTAACAGTGCTGCTGTAAAAGTGTCGCTGTTACAACAGAATAAGGGGTTTCTGTGCCCCAGGTACATGATTTTGTACTTCTTTGTGTTGAACTTCAGTTGCCACACTTCAGACCATTTTCCAGCTTTCCAAGGTCCCTCCTCATTTTTTCTACTCCACCTGTAGTGTCTAACCTGTTGCAGATCTTGGTGTCATCTGCAAACAAGCAAACCTTCCCTTCCAGCCCTTTCGCAGTGTCACTAATAAGGAGGGGTGTGATTGTGTTTAGCAACTGTTGACAGCCTCATGTGTCGCCCTCCAAGAGGGGAGAATCTTCAGGCATGCCCAAAAATATAGGAAAGATTGCCACCTTTGGCTCCACACTTGCAGCATCTATCATGGTCTGTTAGACCTCTAAACTTGTGCACCAGTGAGGACTTTTACAATCAATGCAGGGTCTTACAGTATTTTGAATTAGGCCACTTCTGTTATCTCTGCATTCTGAGCCCACTACTAACAGATGTACAAATTTCAGGTGTAATGGGGTGATATCCAGGGATGATAGCAACTGAAAATGAAGGACTACAAAAATAGTGACTCATTTTCAGTGCTATAATTTTGGGCTATCCTGCAAGGGTAGTGATGCAGTAGCGAAGACGGTGACTGGAAGGGGATGAATAGGGAGGAAGAGGGGAGGGATATGGAAGAGGGTTTAGGTAGGTGGGGGGTGTGCCTGCTGTAGCTGAGCCAGCCCTGTGGTGTGGTGGTGAGGGTGGCCGGCTCCGGTGTGGTAGGCATTGGGTTTGGGATGGAGCAGGGGAAAGAATTTTGCTGCTGCATGTGACTGCTTTTTTCTTTTCCTATTCCCACGCCTGAGCATTGCTCCCTCCTTGACATGCACCCTACTGGAGTTGATAATCTAAAATCAAGGGGGTGCGGAGAGCAAAGTCCGCCGTGAAGGGGAGCATGGGTGGAGGGCAGAGCCCCCCCCCCGCAAAAGCACTAAGTTTTTCTTGAAGTGTGGTCACCGAGAAGTGCATATTACCTATTTGTTTTTTGGCGACATACACTCGCCATAATAGCGATCACTGCTTTTACCAATTATTTACCAATTTACCAATTATTTTACCAGGTGAGACACACTAAGCTGAAAGCTTGTTTGCAGGTGCAACCTGGGAGCACAAAGAAGTTAAGTGACTTGCTCAGGATCACACGGTATGCACCTAGGGGGCTGTGGGATTCAAACCCAGGTCTCCAGATTTGCAGCTCAGAGCCTTAATCTTTGCTTTGCGATTGCTATTATGATATAGAACCTAATGGGGTACTGTAGCTTAACTTCCTTTGCTTGTTATGCTTTCTCAGTTTGTAGGAGGAGGACATCAGTAATAGCTGGGTATATGTGATAGGCTCTACCCTTATTTATTTACTTATGTATTTATTTACTTATTTATTTATTTATTTATTTATTAACCATAAGGGTGCACTGATCCCAGGGATTGTTTTCAGGCACAACTCACTACATTAATATAGCACAACAAAGGAAATGGAAAAATCACATATGTGTCAAGACACATTAGATTGTTGCAATAGAATTGATAATACAGGCTGGACCAGCACAGTGGAAGTACTTACGCTTGTGATGCCAGTGCCCCAGGTTCAGGAACGGACCAGAGGAGTCAGAGGGGAGGAGGATTGAACATCCTATGGACTGCTCTTCTCCTTTGGGGGGTGGGCAGGGTTAGCCTTCTGGCACATGATTGACCCCTGGTGAAGGCCGGGGGAAGATCAGCTGCTGCCAGAGCTGAGATGCAGGGGAGGTATACCGGACAGCAGCACTTTGCTGCACCACATCATTGCATGCCACACCTCCTGATGGAACAAAAAGCAGCAATAAATGCAAGCCTTGTTATTGATGTCCCGCTCCTCTGTTCCTACTGCACCTTCCCATGACACTTAGCTGGTAACTGAGTTCAGTCCTCTGTCAGGAATGACCCGACCACATGGGACCGCCATGGGGGGGTAAACCAGAGAGGACCACCAGTAGGAGAGGGCCATACCAGGAACCTAGTTCAGGCTGCATTGGGGGCGTACCTACTCAGCGGCCCCCATCCGGGGGGGCAAGCCTGGGAAGAACACCATTGAGTTAAGTCCCGAGGGCGAGCGGACATTAAGGGGAGCAGGGCTTGAGCTCTAGGGGACTAGGCACAAAAATAAAAATAATTGATGATACAGACATCTGTGTATTTGTGTGGTCCAGATCTGCAAGCTCTTTGTGCTTTCTTGTGACTGAGGCTGCAATACTGTTATCATATGCAATCAGAGGGTGTTATAAATTTGAAATTATCTCCAATGATCCCTGACCAGGAGATTATATCACTATTGGAAGGATACAAAACAGTCCAATATGCCTGTGGATGGTACCAGTAGGACCCTCATCTGGGTATTTGTCCTAGATTCCCACCTATCCTATTTAATAAGCGTCCCACCTATTTGAAACATACAGTATAGTTGCCCCAAAGAAGGGCCAAGGCAAGTAAGAAGCAGTCTGGTATACTGACTAAGCATTCATGAATCTACATCAGAAGCCTCGATGGATGGATGCCCCTGAGCTGTCTGTGGCAACTGTGTTTAAAGGCACAGATGTAGAGAGAATCCCTCTACAAATGTGTCTCCTTGTGCATCCACAGGGTATGAAGTGTCACCAGAAGATAAAAAACAGTGCAAAATCTGTGACACCAGAAAGGACTAATAATAACTTCTAATTCATGGCAAGCACCACTCCAGTGCCCAGTAAACCCTCAGTTTGGATTGAATCTTTGTCATTTACTGTCCCAAACAAAGTCACCCATGAGCCTGTTTATTAGCTGGAATTATATCCTAGGGATCTTCAGTAGAGGGTGGCTGACATAGTAAAGGAGTTTAGCTAGAGGAACCATTGTCTAGGCTTCTATCTTGCCAGCAAGAGATAGGTTAAGGGCTTGCCATCTATCCCACTTGACTTTGAGCTCCTGGAAGAGACTAGTTATACTAAGAAAGCATATTTTTTGAGATCAACTGTGACACAGATGCCCAAATATGTAATATTTTCTGGTGATTACAGGAAGCCAAAAAGGAGAAAGAAGAAAGGGGGTGGATATGCACGGATCTTTGAGGGAAAGGACCTCAGTTTTGCACCAGTTGACCCCTTTGCAAACTATTGAAGGATATGCATCTGGGCAGGAACAGTAGACTCAATTTTTGTAATTATTACTAGTAGGTTGTCAGTGTAAAGAATTGTGATATACACCCAGCAATAAAAGTCCCTTTATGTTCTTTTGAGGAGCATAGAGTGATAGCCAGTGGACAGTACAACAAGAAGAGTTAAAGGGGGCATTCTTGCTGCATGCTTTTTGGGAGGGGAAAAGAGAGGCACAGGTCATTAGTAGTCATGTGGGCAGTAGGTGAATTGTACAGATTACAGCTCCATGACAGAAATGATGGTCCCATCCCAACTCTTGCAAGACTTATGACAGGTACTCCTACTCCACCAAATCAAAGTCTTTTTCAAAGTCACTGTTACTTCCTCCACTAAAATGAGGGTACCATCGAATTGCCAGATTAAGTTGAATAGTGATCTACAGTGATCTGCATCTGCCCTCTCCTGGATGAAGCCAGTTTGAGAGCGGTGTATGAGGGATGGTAGGAGGGTTTATAGTCTGGAAGTCAGGACTGTAGTGAAAAACTTAAAATATGTGCTTATAAGGGAAATGGGCCAGTAATCTGCAGAAGTAGTGTCCTGACCCATCTTTGACAGTACCATGAAGGCAGCAGTTATCAGGCTTGGTGGAAGTTCACCCTTTAGAAAGGCCTCTGTAAAAATTGCCTGTAATCTTGGACCTACTAATTCAGGCAAACAGTGGCAGAAGACAACTGGGAGGATGTCCTTACCAGGTACCTTAGAGGGTAAAGTGTCCAAATAGTCTTGGTGATTTCAGTTAATGTCAGGAAGGCATATATAACTGTAGTTTGCTCAGGTGATGAGGATGGAAGAGATGTGATGATTAGGACTGCACTGATAGCCCTTTTGTGGGAAGAGTAGAAGAGGAACATAACACCCTATTGAGAAAACACATTATGGAATTAATATCCTCCTTTTTAGTGAGAACAGTGCCCTTTGGGGATCTAAGTCCTATTACATGCCTCTCTATCTGCTGCTTTCTGAGCCTATGATCCAGAATCCTCTAAGATTTCTCATCCCATGAAAGTTTTTTTGTTACAGTCTTACAAAAGCTAGTTTAGCGATATATGACAATAAGATATTAATTGCAGTTGCATAGAAACGCTACAGCCCAGCCAGCCTGGTGGTGCTGAGAGCTGAGGCGTCCTTGCCTTACCTCACGCTACACCCCTGACCCGGGTACGAGCATTACTTCGGGTTGTTGGAGTGCTGGCTTGCGGGGGGAAGGTGGGAGCTGGATTGTGCGGTTGCTCTCCTCTTCCGGGAGGGTGGGTCACCTGTCCACAGTCCCGCTGTCATCAGATGAAGGTCCAGTGGTGGCTATGGGTGACAGGTAAGGTGGGGCATCCCACAGTGCATGACATGCGTGTGCCTCCACTTACACACACTCCACCAAGGATGTGCAGGCGGGGAGAGTGGAAGAAAAAATGGGAGAAAAAAACACAACAATAAAAAAAAAGCTATAGACAGAAGAGGGGTTACTGATGAGCATCAATCCTGTAGGATACCTTTGTTTGAACTCTGCAAGAGAATGCCACCTGCATAACAAAAATCACAGTTATTCCTAATGTCTTAATTGAACTGAACTAACATATTATTTGCTGAAGTCACCATGATCATTGGAGTGTGGAGGCTGAAACAATGGAGAAGTTAATTTCCCCCAAAATAGCAGGGAGACAAACACTGATCCAGGAGCCAGCAAGCTCCGAGGTCAGAATTGATACCTTCCCTACAATGATAAGCCCACAGCTGGGCACAAAGCAGAAAGCTGCAAGCAAAGCAACATTGGTAGCTATTTCACAGACATTGCTTGAGTTTCAAGCTGAATCTAATTGGTCAGCTCACTGGACAGAACAGGTACATCTTCCCTTGTCAATCTTCACCATTCATTACTTCCTGGGTGTAAGCCGGAGGCGCGCACCCGTCACGGGAGCTTTTTTTTTTTTTTTTTAAGTGTGCACAACGCCCCGAGAGCGACGTGCCATGCTACTGCGCGAGGGGTGGCCGTTAGTAGCACCTACTCCTCCTCCAACTCAGTTCTGTTTCTCCCGCCGCCGAGGCAGCACCTGTTTTCGGAGCGCCCATTCTCCACTGCGTCAGCGACTCTTCTTTTCCACACACTCGACGCCGATCGGTAAGACCGCTTCTTTTCTTTTAAAGCGGCGCCGGGTGTGTTTTCCTACTGTTTTTTCTTGTTGATTTCGCGTTATGTCCGGGTCCGGAGCTAAACGTGCTTCGAAGACGGGCCGCGCCCCTATGCGTCGGTGTTACTGTGGCCGGCATTTCTCCGTCTCGGACCGGCATGACGCTTGTCTTCGTCTGCCTGGGACCCAACCATGACATGGATCTGCGGCGACGCCTGTTTCTCCATGGACCGCCGCGGTCCTCAGGTCTCACGCATTCAAGCTCGCAAAGCCCCGCCGACCTTCGGGACGACGCCGCTCAAGGGATTCTGGGTAAGGTCTCTAGGCCCTTTCCTCCGGTCCCCTCCCGGCCTATACGGTCTGAGGAGGAGGGGGTCTCGCCTTTTCTTGCCGAGGGAGGAGGCCCTTCTGCGGTGTCGGGGAGCGTCAGAGTCCTTCCGGCCGCTGGCGCCGACACCGCCCGCAGTCACCTCGAGGTGCAGGCTCCCCGTGGCGCAGGCCCTTTGTCTTTGGGCCTAGCTCGGTGGATTCTCGACGCCGCCGGCGCCGCTGGATCCTGGCACCGTCGGTGTGCCGGTGACGAGACGGCGCTGCTTCCGCGCTGCGAGTTCCCGCGCCGCTCGCGGCGCCGGTGATCAGAGCAGCGCCGCCGGTGGCGCCGCGACCTCCGCGCCGCTCAGCGGGCGCCAGGATTGGGCGGGCGCTGGCGTGCCGCTTTGGGCCTTGGGCGCCGCTCAGCGCCGAGCGGACAGGGCGGCGCCTGCCGCGGTGCCGCCGCTTCCGACGCGCCTGGGCGCCGGGCCTGGTCCTTCTTCAGGCGGTGGCCGCTCGCCGGGCGCCTGCTGGGGGTGGGAGCAGGCCTGGCTGCTACCGCGTGAGGGAGGCGAAGCGCGCCCTTGGTACCGGGGCTCGCGCCCCGTGAGCCTCGGGACCCCTGGGGTGGCCAGCATTGAGGTCCTGCTGGTCTCGTCCTCCTCGGAGGGCGATGATTCAGACGTGGACCCATCCTGGCACCCCCACTCTTCGGAGTCTGGGTCCCCGGTGGCTAGAGGTGCCAGGCGGCGCAGCGGGCCCCTCCCTCTGTCCCCCCTTTCGTCGCCTCCTGAGGGTTCCCCGGCGGGGTGGCGGGAGCCCCTGGGGCAGGCGGGGTGACGAGGGAGGCTCCTCTGAGGCCCGTGACAGCTACCCACGGGTGCTGTCACTCTCTCTAGGGACAGGGGAACGCTGTGGTCGAGGAGGAGGGCCCTCTCTGAGTCCGAGGGGTCGAGGGGCAGGGGGTCTGCTGCTCGGTCTTCCTTGGCCACCTCAGGGGGGGTGGCCAGGAGCCAGTGCAGAGCCTCGCCTCCCTCCAGGGTTCTAGGGTGTCCTCAGGGCGCGCAGCGGACTGCCCTTCTGGATCCATGCAGTCCCGCGTGCCACAGGGAGGTTCTCCCCAGGGCTCTTCCAGGCTCCGCCTCCCAGAGTTCCGCTCTGCGGCCTGGTCTGATTCGGGATCCCCTCTCCAGGGCTCCTTTCCCGATTCCAGAGCCCTCGAGAGAGCAGTTGCTCCACGGAGGTGCCCTCTCCCATCTCTCTGCCTCACTCACCCCCACTCCCAGGCTATGTCGGCCCCACGGGTCCGCTATCCTGGGAGCAGTTCAGGGTTCTGGCGGCGGCCTTCCCTCATACGCTAGGTACATGCATGAGCGGGTCTTCGGCTCTCCCCACCGCGAGGAATCCTCTGGGCATTCCAGTTCCCCATCCTCGCCTCTCCTCCGAGGGAGAGGAACCCCCTGCTCATCTGTCCTCCGATGCTGATTTCACAGAATATCAGCGTTTCCTCTCGAGGATGGTGAGGGATCTCCGGATTTCCTACGTTCGAAGAGACAATACCGAACGGGAGACGCGTGAATTCCTTGGTGAGTTCAGTGCCCAGCATCTGGTGGTACCTTCCTGGCCTATCCCCTTCCAGGAGGCGTCTATCCGGTCATGGCAGTCCCCTGCCGCTTCTTCCCCAGCCCCGGCGGACTGCCAGCGTAGGTATTGTGCCCCCTCTGAGTCTCTAGGTTCCCTTCCCAACCCGTCCTCAGGTTTGGTATACCTGGATACTCCTTCTGGGCGCCGTTGCCTGGCGCACGACCGCCCACCGATTCGACTCTCCAGTTCGACCGCTGGGGGCTAAGAGTGTTCTCTTCTGCTCGCGCGAAGTGCTTGTAGTTGCATCACATCAGGCTCACCACGCTGCCTACAACCGGCATCTGTGGTCGATGATGTCCCAGCTGCTGGCATCTATGCCTGATACGGAGCAAACCAGACAAGCTGCCTCCAGAGTAGGCTCCGGAGCTGGCAAGACACCAAGCAAGGGCATCTTACGACGCCAATGAGGTGGCTTCCAGGCTTGCGGGGACAGCGATCTGCATCAGGCGGACGGCATGGCTTCGTCTTTCCAGGTTGTCACCCCTGGCCCGGCGTAGGGTGATTCGCTCCGCCTTCCGGGGGACCTGTCTTTTCTCTTCCAGAGCTAGGAGACTTTACAGGGCTCCCTCCTGTCCTCGTCCCTCGGAGGCACCTCCCAGCTCTTCTCCCTCTTAGGCTTTCTGAATAAGCCAGGGTCTTCTCCTTCTGTTTCTCACCAGCAGAAGGCTGGGGTCTTGTTCCTCAGGGTATGGCCTCTTCCTCCAGGGAAGAGGGATGGTATCACCAGGAGGTAATGAATGGTGAAGATTGACAAGGGAAGATAGGAAAATTACGCACCTACCGTAATTCTTGATCTTCTTGTATCTTCACCATTCATTACTACCTCCCACCATCCCTCAGTGCCTCTTCCTGTGGCTTCTCCACCTCCCGCCTCCTTCCTCTCTCTGCATTTATATGAAATATAGGAAAATTTCCTTAAATTTTCCAAAAAAAAAAAAAAAAAAGACAAAAAAAAAAAAAAAAATATATCTTTTGGGGGGGGTTCTAAAATCCAGAAAAATTACTTACTCTAAGATTCATGGGCCATCTCGTGGATTGCATTGGCGATCAGACTGCACAACTATCTCTTGCTATTCTTATGGCAAGATACCTCTGGGGTTTTTTGGCCTGGCTCAGGCTATTCAGTTTTGATCCTGCAATCCCGTGTTCAGATAGTTGCCCTGAAATCTGTTTCCCCCCTCTATTCTTATCTTGCAGAGCAGAGGAACGAGTACGTCTGTTCCTTTCTCTTTAAAAAAAAAAAAAATGCTGAGGAACTCTCCGACTGCTGTAGGCATCTTGGTATCTGGGTCATGCATCTACTAAAAAAAAAAAAAAAAATGGAGAAATCAAACAAGAAAGCAAATGAGAAGGTAGGCTATCCCTCTCGCTGTTTTGCTAGTGGTTTCTCCCTTTAAGTGTCCTCCTGGACAATTTTTACAGTAGAGCTCTGCTGACCATATCCAATTTTAGCCAGCCTAAGCCTTGCCCGGCCTTAGCCAGTCAGTCTGAGTCCCATTTCTATCTTGAAACGCCTGAAAGGCTTACATTTTCTATTTCTAAACCCCTGAGCAGCGCTCTCATGCTGCTGGGGTTTTATTCTTCCCACCTCGCTGTCCTCCACTTAGCACCTCCGCTGCCAGGAGCCGAGGGGTGTCAAGAACAATGGCATGTTGAAGATGAGGACTATGCCCTCCTGAGTCTGTCTAGCGGGTTCGTGAACCTTCTCTTCAGCTCTATCTCCGGGATTCTTGCTTCCCCTTTAGTCGAGCCTTCAGCTAAAGCTAACTATGCTCGTTGGGCCTTCTGGTCCCTTCAACATCCCATCTCTTCTCTTTCTTCTTCTTCTTCTATTTTCTCATTTCCTTACTCATCTCTCTCTCCTAGAGTCGCCCAGGTAAGAGGCCCTGCACTCCTAGGCTAGGGATGTTCTTATCTCCTCTGTCCTTCCTCCATCGGCTTATTCCTTTTTCAGTTCATTCTTCCTTGCTTTGCTATCCCTCGGCTATCTTGCCTCGCTATCTATATTTTCTGCTTTCACTTTTGCCTCTCCGGCTCACAGAACTGAGTTGGAGGAGGAGTCGGTCGATACTAACGGCCGCCCCTCGCGAATGACGTCGCTCTCGAGGGCGGGGCCGTTTGGCAACTTTAAAAAAAAAAAAAAAAAAAAAAAAAGCCCCGTGACGGGTGCGCGCCTCCGGCTTACACCCAGGAAGTAATGAATGGTGAAGATACAAGAGAAGATCAAGAATTACGGTAGGTACGTAATTTTCCTTTTTTGAACTTTCAACAAGGTATGTAGCTATTGAAACCCACGTAGAGGGAACAGAGAAGGCAGTGGAGCAAAATGAAAAAAATATATAAGCCCTATATGAGAGAGTACTAACAGTGGAGGGGGCAATTAATGCTGCTCTCCATGAACATATTTCCTACTCCTCTAGGACGAAACCCTTGGATTATACATTGTTGCTAAAAACTCTTCACCTTATGCTTGCCCAGTGCAGTTCCTTCAAGTGAATTAAAAGAAGAGGTTCAAATGGCACTGAATTCTGTCTTTGCATTGGACTTCCCTTATCACTGGAATCTGTCCTTTGACCCCCTACTCGTTCAAAGTTTATGCATAAAGGAAACCAGGGTGAATATAAATGTCCCCTCAGCCACTCAAGAATCTAGATCAAGATATGTAATAGTGAAATTTTGCACTCTGGCTGAGAAGAACAAACTGTTGCAACTGGCAAGACAGAGAAAGCAGTTTATGTCTGCTGGACCTAGACTACACCCATTTCTTGACTTTTGTGTTATTACCCAGAGATGGAGAAGAAGATTCCTACCAATCCTTTCTGAATTTAAGGAGGCCGGGGATATAGCCTCCTTGCTCACACCAGCTAGACTAAAATTACTTTTCAAAGAAAGGTAGAGACATTTGATAATCCTGATCAGGCCTCCTGAGAGGAATTCCAGGCCCTGGGGAAAGTTCAGATTCTGGGGCCCCTACCAGCTCGCAGCCCCTTTCCTGCATATAGCGTGCTGGGTGGCCTGGGCCCTTCTTGGCTGTAGGCCATGGGAATTATCGCATGCTCCCCCACCCTCTCAAGGGCCCTGATTCTGATGCAGCTAGAAGTTTATGTTGAGACAAATGTCCAGCTCCCAGGAGATCTGGGTTCGGATTCCAAGTTAGAAAAGGCAGAGGTTACAGAGTACTGCCTGGTCCAGCCAGCTGCCCAATCCACTACCAAATGAGTTATAAAGTAAACTCTAAATAACTGAAGTTATTGTTAAAACATTTTCTTTCAATTATTTTGTTTTTTCCTTTAAAGTTTTTCTTACTCTACTAAGCTTAGACATAGCTATGTGTATACATGAATTAAAATATGTTTTTTGTAGCTTTCCAATAACTCTGGTACTTTTCATAGGGTAGATAAATGCTTGGAGTACAGACACAATGAGATCTCTTTATTTTTAAAATACTTTTGATGTGCAAGTAAAAATCTAATATAACAGAAGATTACTGTATATCCCCCCAAAATATAAAACAACTTTTGTATAGTGTATGGTAGAACGCTGTTGAGCATGGAAATCCATGCTCCCAACAGTGTTGTTGTGCTTGCCTCAGTGCATCATGATCTTGTTGTGCTGCACTGGGTATGTCACCGGTGCAGCACAACAAGATTGAATGCATTTGCACATGCACGATTTAGAAGCCACATCGGCGAGGGAGCGAGTAGCGCTGGAACTAGCCACAACATTGAAGCCAAGTAAGGCTTGATTTAAAAAAATGTCTCTGTCCATTTGTCATGAATAGACTCCTCATACACTATAAAAGATTGTCTATGTGGAGTCATTCACAAATAAGGATCTTCTCTAATCTCGAGGTCTCCTTGGCAACAGACGACCTCTCGAGCTTCGCTCTCGAGGTCTAACGTTGCCAAGTATACCTCTCGATCGAGAATATCCTTGTTGTGAATGACTCCCCCATAGACAATCCTCTATTTTGTGCCTTATTTAGTAATGCCAGTTAAATGCATGACATTAATGAAATATCAGAATGTTTTCTTTTATAGTTCATTAAGAATGTATTTTATGGGTCTCTATGAAGAACAATAATAATAATAATAATAAAATTTATTTAATTAAGCGCCTTTCAGATTTTCAAGGCACTGTACAAAAAGCATAAAACACCAGCATCAATGAATACAATAAAACAGAACAACAAATATAACAAATAAAAAGCCAATTATGGTATAACAGGGAAAGCCTTATCCCATAGAAAGGACTTTAAGGCCCTTTTAAAACTGTCCACTGTTATACTCTCTCAGAGCTGACAGGGCAGAAAATTCCAGAGGGAAGGAGCCATGAAACCAAAGGCACAGGCTCCAGAGGACTTCAAATTTACCCTCGGAATCTCCAGCAACCCCTCGTCAGCCGAGCGAAGCTGTCTCAAAGGGGTGTAGGGCACCAGAAGCTCTTTCAAGTAGTCAGGACCAAGCCCGTGTAGGACTTTGTAGGTCAAAAGACCCACTTTAAAGGTGATCCACCACTGTATTGGCAGCCAGCGCAGAGTGCGCAGCACTGGGGTAATATGAGATCTTCTTGAAGCCCCAGTCAACAAACGTGCTGCTGCATTCTACACTAGCTGCAAGCGGCGGATATCAACACCAGCAAGTCCTAGGTACAGGGAGTTACAGTAATCAAGATGAGATGTCACGAAGGCATGGACCAAAACCGGCAAATCACCAGGTGAAACCAGGTGCCTAATCCTGGCGATGTTTCTAAGATGAAAAAATGCAGTCTTGACAACTGCGGACACCTGATAATGGAGGGTCAGACCAGTGTCAAGCTCCACACCCAGGTTACGCACCCATTCAGAGGTAGGGATCTGATCCCCCCTAGAATTAATCCAGAGGGGGACCCCGCCCCTAGACCCTCAACCCTGCGACCAGGGTCCACCACCATAACCTCAGTCTTTCCCGGATTCAACTTTAAACCACTGGTATTCATCCAGTCTTGGATATCTGTGAGGCAGTTGTTCAGCACCGAGACTGCACTAACCTGGTCAGGTGCAAAACACAGGTAGAGCTGGGTATCATCAGCATAGCAGTGAAACCTCAGCTCATACCATCTTACAATATCTCCGAGGGGTAGCATGTATACTGTGAATAACATGGGGGAAAGCACCGAACCCTGCGGTACCCCACAAGGCAGAGAGAAAGCCCTGGAGGAATGTAATCCCGAGACCACTCTCTGCCTTCTCCCCTTGAGGTAAGATGAAAACCATCTGAGGACCACACCTGAAAATCCACAAATGGACCTCAGACGTTCGAGCAAAACCCCATGATCCACAGTATCAAAAGCTGATGACAGATCAAGGAGAACCAAAATAGAGTGGTGTCTCCGATCTCTCGCCATCAGGAGATCACTGAGCACCCGAACCAGAGCAGTCTCGGTGCTATGCCTCTTATGAAAACCAGACTGGGGAGGTTTGTATAAACTATGGATGGTCAAATGGTTATCCAATTGAGCCGCCACAACTTTTTCAATAACCTTCCCCACAAAAGGGAGGTTAGAGATCGGGCAGTAGTTTGCTAGGTCATTCGGGTCTAAGGAAGCCTTCTTCAGGAGGGGAGTCACCACCCCTTCCTTCAGAGAGCTGGGGAAAACTCCCGTCTCTAAAGAACACCGGATAATCCGAGCAAGGACCGGGCCGATAGACTCACTACATCCCATAATCAGGGAAGTAGGACCCGGATCCAAACTACAGCATGTTGGGCACATCTCATGGACAATCCTCATAGTGTCTACGAAATCCGGTAGATTAAAGGAACTCCAAAAAACTCTGGGCTCCGCGACAAAACATTGATCGACAGCAACAACCTTAGAGTGGGGTCGGGAACACTGTCTCAGAATGTCTTCCACCTTATTTGCAAAGAATCGAGCAATCTCCTCGCAGTCATTCTGCGTAAAAACTCGACGGATCTGCTGACAGACTGGGTTGCACAGTCTGTCGACAGTTCTGAAGAGCTGAGCCGGTCAATCCCGAGCGACAGAAATTTCCCTGGACAGGAATTCTGCCTTCGTATGGGAAATTTCTGTTTGGTAGAGCTTATAATGCTTTAGCAAAATAAGATGGTCGGCCTCAGAGGCAGTCTTCCTCCAACGACGCTCCAACCTATGCCCCAACCTCCTCAACCCTCTCAGTGCCCCATCAAACCAAGGGGCAATGGGACGGTGTGGGAGGGGGCAAACACGGGTTGGTGCAATCTGAACAAGAGCAGCTGAGATGGCCTCATTATAGGCCACCACCTGCTGCTCAGGATCAGAGCACAAATCGTCAAACAACGAGAGGTCAATAACCGCCATCAGGTCTTCAGGGACAACGTCCCGCAATGGGCGGTACTTGACCAACTCCACAGGGGCCGACCTACCCAGGGGGGCCTCAAAATTGAACCCAACTGAGTAATGATCGACCAACCGACTGGTTCCACCACCAAATTGGACGCCTCAATCCCCAGGAGGAAAACCAGATAAAGAGAGGACCTCCTTATGGGTAGCTGTGGAAACAACCTGTGAAGCCCAGTGATGTCATCACCTGGAGGAAATGTTGACCAAAAGTGAAGATTCGCAGTGACTATTTCGATTGGAAATCGCCCAGCACCATCAATCTGGGCGATTCCAAGGCCATGTCGGCGGCAAAATCTGCTATTTCCTGCAGGAAAAGCTTCTCATCACCTGGTGGACGGTAGATGAGAGCAATCCTGCACCCCACACCAGCTACCACAGTACACTCAAATGATCTGGCCTCCTCAACTGGAACACCAGTTAGGCCCAATTCAGTCTTGAAACAGATCGCCACCCCCACGATCCAATCTCGGGCAGTGTATAACCGAGAATCTGGCAGGAACAGCGGCCTCTAAAAATGGGGTCGCATTCCCGTCCAACCAGGTCTCAGTAATGCAAGCCAGATCTGCCCTTGCGACAAAGTCCGCAATAAGACTGGTCTTATTGCAGACAGATCTGGCATTGCACAACAGCGCCTGAGTTGGACGAGGTTGACGAGTTGTCCCAACCACTTGCCCTCCGGAACCGGAGGTGCCCTTGGGTATGGGAACCAGAATGGGACTACCGTGCTCCAGTGACCATTTTGCCCCCAGGGACGTCTTCGAGGCCCAACCACCCCTATGGGAGAGCACCGCTCACTCCGCTGTCCACAACCCCCCACGCCTCACCCCTCCCTCCTCAAGACAATCCCTAATGCCCGACAACCATGGTAAACATGGGCTGGCAAGGGGGACAAGAAAAAGGGGCAGAGGGCATGGAGAGCGGAGGCCAAGTAATGAACAACAGGTGGAGCTGGCCAGCACATCAGGCTGCTCAAAAATTAAAACCACAAATAAAATAAATGAACAACACCACCATCCACCACTAAAACAAAAATAAAAAATAAACCGATATTCTAATACAGCAACTATTAAACTCAATTAAACTATTTTATATCCACAGGCCCTCTCACGGCCTGGGGACAATAAAATAGTAACACAAACCTAATAACAAAATAATAAAATAATAAATAAATAAATAGAAGGAATAATTTAAAGACCACCCTCCGGGACTCTCTCACTGAACCGGAGAAGGTGGAATATAAGATGGAAACAAGCACTTTCACTGCTAAATTATCCCTCAAAAATAACTAAAGCAGCATATAACCTATAAAATACAAAATAAAATAACATCAGCAAATAAAATTCAAAATACAATAGCCCATCATTCATCATCCACCTAGGCAGGACAGAAAATAAAACTGCCAGCAGGCCGCAGGAACCGGCCAGTCCAAAAGGATCAGTGGCCCACTACTTCTACTCCAGGGGAGGACAACCCCCCAGCCAGCCGCCCCAGGAGTATAGAGGAGGGAAAATTAAGGACCGGCCTTCCAGCCAACCTCACTCCCCTCCACTGTGTGAGACACCAACCCAGGACCACCGGACCAGTGCAAGCCAATTAATAAATAAAATCAATTTCTCAAAAATATTTATATAAACAGTAGATATGTCCACAGTCACTTATCTTGCAGGCACTCTTCAGGGCACTTCTTAGCACACTGGAAGATCCAACAGTACTGGTCCCAGGTCCTTAATACATCCAGTCAGCCAAAAAATTCCAAACAGAATTCGAGATTCAAAAGTTCCAGATTTCCAAGGAGAGCCACACATCAAGCCGTAGGTTCCAGCCAGTCATTTTAGGAGGCAACTACCGGGCTATAATGTTAAATAAATGAAGTTAAAAACAAAGCTACAGCCAGAAAAAGACCCAAGGTCCCCCTAATATGCTCAGTATGCCTTCATTACTAACACATGGCATGGCTCCTTTACCTAGTTTAGGGAATGCATTCTGTAGTGACTTCCTCATCTGGATCATGGCCCCACTGCCCCTTGAGCCTGTTCCCAGACCTGCTCAGTAATTCTTTGAACCTATCCCAGCTTGCCTTGAACTCTGCTACAGAACAGGCATTTACCAGTTTGCTAGACAAGCTGCTCAATTTGTCCATCACCCTTACTGTGAAGATGTACTTCCTCACTTTCCTTTTAAAGTTATGATCCACTAATGTAGATCTGCCCCCTGTTTTATTTTGTGCATACACTTAGATAATGGAAGAAAGCACACATACTAGGTACCCTCTAATTGTAGGAATACTGTAATAGACTGAAATATATATAGAAGAGTTCTAGTAGGCTAGGGAAGTTTATCTTATAGTCTTCCTTGTAAAGCCTCAGTTTTGAGACTTGAGGTTCCCCCCACAACAATTTACCTCAGTGGACCACATTGGTAGAAGCTGCTTTTGGAATAAAACCACAGTTCATGCCAGTATTGTAATAAATGTTTCCTGAAATTAATTGGTGTTTGACTGGGAAAGTCACACTGAGCCAAGGCTCATTTCTAGGAGCAACCTAAAGGGAAGGGTTAAATAGAAAGTAATACGTGAGATACATGTATGTATAAAAATACAAAACAGAACAATCATGCTCATAGAGCAAAACAGGGTGTATGCAAAAAATATATCAAAATATGTAACACTACTATTACTGCTACTCAGAAATATAGATATAAGATGTACAGTGCTAGTCAAAACCCGTGAGAAAGTCAGAGCTGACAGGCAAGATGAATAATCAGAAATACAGATGAAATATGTACAGCCCAGGTCACCCCCACCCCACCCGCAAGTCATGTCTGACAGGCACGGACAACACAGAAGTGGGGTGGATTAGGTACTGGAGTAGGCATTTATCAAGAGGTCATGAACGAGATGCTGCTGGAAAGGCAAGAGCTGGAGCAATTAGACTGGATGGGGGGCGTTCCAGAGGGTATGCTGCCTGGCAAGCAACCATCCTGGCGTGGGGGATAAAAAAGGAGTGGGACTCAGCAGAATGGAAGGACTAGGAGGAAGGTGAGGGGAGGAGAGGAGAGTAGAGGAGAGGAGAGAAGGGAAGGGAAGGGAAGGGAAGGGAAGGGAAGAGAAGAGAGGCATGGCAAGAGTCAAACCAGAAGTTTTAGAGAAAAGGGAGGCAGAGTGAGAAAGACACCCACCTTCCACTGACAGAAAGGACAGGTCAGTGTAGGTAGAGCAATGGTTGGTATGGAGAGGAGAGTTTAGGGCAAAGCAATAATGGAAGGAATAGAAGAGGGTGCTCCATCTGGTCAGGGTTGATTTGTGTGTGTGTGGGGGCACTGTAGACCAAATCTGCACAGTCAAACACCAGTAGAATCATCTTCATAAGTTTTATAGGTTGTTTTGAACATAGATGGACAACTTACCCTTTTTCTGATCATTCATCATTATTGATTGTAACCCATAGAAACATAGAGACATAGAAAATGATGGCAGAAGGGGACCTGGGGTCCACTGAGTCTGTCCAAACATAGTTTCTTGGGACTTACTGTCTCTTCTTATTTCTATTTGGTAAATGATTATCCAATTTTATCTTAAAATCTTACATACTACCACTTCCCACAGCCTTCAATGGCAGACTATTCCAAACTCACCACCGTCAGCGAGAACTGCATTCCCCTCTTCTTTGCTCTGCTAATTTCTCCATGTAGCTTAAGACTATGAGATCTAGTTGTGAACTCCCCTTTTTTCATTTCCATCCCTATGCAGTCCCACAAATCATTATTCTCAAATACACCATACACCAAACATAGATAGCCCTCATCCTTTTATATACCAATGAGTAAAGTCCTAGTCTTTACAGTCTTTTTTCATAACCCAAATCCTGCACATCCACAATCCTCTTGGTTGCCCTCCTTTGCACCCCCTCTAAACATCGAATCCCCTCCTTTGTATATAATGCCCAAAACTGATTACAGTACTCTGAATGGGGCCTCATCAATGCCTTATACAGAGGCATCATGGCCCTCCTGTTCCTACTCTGCATGTGTCTCCTAATGCAACCCAGTATGTTATAACATTTTTTTGCTATGTTGCGCCAATGCCTTTTCATGGATAAAACATCTGTAATAATAATGCTCAGATCCCCTTCTTCCTGCATTACTTCCAGCTCTTTCCTGTTTAATGTATATTTTGCCTTTTTATTAAATCTCCCCAAGTGTATGATCCTGCACTTTTCTGTGTTGAATGCCAGTCTATACTCCTCTGCCCATTTTTTTCAATCTCTGTAGTTCTCTCCTTGAGTTTTCACTCTCTTCATGATTCCTTTCTGTAGACCTTAATTTAGAATCACTAGTAAATTTAGCTAACCAAACAGTGTCTTCGCAATACATGGCAGACACATACAGTACATCTTGAATAGACATGGTCCCAATACCGATCCCTGAAGCACCCCACTTGTCACCCCTATTCAGTCAGACAGTCCCCCTCTCAAGGAGACCCTTTGCTCCCTATCAGTTAGCTATGACTTGATCCATTTAATAATAATAAACTTTTTTTACTGTGCCTTTCTAAAATCAAAGTGCCTTGACAATAAAATACAAGAGAATAAAACAGGATGCAGTAAAACATAAATACAATAAATACAGGGTTTCATAAAATTCAATGAAATACATCAGGTAGGGTAGTCTTGATGCCACAAGCGGGTCTTTAGGGCCCATTTAAATCCCTCCACGGTCACGCACTCCCGAAGCTGACGGGGTAGAGAATTCCAAAGGGCTGGGGCCATGTACATAAATGCTTGGGCCCCTGAAGATTTCAAAGAAACCCATGGAATATCTAGCAACCCCCCCTCAGACGAGCAGAGCGATCACATGAGGCAGTAAGGCACCTTAAGCTCTTTCAGGTAGTCTAGGCCCAGTCCATGTAGGGCTTTATAAGTCAGAAGTCTGACTTTAAAGGTTATCTGTCACTGTACTGGCAGCCAGTACAGTTCGTGCAGCACTGGGGAAATATGACAGGCCTGAGAAGTATCCGTCAATAGCCGGGCTGCAGCATTCTGCACTAGCTGCAAGCAGTGGATATCAGCCCCAGGTAGCCCTAGATAAAGGGAGATGCAATAATCAAGGCATGAGGTCACAAAGGCATGGACCAATGTAGACAGACCACCAGATGGAACTAGGTGCTTAATCCTGGAGATGTTCCTCAGATGGTAAAAGAATGATTTGATGACTGCTGACACCTGCGATCGTAGTGTCAGCCCGTTGTCAAAAATCACCCCCAGGTTTCGCTCTCATTCAGAGGTAGAGAGCTGGGAGCCACCAAGAAAAATTCCCGGAGGTAAACCAGCTCCCATCCCCTCTATCTGGTGACCCGGGTGCACAACCATCACCTTGGTCTTCTCCGAGTGCATCCTCAGCCATTTCAAATTCATCCAATCCTGGATTTCAGTGAGGCAGTTGTTAAATATTGAGAGAGCTCTATCCTGGTCGGGTGCAAAAGATAGGTAGAGCTGGGTATCACCAGCATAGCAATGAAACCTCAGCCCATACCTTCTTACAATGTCTCTGAGGGGCAGTACTTACACTGCGAACAACATGGGAGACAATACTGAATAAATCCCCAACACCAGCCTCTGGGTTCTGCCAGTGAGGAAAGATCTAAACCACCTGAGGACTGTACTAGACAGGCAACAGATGAACCTCAGGCATTCGAGAAGAGCTACATTGTCCACAGTGTCAAACGCTGAAGAGAGATCGAGAAGAACCAAGATGGAGCAGCTCTTCCAATCTCTCGCCATCAAGAGATCATTGAGCATCCGAACCAGCGCAGTCTCGGTACTATGCCACTTTTGAAAACCAGATTGGAGTGGTTCATAAATGTCATGGATGGTCAAATGGTTCTCCAGTTGTAGGGCCACTACTTTCTCAATCACTTTCCTCACAAAGGGAAGGTTAGAGATCGGTCTGTAGTTAGCAGGGCAGTCTGGGTCCAAAGAAGCTTTCTTCAGGAGGGGCGTTACCACCGCCTCCTTCAGGGAGCTAGTAAACTCACCCATCTCCAAGGAGCACCAGACTATCCATGCTAGGACCGGGCCAATGGTATCACAACAAGCCTTAATCAGGGAAGCTGGGCCTGGATCCAAACTACAGCATGTAGGGCACATACCCTGGACAATCCGCATGACATCAGTGAACTCCAGCCGGTCAAAGGAGCTCCAGGAGAATTGAAGGACAATGACTGAGTGGCGATCCATGGCATCTCCCATAGGGTGTACTGGTTGGAGCACCGTCCTGATGTCAACCACCTTAGCCGCAAAGAAACAAGCAAGCTCTTCACACACCACTTGTGAAAAGGCTCTTCATACCTGCAGGCAGGCTGGGTTGCACAGTCTGTCCACAGTTTGAAAGAGCTGAACCAGTTGTTTCTGAGTAACCACAATTTCCCTAGACAGGAACTCTGCCTTCTTATGGGTGATTGCAGAATGATAGGCTTGATAGCATTCTGTCAATCTAAGGTGGTCAGCATCTAGGGCGGATCTCCACCAGCAATGCTCTAATCTTCGTCCTTGTCACCGCATCTCCCTCAAGGTCCTATTAAACCAAGGGGACCAAGGGCAAAGGGGGAGAGGACAAACATGGGCAGAAGCAATGATATCCAGAGCAGAAGAAATGGCCTTGTTATAAGCCAAAACCAAGGCATCTGGATCATTACTTGCTCCAGGAAGCACTGATAGGTCAAGTGTCACTGCCAGGCCTTCAGAGCTTACATCTCATAAAGGGCGGTACCTGACCATCTCCACAGGGGTAGGCCTATGAAGGGAGGCACAAAATCTGAACCCCACGGTGTAGTGATTGGACCATCTGACAGGTTCCTCCCCCAAATCAAAGGCTTCAATCCCCAGGAGGAAGACTAAGTCAAGGTAGTGACCACCTTTATGAATGGCAGAAGTAACAACTTATGTAAGGCCCAAAGATGTCATCAGTTGGAGGAACTGTTGTCCAAACTGTGAGAGTTTGTCATTGACCCAGGTGCTGAAGTTGCCCAGGACCATCAGCCTGGGTGACTCAAATGCCATGTCGATCACGAAGTCTGCTACTTCCTGTAGGAAACGCATCTCATCACCTGGTGAACGGTAGATGAGGGCAATCCTACAACCTGCACCTGCCACTACAGTACACTCGAATGACTCAGCCTCCTCAACTGGTACATTTGTGAGGCCCAGTTCGGTCTTGAAACAAACTGCAACACTCCCCCCACGGTCCAATCTCGAGCGATGCAACACTGAATACCCAGCCGGAATGGCAGCCTCTAATATGGGGCCTGCATTCTCATCCAGCCAGGTCTTGGTGATGTATGCCAGATCCACCAGCTCAACAAGATCTGCAGTAACTGCAGTCTTATTTTTGATGGATATGGCATTGCACAACACCACTCTAGTTGGATGGGCTTCCAGGGCTGCCTGAGCTGCCTGCCCACCAATATTGGTGGTGCCCATGGATATGGAAACTAGGCATGGTGGATCACATTCCAGATTCCATTTCACCTCAGTGCGTCTTCTGAGCCTTACTACCCCAATGGGATGGCCCTGCTCATTCATTACCATTCATGCACCATTCCCCTGCAGACAATACCCAGTGCTCTACAGTGCTGGTGAGCTGAAAACTGCACTGGGGGGAGGGCGGAGGGTGCAAAGGGCGGAGGACGAATAGCACACTACCGTGGGGGCAGGTCTCCTATGCATGCTAAAGAACCCAACTACAATAAAACACACCAAGCCTATGTAAACAACCAAGAAACCCCCAATTAATTAACTAAACTAAACTCAAGGAAAAAATAAAATACCGGTAAATAAAAAATTACTCCCTCAACTCTTACTTGAGGGGGAACAAAAACAGCCCCCAACCAATCACCCACCCTTAAACAGTGAACTTAAAATCAATTAATAAGTAAGACTTAAAATGCACCCTAATAACTCCAAATACATTAAAACCATATCAAAAACACAATACAAACAAAAGCAGCACAGTTAATGAACCTTTCATTTACTCCCTTACTCTGTAGTTTTTCTATCAATTATAAGTGCTGTACAGTATCAAAAGCCTTTTTGTAATTCAAGAAAATCAAATCTACAGGCATCCCTATATTGAAGGCCCCACTGACTCTTTCATAAAACCCTCAGTAGATTTGTCAAACATAACCTCTCCCCTGTGAACCCGTGCTGGGTACCATCCTGCAAATATTAGCATTTATAAATGTTTCCAATTCCTCCTTCACTATCCTTTCAATTCCTCGCACAAGACTGAGGTTAGGTTCATGTGTCTGTAGTAAATACATTGTCCTTTGCCTCCCTTTTAATGACTGTGGGCGTAGCCTACAGCCATCTTGCTGTCTTTAGCTGGAAAAATTGAGTATTGTGGAACACATATTTTGGAATTTTTCAATGTATCCTTCCATATCTACAAATCAACTATGCCAACTGAAATAAAATACTACCTTCTTTCTGTTTAGAAAGTTGGAGACATAACTCCAAACTGCTTATCAGATGGCCATTAGGAAACTGAAACAGCTTGTTAACTATTGGTTACCTATTAAACTGGAGATTTGTTTACCCTTTTTGAAATGCAACAACTTGCACATTTAAATACTTAGCATTTAAACATTTTCTTGCTACAAACTTCAGTTGGGCAGACATTGTCTTTCAAGAAAGATTCACACCTCATGAACATCACCCTTTCCCAGCAAATCTAAAAAGATTTACAGTTTTTAACCTCTTAAGAAACTATCTGATAAATACTATCTCAGACATATGACAGGTCATTGGTAAACTATCCAGGCGAAATATATAGCAATCAGCAGGCATTTTTTTACTATGCTTTTTGGAAAAAAAAATATATTGAGCTACAGCAAACACACACACACACTGTACAAGCCAACTTCATGGCCACAGCATTAGAAATAAATGCTGCAGTCTAATATGTTATAAAACAATAAAGAAACTGTTTATGTCAGTGAACACAGTGAAGTTCAGTTTATAGTAGATTTCCTTTAAATATTTCTTGTCCTATATTTTGTATCCTGGATATCGCAGGAGAGATGCTATATCCGATCTCATTGTCATAGGGATCTTCATTTACACATTTTTGCACTGTATTTACTCAGGATGTCCCAGATTAAATGCAATATCTTGTTTTCAGTGGGGTCATGATGTTATCATTTTTATAATGTATTTATTCAGGGTAGCCTAGTCCAGATGTAAAATATTGTTTTCTGTGTGTTCTGATTTTACGCAATGCAGCATAATATTGTGTAGATGTAGCACCCCACTGAAAATGAGATGCCATTTCTTCTGTGTACTATCCAAGCTAAATACATAGCAATCAGCAGGCATATTCTAGGAAAACACGTAAAAACATGTAAAAGGAAGACCACATTGAAACTGCCTCTCAGCAGATCTGCATTGTGCAAATTCATTAGAAATAATGGGCAAAAGCACCCCAAACGCTCTCCACAGCCATTTCGGCACCAACCAGAATTTGTTATATATTGGAACTACTGTAGCTTTTCTCCAACTTGATATAACTTTCCCTGAATCTAATGAGGTCTGAAATATTCTAGTCACAGGTGCTGCCAATTCATTCGCCAACTCTCTAAGAGGCCTTGGGTGCAGATCATCTGGCCCCAGGGCTTTATTCAGTTTAATACTCTTTAACCTTTCCCTAATATCACCATCTTCAATCACTACTCCCATGTATTTACTCATATCCCCATTTTGTATTGCCCTATTTTCCTTGGTATAAATACTGTACTAAAATGTTTATTTAATACTTATGCCATCTGTTTGTCCTCAGACACCATGTTACCTGCCTCATCCACAAGTGGACCTACCCTTTGCATAATTCCCTTTTTATAGTTAACATAGTTGTAGAGGGATTCATAATTATCCTTCACCTTAGTTGCCAACTCAATCTCCTGCTTCCTCTTAGCCCTCCTTATATGTTTTTTTGTATTCTTTTGTCTTTTTCTTATAATCCTCCCACCCCGCTTCATTAATCTCCTTACATGCCTTTCTGTATGCACTTTTCTTTCTCCTCATTAACTTTCTTACTCCTTTATCCAGCCATCTTGGTATTCTCCCCTTTATATTGTATTTAGTCATTTCTGGGACATACTGAGTCATTAATTCATTCATCTTCTTTACCAGCTCCTTCCACATTTCATATAGTGATTTCTCTTTGAATTCATCTTCCCAATTCAATTTCCTAAGCACTTCTCTCATCATGTCAAAATCTGCAGTATTGAAGCATTTACAGGGACACTGTCAAGCTTTTTGTATTATATTATTTTTAGGTAAAACCTCACATTTTATGATTGCTTATCTTCTCAAATGTTCATTTATATTGTTAGTTATTTTATCTACCTCCTTTCTTATTAGAACTGAAATGCATGGTAATGTGTAGCTATACCCAGCCTTGTTTTACTTCAAATCATTGAACTACTCTTGTGGCATACATCCTGAACATCAAAAATGCCCTCAGACAGTGCAGCCAGTCATGATACCATATTCTCCTCTATTACCACTGCATAAGGAGTGGCTGAATTGTGTTGAGGGTGTTCCTGAGTCCAGGAAAGATGCAATGGGACTTGGTCAAGAAATTTAAGTGTACCACCCAACACATTTGGGTTTATTATAATGCCTTTCTGGGCTCCCTAGTGCCCACTGTCAGGTTGGTGTCCTGTCTTAAGTATTTCAATCTATTTGTGTGAGAGTGCCCTAGTGAGCCTCTGCTCCTGTCTCTTTAAAAAAATAATTAATCAATCTTTAGAGAGTAGTCTGGGCTAGATCCGAGTGATTTAAGGCTTGAGACCAGCCAGACAGTGAGGTAATCTGCTTCATTCTGTAGTCACTACTTGCACAGAGGGAACTTTCATAGGAACTGTGATTATTTACTGTTTATTTGCTGGTATAGTAAAGATAGAGAAGTTTGTCTAACCTGCTTTTATTGCAGCTTGAAAATTTGAATGGGAGCCACCATGTTAGGTCCTGGACTTCCAGTAATTGGACCAATCATACCACTGGGAACCTAAAATGGATCCTGTCCCCAGGGATTTTGTGGGAAGGAATTCTGTAGTTTTTTGTAGTTTTAAGTGCTGGTGGCCAAATGGACCTGGAGGAGGAGTTCATACTGTGACTGACAGTTACCTCAGCCAACCATACCTTTGGATTTACAAGGGAAATCTCCAGAATTGCCTGAAGCAGTAAGCTCAGTTAGAGTTAAGCAGAAAAGTTTTTGTGCTGCGATTAATATAAACTGGTGGTGCTGTTGCTAAGGGGCTACCAGCCCTACATGCTAACAAATCAGAAAAATATGTTGCAACTGCACTCAGTACCTCTAAAAATATATTGAAGGTCCAGGCAGTGAGTTATTTTCTGTGAGCCTCTGGACAGGCTGTAACTTAATAAATTCTTGGATCATTCTACATTTGCCTAGACCTTCAATACATTTTTAGAGGTACTGAGTGCAGTTGCAACATCTTTTCCTGTTTTGGATCAATTAGAGTTGGAGGTTGACGAGTGAAGAGCTTGAGTTTTCGAGCAGCTGTTCCCAGAAGGAACCTATGAGAATCAGCAGGAAGAGGCTCCGCTGGCCTTCCTGCCATGTTCTCCTGCCATTGAGCTGCTAGTTGCAGAGGTTGAATCTGTTCCGATTTCCAGCCTTGGGATTGCAGCAGAAAAAAGAAGAAGTTTGTTATTGCGACTTGTGATTTGGACTGAAGACTTTCTCCAGATGTGATTGGCCCAGCTTTTGAGAGAGTGACCCTTGGGTCAGAAGGTTTGCAATGTTAAGCTGTCAATTTGCAACCGGATGGTATCTAAACCGTTGTTTGAAGAAGTTAGTGCTATAAATGTGCTAAGTGTGTTTCATAGGTCGTGATTTGGTTCCCCAAGGTAGAATCAATTACGCCAGCTGGAGGCTTGTCCAGCAGAATATCACAAACTTTTCCAGAACTGTTCATCCTGCCTGGGTCCTGTCATCTTGACCTAGGCCACCACTTGTGCATCAGAGACCTTCTTAGTGAAAGACCAGCCTGGGGATTTGGCCCCCTGCCCAACACCTTCAAGCAGGAAGCAACCACCTGGAGGTGAGTCATGTCGACCCTGCTTCCCCCAGCCTCCTTGATCACCACCACAAAGTCTACATCTTGCCTGCACTGCATAGAGGTCCTGGTAGCGTGAGTACAAATCAGGGTAGCTCCCTGCAATGAAAGCAAAAATCATTGTGGTACTATCTAACTGTTTCTTTTACTGGGTTCTTGCAATGGACAGAGCCATCTGGCTTGGATTAGATTATTGGGTTGTGTTCATGCTTAACTGTTTTTCTTTTTTAAGGGCCCGAACAATAGCTGTAACACCGGCTACCCTGGGCAACACTTCAGGCTAGCCTGCATGACATACTAGGTACCCATGGTTGTTGAATTGTCTAATTGGGACTTAAGGTGCATGCCAGACAATCCTGATTTGAATCAGATTGCTAATAATTCAGCTAGATTCGCGACCCTCCCTTGTTCACTGCCCCTAAATAAATCTGATTGTCATTCTTCATATTTAACCTGGCTAGTGTGCATGTTATTAGTTGGGTTACATTGGTAAGATTATATTACAGCATTGCTGATCTTACTTTACAGGGGGTCTCCAGGGCTGCTGCCGCAGATCCAGTCCTGGTAGTAAGTGAAAAGGGTGCGAACACATTATTATTACTGTCTATTGATTGTGAAAGTACCATTGTGTTATTTCTTAGGCCACTAGAAGGGTTATTGGGTGGTATTAGCATCCCAGAGGGCTATACCAGAGCATTTGAGCTGTCCCAATACTATTCCTCTGGGTGGAGGCACCCAATCACAGAACTCAGGCCCCTCAACTTGTGTATTGCCACACAGGAGGGGTAGTAGTCCTTAGATTAGCACCACCTAGGGGTTACATAAACAAACATGTTTTGGTGTGGTAACACCCATATGGTGGGCACTCAGTTTTTCACTTTTTAAAAGAAAAAAAGGGGTCTTAATTAAACTACTGACTGCATCAACAGTCTCTTAAGAATGAACAATCATAAAAGGTGTTTTTCAAACTAGGGACATTTGAGCCCTACAAAAGTTGGCAGTGTCCCTTTAAATTTTATTTTTACCCGTTGTAAGACAGTTTTTCCCTAGTATTTTAATCATAACTATTCTAGGATCATTCCCAGTTAGTGGTTCTACTATTTCACAGTTTGTTATCTGCTATACCATGTTGCTCAATATAAAGCCAGAGACAGATAAGCAGTGCATTACAATTAACCAAACCAACATTGCCTCACACATTTTTCTATATAAACTATAGTACTAGAAAAGAAAAACATATCAAGTAACGCCTATGTTAACTATCAGTAGTACTAACAGTATTACCTTAGGTAATAAAACAGTAAAAAGGAACACACAGTGCAGCAGATTAAAAGCCTAGCTATAGGACTAGGCACTATAAAGACCAGATAACAACCATTAAAACACATTTCACTTTAACTTAGGTTTAGGCTTAAGAATGGTGACATATGTCATCATATCTGGTAAGATTTTCGGTCAGTTTGTGTGAAAGTCTCTCAAATTCTGCTGATTTGGTTGTTGCAGTGAGCCACTCCATGGTGGCTGGAGGTATATTTGACCTCCATTTGAGTAGAATCTGCTGTTTTGCTTCTAGGGCTGCCAGTAGGATCCATCTTACCCTGTCCCATCTGGGATGCAGAAGATGGAGTGGGAAGGGGCCTCCTAAAAGCCAAAAGCGAGGCTGTTTGGGGATTTGATGGCTCACCACTTTACTGCAAATGTCGTGAACTTGACTCCAAAATTGCTAGCCTGGACAAGTCCATAAGATGCGTGTGAGGGTACACTCCTCTGTGTGGCATTTCTAGCACTGTTCTGTGGGGAGAAGGCCCATTTGCTTCAGGACTACAGGAGTCCAATACTATCTGTGTAAGATTTTCATTTGAATAAGCCGGTAATGGAGGTCTCTAAAGCTGGAGTGAATTGCTTTTACTATGCCAGACCATTCCTCCTGTGATATGGCAGTCTGTAGCTCAATCTTCCAGGCAGCTTTTTGCTTATTAAGAGTGAGACAATAGGGCTCCAAAAATGAACTGTAGATGTGGCCCCTAAGGTAAGTTGGATTTCTCATCCAAGAATCCAAATATGTCTCTAAGGTACCAGCGTCAGTTGAGGGGGGGCCACCTTGGTGAAAAGCTATCTGAGTTGTAGGTATCACCAAAAATATGTGCGGGGTAAGCTCCAGTAGTCAGCTAGCTAGTGAAATGACTCTAACTGCTTTGTGCCTGGGTCTCATAGATGCTTAACCCACCAGATGGAGATGCCTTTTTGTTTCCATGTTACCTAGGAAAGAGGTTTGCCCTCCACCCTCAGTCTGGAATTATGCTAGAGTGGCTTCCATTTGCCCAGGGACCTCAAGTCCTTACATGAGCATACTCAAAGTCTGGAGTGCAAATATCCATGTTGGGGAACTATGTCCAACTCCATGCCGAGTTGTAGTGTCACTGGTCCAGGGTGGGCCTCCCTCCAGGCCTGCCTCTAGGGAGAGCCATACCATTGTCTGAATAGACTGTGGGGTTAACCAAAAGAGATTCTGTTAAATCCTTGCTACTTGATGATAAACCCTCGGCCAAGTAGTGCCCAGCCACCTTTCTGACCCAGGGCATGCAGTTTCTGGAGACTGAAATGGGGTTGAGCACCCTCCCATAGGAAGGTGTCAAACAGCTTCTCAAAATATTGAAACTGCCTGTGCAGGATGGGGCCTGGTAGACTGTTGAGACAAAATATCATTTTTGGGAAAGCCATCATATTATGTGCTGCTATTTCCCTCCCAAAAGAGCTTAGGTTTCCTGCACCTACTGAAGTCACTTGACAGAGATGAGTATAGGTGTTGCAAGTTGATGTCTACTATTGGATTAAGGCCTGTGGACAAGGTAACACCCAAATAAGAGAGGTGGGAATGGGTCCATTTTAGGTTGAGCTGTTATTGAGAGGCAGAACTGCCATCTTATCCCAATTAACTTTTAACCCTGACAGGGCAATAAACCTGTGGAGGATGTCCAACAAAGCAGGTAGCAAAGTGGTAGGATTCTCCACTGCCACCAACAGTTCATCAGCATATGCTAACATGAAAAGATATGAGGAGTCACAATGAATCCTACTGATGTTGGGTGAGTCGAGGAGTTTCTGCAGCAAGGGCTCAAGGGCAAATAAAGCCAAAAGAGGCAACAATGGGCAACCCAGCCTAGTGCTGCTTTGTAAAGCAATAGGTAGATACGACATGGCCCCAGTTACAATGGAGGCAGATGGGTTGGTGTATAATAGATGTACCCACTTTGTGAAGAGAGGGCCTATTTTGAGGGCCCCCATGGCCTGATACAGGTGAAATTTACTTTTAATGTTTTGGTCTGGATGTATTTAATCTACAGCTTTTAGATACAGTAGGATGCAGATGGCAGCAGGTGTTTGGATGATGTATTGATCCCACATAGAAGAAATTTAGACTATTATAATGTTCTGAACAGTTATATAATGTTGTAATTAATGTTTCAGTATGGGTTGTTTTTCCCTTACTATTGCTGCGAAGTGCAGACATTTATCTGGTTGTGCAAGGCCTGGAGCTGAGGCCCAACATAAGTACTACACAAAATGCTTCAAAATTAGAGGTAGTACATGGCATTGGTGGTCTGTTTGACCAGTTTCTTTTAGTACTTGATGTGCACTCATCTGGAAAATACGTTTCTACTGCCGTGTTCCGTGACAGCATTGCTTATTGTTTAATTTACTTGGTGTATACTCTAATTCATGTTTTACCCACATATGTGTGTGATATTCAGACAATGCCTAACCCCACCTACAACACTGAAGCAGTTGTAATCTCTTAATTATCCATGTGACTCCTATTAGAATATATTGCTATGCAATGTAGCCACTGTATTAATTCCATTGCTATTTGTAAATACTTTGCTATGATGTACTAATGGTGAATTGTATATGTATTGCATTGTTAATAATCTTCATATGCCTTGCTGTACTATAGTGTATCTGTATATGCATTGCATTGTTTGTACAATCTCTTGTGTAAAATACTTGTTACCCCTTCCCCTGGGTCACACCTGGAATCGATCCCCACTCTGTGTGTATCCAGTGATATGGGTGATGCAAATTGAGCGACTCAAATATGAGCGACTCAATTTACGTGCCCGACAAAATAACGATAGTGCAGAAATAGCAATGGAATATTGAGTGAGGGAGGACAGTATAGCGAAGTCGACTGAAAGGGGTGGGGCATGCTGTGATGTTGGAGATGGTGTGGTATTGTGGGTTAAATTTAATAGTGCAGTGCAGTGCTCCTGAGCTGGCCACCTGGAGTGCTGGAGTCAGTCACCACCTGGGATGCTGATGGTTCAGGGTTCGGGAATGGCTGCAAGTAATCATTTTTATAAGTTGGATTGGGTGTTTGCCATTTCTTTTTGTTCTCTGTTCCCTGTTCCCCTGACTGTGGTACCCAAGTGATGGAAAGCCCCCTTCCCATGTATTCCCCTTTCCCCCAGTGTCTGCTGCCTCTACAGTTGATTATATTAATTTGTGAGGTGTGGAGGGCTCCCCCCCCCACATTAAATAGTAGTTAATTTTGTGGCCATCTTACTGTCTGTAGTGCCATCACCGATGTGTGGTTTGCTGCTTTGGCTTTCTCCAATTTCAGATTCGGTGAAATGTACTCGCTGTTAAATGAGTCGCTGTTCTGTTTTCGCTATTATAACATGGAATTGGCTCGCCTTTCCTGGTTACCAACTGTTTAAATAAATAAAAAATAAAATATGAATGTGTACTGTTTTTAATGACTTGAAGTCTATGTGTAATGCATCAATAGTGTCCTTGCTGTATGATATTTTGTGGATTTTTCTGAAATTTATAAATAAAAAGTTAAAAAGGTACTTGTTGCTCTGCCCCCCCCTCACTGAACACCTTTACCTTCCCCTTAAATTTATCTCACTCCCTCTTGATGGTATCCACAGAGTTCATGCTTACCACCACCCCGGGTAGCCTGTTCCATTCCTCCACCACTCTCTCCATGAAGAATTGCCTCCTGGCCTCCTTCTGGAACCTGCTGCCACCCAGTTTGCAGCTGTTTCCCCTCATGGTTTTGTTGTCTTTGTTTCTGGAAAGTTCACTGGGGTCTACCTTGTTGATGCCCTTTAGGTACTTAATGGTCTCTACCATGTCCCTTCATTCTCTCCTGTCCTCTAGTAAGTACATGCTCAGGTTTTCCAGCCTTTGTTCCTTTGAGAGCCTTTGGTTCCACTGAATCATTTTGTGACCCTTCTTTGTGCTGCCTCTAGATATTTTATGTCCTTTTTGTGGTAGGGGTTCCAGAACTGCACACTACACTTCAGGTGTGTTCAGTTCATTATTTTGCACAGTAAAATAAGAATAAAATAATAACAGCATCAGCGTAGCTTGTTGTGTATGCGGCTTCTTTTTGAACTGTGATGGTCGGTCCATAGATCTGTACAGAGGCAGTATAACCTCCTTTCTTCTGTTTGTGAACCCTCTATTTAAGCAAACCAACATCCTGTTTGGCCTTGACACTACTTTACTGCATTGTGTAGAGGGCTTCAGTGTGCTAGTAATTGAAGTCCCCAGATCTTTCTCCTCTTCGGACACTATGATGTTAAACTCCCCAGTTAGTACTCCACACCTGCACAGCCTGACTCATTGGCTTAGTGGTAGCACTGCTGACTTTGGAGTCAAGGGTACAGGGGCTGAGACCTGCAGGAGGACAGTAGCAAATGATGGGAAATAGGGGGTTTAGTAGTAGGAAAGTGGGGAGGAGTAGAGATTAGGAGAGAAAACAGAGTGATGTGAGGAAAGCAGAAAACAGGGACAAGGAGGGAATTGTAGTGACTCCAGACAGAAACTGATATTAGCTGAAAATAGGAAGTAGAGGAGTGGAGATGAGGGGAGTGGATGGAGTGGTGCCAGAAAGGGCACTGCAGCAACCCCTAGTGGTCAGAATATATAAGGGAGGAACAGTGTGCAAGAATACACTATTTCTAAGTGAAAAAGATGTTCCAGGACTAGAGGGCATGGGATAAAGTTGGAGCGAGGACGATTCAGAGGAAATGTGAGGAAGAATTTCTTCACAGAATGGGTGTTGGACAAGTGGAACACCCTACCTGAGGAAGTGGTGGGGGCTGAAACAATCACGTGATTTAAGAATGCATGGGATAGACATAAAGGAATTCTGAAGGTCAGGGGTAAGGGGCAACAGAGTTCTAGGAAAACATAAACTGAAGTTACAGACTCAAATGGGCAGACTAGGTGGGCCACAGGCCCTTATCTGCCAACATCGTCTATGTATCTATGTATCTATGTGCATGTCATTGAATTTTTTGGTGCTGAACTCCAAATGTCAGATTCTGGAATATCTCCAGGTTTTCTAGGTCTTCCCTAATGTCTCTGACCCTTCATTTGTGTCCACCCACCCACCCATAGAGCTTAGTGTCATTTACAAAAAGGCACGTTTTGGCCTTAATTCTGTCCCCAATGCCATTAATGGGCATCTTGAATGGCAGTGACCCTAGAACCAACACCTGTGGTATGCTGCTGGTAATCTCCTTCATCCCTGAGTGTTCTCCATCAACCAGTGCTCTCTGGTTTCTCCTTCCTAACCAGGTTGCCAAGTACCTTGACATCCCCTTCCCCCCATCTCTAGGTCATCCAACTTCTTGATCAACCTTTTATGGAGGACTGAGTCAAAGGCCTTGATGAAATCCAGGTACAGTATGTCTACTTGAACAAAAAGGATGGTATGCCACAGATATGCTTCCCAAACTGATATCTACTGGAACCAGTACACAAAAAAGGGAAGAACTCCACCACTGTGCTGCTCATAATGTTTGTTGTTGAACTCATGATAACGACAAATTTATAGTACCAAAGCAACAAAGCTAGCTGTTAAAAAGCCATAAAGTGGCATATCTGGACAGAGACCCCAGTCCTTCAAGACCAGAAATGCCTCTTTGTCAGGGGTATAGCTACTGCTTGGCCCTTATCCACCATCCTTAGTTGAACAAATTTATCAGATTTGTTTGACATGACCTCCCTTCTACAAACCTGTGCTGTCTGTTATCTTGGATCTTGTTTTCCTCAAGAAAATTCACCAACCTTTCCTTAAGAATGGTTTCCATCAGCTTGCCAATGGCAAGGCAAGGTAATGCAAGTTTTATTTAAGAGACGCCCATCCCAGAGGCTCTGGGCACCGTACAACAATCAAAATAAATATGAAACAGCATAATAATAAACATTTATATACAATATTCCAAACAGTTAAAACAGAATTTACTACCCTCAACAGCAACTAAATTCAGAATAGCTAAAAACTAAATTAAGCATCGATTTCTAAAAGACAGGTAGGGACTATAAAACACAGTCTGGGAAGGCCTGATTATGCAGGAAGGCATTGAGGTGGGCCTTAAATACCTCCACAGAAAGGGCCTCCCTGATGGATAAAGGAAGCGAATTCCACAGGACGGGGCTGCAACACTAAATGCTCTGTCATCGGCAGTTTTTAACCTCGTCCTGGGAATTGCAAGGAGGCCCCTAGAGGAGGAGTGGAAGGAGTGGACTGAGACAGCAGGTGCAAGAAGGTCCTTCAGGTGGCCAGGGCTCAGGCTGTGTAGGGCCTTAATGGTGAGCAAACCCACCTTAAAGAGGACCCTTCACCTAATCGGCAGCCAGTGCAGTTGACGCAGCACCGGAGTGATGTGACAATACCTAGGCTGTCCTATCAACAGCCTCACTGCCGTGTTCTGCTCCAGCTTCAGTCTGTGCAGGGTACCCCCAGAGACCCCAAGATAGAGTGCATTACAGTAGTCAAGCCTGGATGACAAAAAGACATACACCAAAGTGATCAATGTCAAGCTGACAGGTCTTTAGTTCCCCATCCCTAGCCCAGCTCTTATGTAAGAGTACTATAGCTGTGGTTCTGCTTTCTTGTGGTATCATGTGTGAGTCTAGGGAGCTGCTGAATAAATCAACCAGTGGGGCTGCCCGTACTACTGCCAGCTTCCACAGTATCCTGGGGTACATATAATCTAGCATGGGAGATTTAGTCATCTTTAGAGCCATTAGTTCCCTTACAAACCCTGTCAGTATTAACTTATTTTTACCTGGGCAGCCAGTTTGTGCCAGGTTAAGCAATGGATGATTTGGACTTCATACAAAGCTACCGGAAGTAGTTAATTAGCTCCTTTCACATCTGTACCATTCCCTTCTTGCCATTGGCATATCCTGTCCTGTTGTTCCAGTCTGTCCTTCTCGAATACTGAGCAAAAGTATTTGCTAAATACTTCTACTTTTCCTCTACTGCAGTCCACTCTATACTCCTCTCTCTCTCTCTCTCTCTCTCTCTGAGTCTTCCTCTATCTTTTGAATGAAGCTCATCCCTCCTTCATTGCTATTACTACCTCCCCTGTGTACTAGAGAGGTTTCTTGTGCTTGCTCTTCTTACCCTTCTGCTCGAGACAGGTGTTAATGACTTTCTGGGTCCCTTTCTTCTACCTATCTGCCCCCATGAGCTCGGCCAGGTGCTTGCCTAGCTGTGCTCCACTTACAGAAACATAGAAGGTGATGACAGATAAGAACCATGAGACACACCTAGTCTGCCCCTTTTCCTTACCTAATACAATACCACAGTCCCTAGTTGACCTGAGACTTGCCCTCACTTCCCTATTGTGAGAGTACTCTTATGTCTAACCCGTGCATTCTTGAATTCCTCTACCATTTTTGCCCCCACCACCTCCTCAGGGAGGCTGTTTCAACTATCCACTACTCTTTCTGTGAAAAAGTGCTTCCTCACTTTGCCCCTGAGCCTACCCCC
Organism: Neoceratodus forsteri; assembly: GCA_016271365.2. Taxonomy (NCBI): domain Eukaryota; kingdom Metazoa; phylum Chordata; order Ceratodontiformes; family Ceratodontidae; genus Neoceratodus; species Neoceratodus forsteri. Next base: position 734,614,813 of record CM057454.1, read on the forward strand.
TATGCTCATCTCATGTCTGCTTGTTCTTGTACCGCTTCTTTTCTGAAAGATGCTACCCTCCTGTACCTTGTTTATACCCTGAGATACTTGAATATTTCTATCATATCCCCAGTCTCTCTCCTATCTTCCAGGAAATACATATTGAGGTCCTCTCATCTTTCCTCATGTGGCTTATGGTGCAGTCCTTGCACCATTTTCATAGACCTTCTCTGGACTGCATCTATTTTATCTATATCCTTCCTGAGATGCGGCCTCCAGAACTGGACAGAATACTCCAGACGAGGTCTCACTAGTGATCTGTACAGTGTCATATCCAGCTCCTTTTTTCTGCTGGTGATAGCTCTTCCTATGCACCCTAGCATCCCACTGGCTCTTCCCACAGCCTTCTCACATTGTTTGATTACCTTTAGGCCTTCAGATATGATTACCCCAGGTCCCTTTCTTGATTGGTGGCCGTCAGTACCTCTCCCCCCATTTTGTACTCCTCCCTTGGATTCATGTGCTCCAAATGCAAGGTTATGCACTTCTTTGCACTGAATCTTAGCTGTCTCACTCATGACCACTCCTCAAACATGTTTAGGTCCTTTCTCATTTTCCCCCCCGGGAGTGCTGACCACGTTACAGGTCTTAGTGTCATCTGCAAAGAGGCATACCTTCCCCTCCATCCCCTCTGCAATGTCACTTATGAAGACATTAAAGAGGACTTGCCCCAGAATGCATCACTGTGGCACCCTGTTGGTCACCACCTCTCCTCGGTTTGAATGCCATCTACCACCACCCTCTGTGTCCTGTCTCTCAGCCAGATTCTGACCCAGTTTACTACCTTGGGGCCCACTCCTTGGCTGTCCTGCTTATTTAACAACCTCCTCTGTGGGATGGTGTTGAAGGCCTTGCTGAAATCTTGGTAGGCCACATCCACCGCCTCTCCCTGATCTACCTCCCTGGTCACCCAGTCAAAAAAATCTATCAGATTTGTTTGACAAGACCTTCCCACTGTGAATCCATGCTGCCTCGGATCCTGTTCTCTGCTTGATTCAATTAATATCATAATCCTGTCTTTAAGCAGTGACTTTATTAACTTCCCCACCACTTTTCTTTTTACTTACTATTTATGCTGCACTCTCTCTCCACATCCACCCCCTTCCTTGGGGTCTCCAATGCATGGTACAGTTATGCCGGTTCATCCTGAAGGACGCTAGCTCCCATAAGTGCCTACTCCGAAGTGAACCATTAACTCCCAGATAACTCTCCAGGCAGGGCAGAGAAGGTCTCCCTTTACCCTCTCCGAGACCTCAGGGGGAGCAGACAGCTGGAGCTGCATCCCTCCGCTCACCAGTCATTGGTGCAGGGCCCATCTCCAGGCATGGACAAAGGGCATTTTCCTTGTTTCTGATCCCCTCCCCCTGCAGACATCATCACTCAGGGGGGACCAATGAGTCGGAGGTGCACAGAGATGCACCTCCGTTCTGGTCCACGGCCAATGCCTGCCTCTTCCTAATGTTCCACCTCCTCTGCTGTACCAACACCACTCGTGGTCACCCAGGTGGTGGCGATATTGCAGTGATGAGAGATTCCCACATTTCCCAGAGGAGAGTGGCCCATCGGTGCTCGATATTTCTACTCAGGCCGGCCCTCCAATGACCCTAGCTCGCTACTGAACTCGGGTTGCCAGCGTCACAAGCGGTAGTGATACCACTGTGCCAGCGGGCTGGCAATTTTCCCACCACTTATGGTGAAGTTTGCCTTTTTAAATCCAGAACTCAGGTTTTAGTGTTCAGGACTTCCTTCCCCATTTTAAGTTGGAACCACACTGCTGGGTGATCACTGCTTCCCAGGTGCTCAGCTACACCAATGTCCCTGACATTGCCACAGTCTGTCAGTACTAGGTCCAGGATTGCCAGATCTCTAGTCAGCTCACTCACTCCCTGGGTTAAGAAGCCATCCTGGACTGTATCTGGGAACAACTGGCTTATGCTACAACTGGCTTGAGGGATCTTTCAGTCTACATCTTGTAGATTGATGTCATCCACTATTACCACCTCTCTCTGCAATGTAGCTTTCTTGGTCTCCTCTTCTATCCCCTGGTCTGTGCCTTCACTCTGATTCATAGGTCTGTATACCACCCCCACCACCTTAACCCTTCACTCTGCCACTGTTTTGGCCTGGACCCATATTGCTTCTGTACTCACCCTCGCAATATCCTCCCTTGTGGCCATAATCACTCCTCTAACACATAGGCCACCCCTCCTCCCCTTTCCCCTGCTCTATTCTTCCTATGGAGAGTGAACTCTGGGATAGAGAGAGCCACATCATGGTTTGGGATGCCCAAGTCTTGGTGATTGCCATCAAATCCAAGCAGTACTCCATCACCTAGGCCTAGGAGTCATCCAACTTATCATACCTGTAAAAGACACCTTCCTAGTGTATCTTTTTTTAAGTAAAAAAACAATTTCTCTAAACATATTTAGGTTGTAGCTATATTTCTATAGCTTCTCAACAGACCATGCTAATTAATAAACTGTGTTGGTTCCATTTTGATACTGTTCTTGATCAAAGTTGTTGTTCTGCATATTGTGACCATTTCCAATATGATTTGTGAATGTCCTGGACACATCATGGTCAACCATGGTTCATCCTCTTAAAACCGTCTCAAGTGCTTTCACCCTCAGTGCAGGCTTGCTCCTGGAACCCCCGCCCCATTGCTAGTTCAGCCACTCCTCCCATACCTGTTTTAATCTGTTTCTGCTCTCCTTTCTTCACAGTATATATGGCCCCCCCCCCCAAGGAGGGTCGCAAGGGCGAGAAGAAGGAGCCCTCCTCCAGAGTTGAAAATAAGCTGCTGCTGAGACTCCCCTTCCCTCTGGCTGACAGCAGGTATGCAAGACATGATCACAAGGATGGCACTTGAGGTCCCTGCCCATGCTTCACGTCAGTTGCCCCACTACCCCGGTGAACAATTTGGTACATAGCATTTGCCACGTGACAGTAGGAACCTATCAGCCAGGTTTGCCATTTGCAGTTTATCTGCACCCACCTCTAGTGGCTGCTTTAATTACAGCTTCTAAACTTTTAAACGTGGCACACCACGCTCAGTCGGACACCATGCTGCCATCTCTGATATTCATTCTCATCCTTGCTCCACTAGTGTCACTCCCTCCATCTTCCTATCCTGAATGCAAGGCAAGTCTACTGGCAATTGGTACTCTGGCAGTTTCTAAACCTCCTTCCACCACAACCTCAGCAGGCCTGCAACCTGTGGCACTTTTGCAACACAACTTTGCAGGACCAGCCATTCTTCTGCTATCCTTCCATGCTGGCCTGTTAGCCCTAAATGTCCCCACACAAGTACCATCAGTGCCCTCAAACCAGGCACCAGAGTTTCTACATAAGCTAACCTGGACCCAATCCCTTACTAGAATTATGATAAACCTCCTACTCCTATTATTTGGTTGTGACCGGGAGCTCCTGCCACTCTTGAGAACCGACCTTTTCTTAAATCTGTTGCAACAGTTCTTCTGTTTCTTAGCCTAATCTATCCTTTACAACTTCTAGTCCATAAGATTGTCCACCTATGGGCACCTCCTTCCCTTTCTTGACTATGCTATAGTGTCCTCTTTAATTTTTCCTTTTCCCTCTCAGGTCTTCTTACAGGGAGGTTATTGTGGTGACTTCAGAGTATATGTAAAACAGGTTGTGTTTATTGTTGTCGGATTTAGTATGTAATAGCACTATGTTATAAAATACCATGATGTATATACTTTATGTTTATGAAACCTGTAAATGTTGAAATACCATGGCTCTTGGTGTTTTGATAATGGTAAAACGTACTAGGTGACTATTATAGAAATTAAGCTAGTTGTGTTATTTAAAATGAATGTATATTGTTGTAAACTTAAGTAAGAAATGGCATGATGATTTGCATATATCCCATGATGCATTGCATTATGGAAGTTGGTATGATGTTGTATTTTCTTTTTTTTCCCCCTTCTGTTTATCCCTCCCTACTGCCTGCTGGCTCTGACCCTTAGGGGCATCCAAGGAGTCATCCTCCTACCACGCCCCCACCTGGACTCACCCCTCATTCCTCCATGGAACTTCGGTCCCCCCCCCGAGTGGGGACAAGGTGGGGGACATTCACCCCATGATCCTTTATCTCGTCAGGTCAAGGTGGTGGTCCCGTGAGCGGGCTACATCGGAGGCAGGCTCTGGGAAGCCTGTCTTCTTGGAGCTAGCAGGTGTTTTTCCATTTTCATACCTCCCCTTCAGTGTGTATCCCCTAACATCATGGCGCTTGTGCACTGACGTCCATACTGTGAGGTGGCCACCCGATCCCCTATAGTTGGGGCTATCAGTACTCCGAGCCTCCGCTCGGAGTCAGACAAGTGCATGGTTGTGGCCACAACCCTCCCCGGAGAAGGCAAGCTGTCATCTGACGCTCAAGCCTATCTCCCCCCGGCCGACCCACCAGTGACCCGAGTCCACTCCCGAACCCAGGTCACCGGTGTGGAACGAGGTGTGGAGTCCAGTGCCTCAACCCTCAGCGCCACCGGGCCGGCATGATGTTGTGTTTCTTTGAAACTTGATTTGTTGCCAATGCCCTTTGGGGTAGACCTTTCAGTGATTCTGCATTGAGATTCTTTGTCTATAGCTTGTTTTGTTTTTCTCTTTTTGGGGCCCTACTACCCAAGCAAATGGGGCCTGCATAGGGGTGGTGGCTGCATCTCAACTAGTGAATTGGATCAGATATCAGTGTCAGTAGGTGCTGGCTAAGTGCAGAGAAAGGACATTCATAGTCTGTTGCTGCAAATTGATGTACTGAAGAAGAAATATGCCATTGCAGAAGGTTATTTCTTGTATTTTGAATAAACATCACACAGAGATTGTGTGTTGAACCTGAAGTTCAGTGTCTGGTCCATCTGTTATCCCACAACCCCTCCACACTGGTAACGTCGAGCTAACTCTGGCCCACTTGCCTCCCCATGTCATACCCCACACCCTGCCTTTCATCTCCCTAAGGGCCTAAGACTGGTACACCTAAATGTCTGCAGCCTGCTACACAAACTACCTCTCCTGCAACCACTTGCCCTATCCTTACTTCCAGACATCCTGATTATCTCTGAGACCTGGCTAAAACCCCATATCAAAGATACCAAAATTACTATCCCTGGCTACACTGTCTTTCGCCACAACCACCCTGGACATAAATGTGGTGCTGGCTTGACCATATATGTTGCATCTTCACTCCATTTCACCCAGGTCTCACTAACCACTCCACTGCTGTCCATCGACACCCTAATGCTGAAACTTTCCCTTCCCAACAATATGCCATGACGCTCCTTCAAGTGATGCTGCTTGAAGTCGATGTTGTACTCTTCACTACCCTTGGCCAGATTTTGTGCTATTATCCCAGCACACCAAGCAGTAAACTGCTTTCACAGACTATCCTTAAAGAGCTTATTCACAGCAATATCCATGGGCTGCAACAGGTCAGTGCAAGAAGCTGGGATGAATATAGGCACGATATTGTTTAACTCTAGTGCCTTCAGCTCTAAAAAGATTCAGGAGCAGAAGAGCTTTTTGTTTGCTGGGCAGTTCAAGTGTGGGACAATAACACTTGAAACGTAGTGCAGGGTAGTGGTTTCATTGGCCTAGTGATTAGGTGACTGTGTGATATCCCAGTCCTGAGGGAATCTGTATGCTGGGTTGCACGCATGGACTTTACCCTTGTAGATTACCTGTGGGGGTAAATAGCAACCTGCTAATGTACATGCCAGCACCATGGAGACTTGCTGCTTGTCTCTAAGGCCAGCTACTGACACCTGTTTCGAGCCGGTAACGGCCATGGTCCACTCAGACACAGGCACCATACTGACACCAGTCTCATCTAGGTTAATAACTATCTCCGCTAGGATAAGTTCTCGAGCCACACAATTTGCTAAACGTGTCAAAAATGATGCCTTTAAATGAGGGAAATCAGAGGGTGTCTTACGGGCTGTTTTAGTGCCTTTTCATTTACTATAGCCCATTCTATTAAGAAACTGCCAAGTTCATTTCATGGACAGTTCAACAGTACCATCGTTTTATTTCAGATGGTGTGGGGCATCAGACTTAACAATCTCTTGGGCAACAGCGAGAAGCACACGGGCATTTACAGCAGCACCCTCGCTTCTCAGTGTCACCACAATCTTCTGAAACTTGGCTATGACATCTGACATTAGAAGTGCAGGTCTGCCTCGAGCTTTTCGTGGCATAGCAGGGAACAGCTGAGAGGGGTCAGGAGTTTTCTTAAGCTGTTCCATGTAATCCTTTTCAAATTTCCTGACAGTGCTCTCATTAATTTCAATTTGACTTCTCTGGAGGTAATACCTGACGGCAGACATTACACCATGCTGAGTAGCATATTGCCCCAATTCAAACCTCAGCTCTGGGGTGTAATGTGCATAGGTATTTGGCCTCTTCTTTTTGGCTGGTGGAGGGTTGGACAGCTCCTTAGCAAACGCAGCTGCAACTTGCGGTTCTACTCCTGAGGTCTGAGCGAGTGCCTCGGGGTTCACATTGGACACCTCGAGTGGGTGCTTGGTCTTCAGAGCCTTAGGTTTCAACCAGGATAGCAACGACATTGTGTCAGGTACAGCACAAATACCCCCCAAAAAATCATCACAAAATAATTGCGGACAAATGAGTCTTTTTATTCAGTGTCATCACGCTAATTTACTCTGACACGAATACGTAAGCGGGATTACGATTGCAAAATTTATCTGAAGTGAATTCAATGTCTTCTACAGCATATCAGAATATACTGTGCACCTGGCACCACCATGTCCAACACACTGGAACACATCACCAACCTAAAATCCTTGGCATTAGGTGGTGAGCTCTACATCCTTGGGGATTTCAACTGGAACTGGCTCACAAATGCCAGCTCCAGACTATGCAGCCAAGTGTCCACCCTCAACCTGTCCCAAGTGATCAGCGAGCCCACACGCCTGAACCCCAAATCCCCAAAACACTTGCTCATTGATTGGACCCTCACTTCCCACCCCCAACGCATAGTAGCCCCTGGCCTCCTAACTGACTTAATAAGTGACCAACATATGATCTACACTGTAAGGAAAGTCTTCAGGCCAAAAGCCTCACACTCAAAAACACTTCTGACCAGGTCCTATAAATCTCTCAACCTCGCATCACTCCAGAATGACCTGGCAAATACTGACTGGTCTGGCATCCCTCGGGCAACCTCCATCGATGCCACCCTGGACTACTTCTAGTCCAGGTTCCTTGCAATCTGGGACTCCCATGCCCCACTCAGACAGACGTGGGTGAGGGGTGCTCACCTGCCCTGGATCACAGCTAACATCATGGCTCACCTCCAAACTAGAGATCAGGCATGGAAATCCATCAAAGTCTCCGGCCTAACCACGGACCACTTACGGTATCATGCTGTATGTAATGCCTGCACGAGATTAATCTGGTAAGCGAAAAAAAAAAAATATTTCAATACAACCTTCATCACAAACCTTAACCACCCAGCCAAATTCTGGAAGGCAGTCAAATCACTCTTTTTTTTTTTGCTGTCGCCAGCCACCCAGAGACCTCAGCCTGGTTGCAGAGCCTCTCCACCTGCATTGGACTTCACCGCCTTCCGCAACCCCTGGCTTCCACCCCAGGGTGGGTTGTGGCACCGATCCCTCAAGATGCTGCAGACGATGGGATAGGTCGAAGGGCCATCCTGGAGGCTGATTGAAGCCAAGGGTGGGCTTCATCTAGGGCAGCTGGCAGCATTGTTTTTTTCCCGGTGTAGCAAGGCGGGGACATGCAATGACATCCAGCGTCCGCCCCTGAGCTTGCTTTGGTGTTGGGGCACACGGTACACCCAGACTCTGCTAGGTGCCTGCATTGCACCAAACAGTCTACCCCTTCCCCCTGAAGAAGGAGAGCAGTCATCGGATGCTCAGTCCTTCTCCCCTGGCTGGCCATCCAATGTCCCAGGTCCATTCCCAAACCTGGGTCGCTGGCGTTGCAGGTAGGCACCCTGCACCTGTGCCAGCAGGCTGGCCCCCAAAACACTCTTTTCACCACTGCCTCAGCCTCCAACCCCTGCTTTAAATATAGATAGTTCTACTGAAACTGACCCCCTTGTAGTGGCTTTGGAGTTTAACTCCTTTTTCACAAGGTGTGCCTCATCTCTGCAGTCCTCCCTCCTTGCTGCACATTCATACCCCGCACCATCCTCCACCATTCCACACACCCCTACTTCAGCTCCCACCATCTCCTTCCACCAGGTTACCCCACAAGAAATAGTAAAGACGCTGCTTGTTGTAAACCCTTCCCAAGGTAAATGCCCCTCTGGCCTGGACTCCAAAATGCTATACCTGCCAGACCTAGCCATTGCTTCCCCACTGGCAGTGCTTTTCAACCTTTCTTTCTCTCTGACCTCCAGCCCAACTGAATGGAAGCATACCACAGTCATCCCTCTTCCGAAAGGTGGTGACCCATTCGTCCCCAGAAACTACTGCCCTACATCTCTCCTCCCCATACTGGCCAAGTTGCAGGAGCACCTGGTTCTCTCTCAGCTCTCCTCCTACCTTGACTCTTCATCCTTTTTCACTCCTTACCAGTCTGGTTTTAGGAAGACCCACTCCACCACCATCTTTCTCCTAAGGCTCACCGATGCCATCCATATTGGTATGGACCAAGGTCACATTACCTCAGCAATTGTTGTTGATCTAGCAAAAACATTCAACACTGTCTCCCGCCCACTCCTCCTGTCCAAGCTCTCACTTGGCAGTCTCTCCAGTGGAGCAACCAACTGGTTCCACTCCTACCTGGCTGGTAGATCCCAATCAGTCCATATTGGAAACACCATCTCTGCCCCTCTCCCTGTCTCTACTGGTGTACCACAGGTCTCCGTCCTTGGTCAACTATTGTTTTCCATCTTCCTAAATGACCTGCCCTCTGCCAGCCCTCACACTTCCATCCACATGTATGCAGATGACACAGTGCTGTATACATATGGCTCCTCTACCACTGAGGTGGAAACCAAACTTCAGCATGACTTCAACAATATTCAGCTCTGGTTCCACACTAACCAACTTTCTCTCAATGCCAAGAAAACAGTCTCTATGACCTTCAGCACTAGGCAGAGACTCTCGCAGCTCTCCACCACCTCCAAATTCCTTACACTGGATGGGACTTCCCTGGAGGATTGTGACTCCTTTAGATACCCTGGAGTCTGCCTTGACCAGCACCTTGATTTTTCTGTACAGTACATATCGATGCCATAGGTTGGTGGCTCTTTACTGAAATTGTGGCTGCATCCTGCTGGAGGCACGCCATGCCATGGTACAGAAAATGATCCTCCCTATTTTTGACTATGGGGACATAGTCTACAGTTTCACATCCAAGTCCTATCTAGCCAGACTGGACCCACTCTATCACTTCTTCAGTCCTTTCACCCTGGACTGTCCACCCATAACCCATCATTACTCCCTCTACCAGACGCTGGGCTTCACCTCCCTCCAGGACTGTAGGCAATCTCACTGCACTTGGATCACAACCAAGTTCTGGACCCAGTCCTTGACCACTTACCTCACCTCCTTACTATCAGCCCCTGCCCCTTCAGTTTATACAATAAGGAAAAATGACATCAGGATCCTATCTGAGCCACACTTGTCCACCACCGCAGGTTAGGCAGCTTTTAAATATCGCATGCCTAAACTATGGAATTCCCTCCCCATGGGCATTTGGCATGCCTCCCCTAATCAACCCCTAAGTTCACTACTCAAATCACACTTCTCCTCCACTTGTTCATGTGGCTAATTATACGGGTCACTCTGAGGACAGCCCCTCCAATTTGGTCGAATCACGCTGTCAAACAGCACTAGGATGTATGGGGTTCCTTAGCTTAGTATCTATATATAATCTCCTATGCTCTCACCTACAGCTGCTGCATGTATTGTATTGTGTTGTATTGTATTTTATTAATTTTTCACTGTTTGTCTATATTTGGATGTATTGTTGCATACCGTATGCACCCCTTTACTGTATTTCTGGACCTGTTACTCAACATTGTACTTACCCTGCCCTCAGAATGCATCTGGAATCGAGCACTGTTTTTGCTCAGTATGTCTTCCTGTTAAAACTCTTAAATAAATAAATACATAAATAAATAAATTCATGTTTAGCCATGGTTTGTTCATGGTAATTCACGGGCTAGCAATTTCATCTGAATAATGTTTTGCATATAAGAATGCATAGTTTGGCACATTACACTTACATCAATCAATCAATCAATCAATTAAAGTCTTTATTTAACCATGCGATCACCATTGAGCAAGCTCATTTTCAAGGTGGACATGGGTTTGATAACAAGGAACAAGGGACAATATACATGGGATGCAACACGCAAGAAAATAGTAATAATACAAATAAAGTGAGATACAATAATACAGTATATACAAAGTATCAGCAGGTAGCATTGACAGTAGTATATGTTTGGAACAGAAGATACAGCTAGTTTTGGATAGGACACAATTTTTCATAAAAGTAAAGAAATATACATGTCAGGTGCGCTGAACACAAATAAAACCTAATATAAAAAGATATATAGTGATACGGTATGGAGAATTTAGAGCTGGAACCAGGGTCAAAGGAATGTGGAAGGGACAGATATGGGGGTAGAAAAAGGGGAGAGGGAAGAGTTGATTATAGATGTGATCAGGCTTTTAACAGTAGTAATTAGAGTGTGCTTGGACTTGTCACTATTTAGGGTAGACAGGCACAGGACTCCTTATTATGATGTAGATATAGAGATTTAAAAGCTGCTAGGCTGATGGGGTGAGTTAATTTCAAAGTTTTTTGCAGCTTGTTCCATAGCTGAGGGAGCACAAAGCCGAAGGCTGCTCTGCCAATGCGAGCTTTTTGCTTTGTAAACATAAAGGTAGATATATGAGGTGCTTCTCAGAGCATACATAAATAATTACAATAATAACATTTGTTTTTGCAATTCATGAAGAAAAACAAGGTCTACACAAGAAAAATTAATTGCTTGAGCATGAAGAAAAATAATATGAAAACTCACCACACCTTAAGAGAGTTTAATTTAATGCTAGCATAAACAGCAAGTAGGCAATTCTATCAGTTATGAATGAGGAGAGACTTCATTAGAGAAAGGAATGACAGCAACAATGAACATGCACAAATGTTGATAAGTAAATGAAAGCTATTTCATAAGTATGTGTGGAGAAAATGTATTTTTTTTAATTTTCTGGAAGCTGGAGCACTGGGGAGGTTAAGTGAATCGCACAGCAGGCAGGTGGAGGTTGTGGGAATCAAACAGATGTCTGCTGGATATACCAAGGTCATTCACAGCTTGTCACTCTAACCTCTAGGTTATGCAGTCAGCTCCTTTATTTGTTACCAAATGTGTATTTATTTTATTACCAAATGTTAAGGTTGTTGGAAAAAAAATGAAATTACCAGAGTGGTGTAGAAATTTGTTTTACAATGCAGAAAATGTAAAATTAACAACTATGGTTAACCATGGATGACCTCGGTATACTTCAAATAATTCTTAAACTATACTGACCATAGTCATCCGTGGTCTGTCCTTGGGCCATTTACTGTCAATGGTTTTTCGTGGATAACTATGGTAAAAATTATGGACAAATAAGGGCGTCGCAAGTTAAACCCTTGCTCATCCACTGAGCTTTAATTACATTTCTTGTAAATTATCTTCTTGCGTAAGGGTGCTAGCTGTGTGCTCAGTATCAAAAACCAAAAATATCCAGTGCACCCCTCCCAATGCAGCTCAAAGGAGCCTTCAAATCATTTTAAAGGTATTTTATTCTCTTACTCTCTTTCTTCATTCCATGATTTCAAAAGGGGTTCTTGGTTTAATAAATCACCCGCATTGTGATAAACTTCACCACCAACACCATGGTGACCCCAACCCCACCCAGGGCCATATGGCAGGTATTATGAGCTGTAATCCCACTGCTTTCTGTATCTGTTTTGTGTGAAGACCAGTCTTTGGCTTCATTTTTTTTAAACAGAGTGCTGGTCCATAATTGGCTTACAGGTGGCCAAAGGGCAGCGTGCTGAATAGAAGATGGTCACATCTTTCCTGATCATTTGGTAACTAAGGACAGAGCAAGCTCAACCCTGGCTTATCCATTGAGTTTTATTCATTCTTGATAAATTTTCTTTAATACTGTAATAGTGTTATTGGTGTGTAGACAATATCACAAACAAACAGTATCTAGTGCATCCCCCAAAATGCTGTTCAAAAAATCCTGCACATTTTAAAGTGATTCTATTTTCATGCTCAGTTTTGTCTTTATTCCATGATTTTAAATGGGGTTCTTTGTTTTATAAATTGGATGAGTTGTATATAAATGTGAACACTGATGATAAGATAGTCAATTTATAGGTCAGGTGCATACTTTTTTAATTTTAGCATGCCAATAGGAGCTGTGCTCTCACTGTGTTATCTGTCTATCTAATGTGAAAGATGGTGTAACCCCTAGGTGGCACTATTGCAAGGGCTACTAACCCTGCCTGCTTGGCTAGTAGCAGGTTAAGGGCCTGGGAAATGAAATGGGTGCCTCCATCTGGAGGTCAGGGTTGTTAGTGGTCAAGCTAACCTGGGTACAGCCCTCCGGGACACTGTAACCCCCCTCTTTCCCTTCTAGTGGCCTGAACCCTATACAATAATTACTTTCACAATGACCCTTATTCACCAGGCAATTACCCACACTGTTTGCGCTTACCACCAGGGCTGGTTCCTCTAGCTTGACCCTGGGGACCTGCTGTAAAACAAGGTTAAGAACAGCAAATAGCAACAGTACAATACTTTAGGCACAAACTGGAACCACAGTCAGGTTAAATGCAAACAAAGTTAAATCTGATTTATTCAGGGGACTTGAACAAGGGAGGGGTGTAATCAGATTGATGTGCTTAAAAGCTATATTAATCAGACAGTTATGCATGCAGTTTAGAGTCCCTACACAGTCACACACACTTTGGGTACCCAAGTATGAAAATGGTGGGCTAGCCAGGAACATTGCAGCTAGTTGGGGCCCTGTGGTGGAAGAAAGCAACATGCACAACACACACTATTTGTAATCTGGAGCTGGAGGGCTCAGTTCGTGAATGAAAAGGCAACATGACAATTAGATGACAACACTTTTAGATTTAGCTGTTGTTCCAGTGAGCTACCCTGATGTTTACTCATGATATCCATTACTGGACACAGGCAGTATGAAATTGAGACTGCAGGCTGTTGAGCTGGAGTGCCTGGAGAATCAGAGCCCACACGAATCACCGAGGTGTCATTCCTGTTCAAGGCATTGAGCAGGGGGCTTATCCCCAGGCCGGTTTCTCATCGATGACTTTCTCTGCGTAGCAGGTATTCTGGCTGGGCCAGTGTAGCAGGGCCCAGGCAAACGGAAATGGATACGGATTCAGTCCATGGAGCTGGATACAGCCTCCAGCAAGCAAAACACAGTTCAGACACACAGTGGGGAACCAAATCATGACCCACTGTAAGCACACAGCACATTCACATGTAAGGAAATTGCACTGCACCAGGCAAATTGCTCTCCGGTTGCAATTACAGAGTCTCTGCACAACCCAGGAGTTCAGAGGTAGCTGAAAATCCTGACAGGCCAATTGCATTCAGCAAATCTTTGGTCTTCTTCAGGTTAAAGCCTGGTCACAATTCAGTGGCTTAATTCCCCTCTCCAAATTCAGATTTAGTCTGAAAAAAGCACAAGTTCCCTCTCAGGGACAGCAGGCAGGCATGCAGGCCAAACTCAGGCCTTTCCACAGTTCTCCCGTGTGAATCCACTATGGATTGCTGCTCGAACTATCTTGAGCTGTTACTTCTTCACTTCCCAACTCAGATCTAATTGAAACTGCAAGCAGTGTGGGATGCTCCCCAAGATCCAAAAGGTTCGGCTGGCTGATCTGTGTGTCAGTCACAACAAGGGCTCCCCCTCCAGGTTATTTTAAGTGCCAAAAGCCCAAAACTACAATTCCTACAAGTTTTGGCCCCACCAAGCCCCTGTAGGCAGGCTCCATTTTAGAGTCCCAAATGTACTGATTGACCCATTTGAGCCGTCCAGGACCAAGATGATGGAAACAAACAAAACTGTCCATGCTGCAAAGAAGACAGGTTAGAATAAACTGCAATATTATTACTACTCTAACAAATGATCAGCAAACAAGTACTTCTTCTAACAGAGCTTCCTCTCAGATTAATTATGACTGCAATCCAGGCAGCTCTTAAAGAGACAGTACACAGAGACTATATAGGCACTCTCTGGCAATACATTTAAACTGCTAAAACGTAGAACACCAGCCTGGCAGTGAGCATTTAGACAAGCTGAAGGAAGACTTTTTGGGAACCCCCATTTATAGTGGGGTTACAATGGTTTCTGGCTTCATTTTGTAAACAGAGCTCTGACCCATAAGGTATTCACAGGTGGCCAGTGGGAGCATGCTAAATAGGAGATGGCCACTCCCTTCCAAACATTTGGTAATTAAGGCCATAGGAAGCATGTGGGTAACAGGGCTCAGGATCCGTTAGACACCAAGGACCTACTAGGAGGAGGAACACCAGAACATCATGAAAGAGTAAATGGACAGTTATCCAAGGAGGGATTCATAAACAGTGGGGTGCCCTAGGGCTTTGTTTTGGGGCCGACTCTATTTAACATTCTTATCAGCGACATTCACATTAGCTCCAGGAATTTAATCTCCAAATTTGCAGACTGTACCAAGTTGGGAGGTGAAGTGGGTTCTGTTACAAAATATCAATCCCTGATTAAGGACTTCAGTTTGATTGAAGAATAGGCAACAGAAAACATGATGTCATTTAATCATGGTAAGTGTTTTGTTTTGCACTTCCGCAGAAATAACCCTTTGTGCCCTTATTCAGTAAATACTATTCAGATACAGTCTATTGACAAAGAATGGGACCTAGGTGTTATTGTTATTAACAAATGATCTGTGTCTGACCATTGTAAAGAAGCTGCAAAGGCATCTAATAGAATGCCTAAAGCAATACAACGTACCGTCATATCCAGTAATGAGCAGTGCCTGATCCCCTTTATACAGAACATATGTTAGACCTTATTTAGATTATGGATCCCTTTTTTGGAGTCCGTATTTGAAGGGGATCATAGGTTTGGTGGAGAGGGTGCAGAGGAGGGTAACCAAGATGGTTCCTCAATTAAAAAACAGCATATGAGGACAGACTCTTGGAAACCCGGATTATTTGATTTGCAAAGTAGAAGACCGAGGGGGGATTTACTCCAATTATTTAACATTCTTCATTCCCCAGACTTAGTGTCTCAACATTGGTTGAAATTTTGCACAAGAACTACTAACTTGAGGTCCCACAACAAACAACATTTTATCCATAGAGTAATACAAACAAAAGAAACAATTAATTAGTTTCCTATTAGATCGGCAAGAGTATGGAATCAAGTGCCTGAAGGGTTAGTTAATCAATCAACCTAAATGGGATTTAAACATGGACTTGATAAATACTTCAATGCAAAACGTTTTCTGACAGAATTCACCCACTTGGAGTGGGAGATAATCCAGATGGTCAGTTTGCGCACTTTTGTCTTTTTGCACCTAGTAAACCTAGTAAACATGGGGTAAGCTATATTTAGTGGTGAAGTTCAAGAGGGAAGATGGTGGACCCCTGAAACAGCCCTTCAGAAGAGGTGGTGTTGGAAATGACAGTGGGGAGATTCAAGCATGCATGAGATAGGCACATAGATATAATAAGTAGAGGAAATGGAGGGAGCAGGGAACACCTGTGATCAAATAGGATCAAGGGCATAGCAATAGGCAAGGAAAACAGGCAGACTAGATGGGCCTATGGGTCCCTTTCTGCCAACAATTCTACATTTCTATGTTACTACGGGACATTGATTGGAAAGTGGGCTTCTGGACCACCAGGGGGGCTAGGAGAGTCCCAGAAAGAGGATCAGACATGTTGTTCCACAAGTGTCCCAAAAGGAATGGGGTGGCCAGGTTGGTGGAGGGATGACTAAAGTGATAACACCTGTGCCCATGCTCTCTGTCCATGGCATGGTGCTATGTGACTTATGCTGTACCATGCACATAAGTCTTTAGGTGTTACACTTTGGGTGATAGCATGCATAAACCTATTTGTACACATTAACATCTGGCAAAACTAAATTGCTTTCTGACTTAAATCTCATGGGGGACTCCTTCTTCCATATGACTTCTTAGTTTTGTGAATAGCCGCAAAATGTGCTAGCGCAATGACAGGGCTGCACCTTCCCTGATTTGCAGTTCTACATAGTAACTGATAATCTTGCTTATCAGGGATTGCCCTGAGTTTGAAAAAAAAAAAAGTCTTCTGGTTGTCCCAAAATTGGTAGTTTAGTTATTTTCCAGAAAATACTTTTTTTGCACTAAATCACTTAATTTTAACAATTTGTTTTTTTAAAATGATATATTTAATTGTGTCTGCAGTCTGCTATTTGTGTGTCAGTGGGGTAGAGATTTGTGTGCTGAGTTATAGCCTAAGATCTAAGGATCCCTTTGTTCTTTCTTTCTCTTGTCTTCTGTCTTTATGCTTGCATGTCTGTAATTGTCTTAGAGGTAAGGGCACCATTACTTTATACCTCCACCTGATCACCATATGTTTTGCAGTTGCCCATGTTCTTCTTCTCCTCACTAGTGTGGCAGGTTCATATCCAGATAGTAATAATAGCATGGTGCCTCCACCCAGAGAAAGATTTATATGGGTCTGGTGACTGATCAGTACAACCCCTAGGATGCTGTACCTGCCAACCTCCTAACTGGGATCACCCCTCTTACAGACCCCATGTAAATGCCAACAGTTTCCATCAGTTAGCATGCACTGTATTATGAGAGATGGCTTTCGGCAAAACACAGACTTTATTTTAATGATTCACTCTAAAAAGAAAAAGGATAGTACAAGATACAATGGATGGCCTGTTTTCTGGTGCACTACACAGGCTCAGTTTAAAATAGTGACCTCTAGTGAGTGCCCCAAGCAAGCATGGTCAGATCAAATGTTTCCCTTGAACTGCCACTAAAATGCCCTTCATATGGAGCCCTGTATCACTGTACCTGCCCCACACTGCAATTCACAGTTCAGATGTTGTGATGTATTCCTCCTGTACTGCAGGCTGCTACCCTCTTGCATCTGGTACCAGTATTTTCCTGTGAAGTCTTTTGGGAGTTCCTTTGTAAAAGTCCCTAAGTACCCAGTGTTGAATCAGTATAGGCCAGTTAATGGTACCATGAGGTGACTGGTGATAGTGCACTTTGAATTAATTGTGAGCAATTGCAACAAAGCAATAGGCAGGGCCAACAGGTGCTGGAGTGCATAGGAAAAGGAATCCCCAGCTGAAGGAGAGAGGTGGTGTTATCACTATATCAATCATTGGTTAGATCCTACCTGGAGTACTGTGTCCAGTTCTGGAGACCACATCTCAAGAAGGACATAGGACAGTATAGAGTGAGTCCAGAGGAGGACAATTAAAATGGTGCAGGAGCTGCATCATAGACCTTTGAGGAGAGACTGAGTGATCTCAGTATGTACATCATGAAGGAGAGGTGGAAGAGGAGGGACATGATAGAGACCTGTGAGTACCTCATTTGGGTGAATAAGGTACAGAAGGGTAATATTTTTCAGAGGAGAAGGTGCATGAGTGCAAGGGGCTATGTAATGAATCTGGAAGGGGGGAAATTTAGGAGGGATATGAAGAAGTGCTTTTTCACTGAAAAGTGGTGGATGCCTGGAACAGTCTTCCAGCAGAGGTGATGAGGATGAAAATAGTAGTGGACTTCAGGAATGCATGGGCTAGGCACAAAGGAAGCTTGGTAGGAAAGCAGGGAGGAGGAAGTAGTTGGAGATCATTAAGGATCTGTGGTCACAGTATAGGCAGCGACAAAATGGGCAGACTGGCTGGGCCAAGTGGTATTTATCTGCCATCAAATTCTATGAGTTCTGCTAAGACCAACACCAGTTATCTCTGCTGTGTTTTACATTTACTTGTGCATGTACAAGAAATTTCTTGTTGCAATAAATGGCATTTCAGAGGTGTGTCACAGCCGAGCACATTGCATCTCAAATTGGGGTTGACTTGGCAGTTCAGACCAAGGACCACGCCCTGTGGTCATGATGCCACTTGCTACTTGTTGGGTGTAGTTGAAAGGATCGAAGCCGCTGCTGTCAGAGGGGCTTCAGTCCTTTCATTTGCATGAAGCCGGTCAGCAAGCAGCTGATTGGCATTCAGCATTAGGAACCTGAGTGATCCCATGATCTTTCTTTCTTTCTTTCTTTCTTTCTTTCTTTCTTTTCTTTCTTTCTTTCTTTCTTTCTTTCTTTCTTTCCTTCTTTCTTTCTTTCTCTGTATTAAGTGGACTGGGGTGTTCTTTCTCCACATCTCCTCTAGGTCACTCACCTCCCTGCCCTTCCCAATCTTCATTAATATTTTTAATATACTGCATAAGTGGACTGGGGTGCCCACCTTCGTACCGCTTCTATTGAACCCCCTTCTGGTCACCTGCTCCCTTCCCCCTGAACATAAGCCTCACACTGGGGTGCCCAATACCAGTGTTGGAATATCCCTAAAATAAAGAAAACTGTCCCTTGATTTTTTAACCTGTAAAGCAGAAAACCGTCCCTTGCTGATCTGCCCCCCACACACACATATCCCACCCCGACCTCCCACTCAGCAATCACCACCCCACTTCCACCACAGACCCTCACTCACCTGAACAGGTCCCAGGATGAAGAGCCACTTTCCAATCGAAGACACATCTTGCTGCTGGACCTGCTGAGTGCAATTGAGAAACTAAGGTAAGTGCAGTTTAATGTATTTCAATGGGGTTTTGAACTTTGTTCCATAATTTTGTAATTTTTGTATATTTTGGCCCCAAATTTTCAGCATGGCCCTTTTGGGACCCCACCGCAAGACCAATGGTAGTGGAATTATGCAAATTAGGCCCAAAAGGTGATTTTTGTAGTTATGTTGCAAAATCACCTCTCAATTGATGTTTGAAAATTTTTACTTGCTCATGAGGTGGGGTCATAAGAAGGCTATGCTGAAAATTTAGGGTCAAAATATGTAAAAATGGCAAAGTTATGCCCATATGTTGAAATGTTTCTATGCTTGCTCATAACCTTGGTAATTTTAAATATGTTTACCCCAAATTTTCAACATAGTCATTTTTTCACACCGCCTCATGAATGTGATATCTGTTATTTTTCAAATCCTGGCCAAAATGTGTTTTCACACCCGTGATGCGGAATGATGTTTTGGTGGCCCGGAATTACATTTTGGTGGGGATTTTAACATTTTTACTTTCCAGGTTTGTAAGGTGGGTAATAAGAAGGCTATTCTGGAAATTTGGTGTACAAATATGGTAAAATGCTCAGGATATGTCTGAATATTACACTGTTTCAACGTTCATGCATAAATTAGCTAATTTTCAATATTTTGACTCCAAACTTTCAACATAGTCTTTTTCCACAAAACCTCATAAACCTACTATGTCATTTTTTTAAATCCTGGTCAAGATGTGTTTTCATACATCTGGCGTGAAGTGAGATTTTGGCCAATGTACTATAAATGGTACATGTCATGTTTATAAGGCAGATCATAAAATGAATAGCTTGAAAAGTTGGGGTCTACAATAATAAAAAAAATTCAAATTGTTTAACAACCTTTGTGTGTAGTGCCAGTCATCACCCCAGTGGCCATGTAGGTGATCCTGTCCTGGTGAGCTGAGTTCAGAGTTGAGCTCAGTGACCCAGCTGGATTGGGTGAGTGTGGGGGGGAATGGCACTGTTATGTGACAACCCCCAGCAGGGAATGAAAGCTGCAGGGTTGTTCACATGGGTCTGGGCACCATATGTGAAGGCAACTATCCTTTTGGCACAGAGCCCTGCTCCTCTCTACTTGTGGGTGGCACAGTACCTTGTGCAGTGGCTGACAGATGCACTCTTTGTTCTGGGCATCTGTATCTGCAGTCACATGGAAGCACAGGGACCACAGGGCCCTGCGCTTCCACAGCCCACCAGACATCCTCAGGAATTCTTCACATCCATCACTGCACTGAAGTGTAGGGCCCTTGGATGGAGTCTTCCCTTGGCACAGGGCATCTGCATCCTTGCACTATTGGTGCCAAACACCTGCACAGCATATACGTGCAAGCAAACATTCAGCACTGATGAATGATTGTTTACTAAAGTTATTAGACCCCCAAGAGACCATGCAACCTTTTTGTGCATTATAGTTGCCATATTTTAAATGCAATATAACCTACACGTTTAAGAGATTGATCTAGGCACCAGGTTTCTTGAAAAAGAATAACATCAAATAAATAAAGAAACTCTCTGAAATCTTTGTCATCCAACTTGTCTTGAACACCTGCTGTGTTCCATGTTAAAATTTTCAGGGGAAATCCCTTTTGTTTTTGGTAATAATAGCATTTTGTCAAGCTAGGGTTGCCACCTTTAAATCAGGCAAAAACCTGAACTTAAGCTCCACCTCATTCTGCTCCCGAACCGTTCCCCCTTTTTGGCCACACCCCTTTGAAAACTGATGATCAACATGAATCACATGAATCTGTACCAGTGGAAAAAAAGGAATTGCACCACAAAACAGCACTTATGGTATAAGTATATAATATAAGGAATAATGTCTGAGTGACAAAATACAACAATCCCCTGTTTCCATCCAGGGGTTAAGATAACAGCATATGGGCTTCAAAGGTGAAACTCAAGAGGTCTATGCTGTTACCTCATCCCCAAGATGGAAACAAAAGGTGAATTGTGTAAGGTCACCAATATTTAATGTTTTATAGTATATAGTTCTGTAGGGAGAACCAGTGAGTGGTGCTGAGTGTCTGTACAGAGACAGAGAAAGAGAAAGAGAGAGTGAGCCAAGGAGCCACTCTGACAAGTAAGCACTTCAAGTACATATTTGAATTTACTATATATCAAAAAATGTAAAATCCAAGGATCATTTATGTTTCCAGACCATATCAAAGCTGAGCAGGTAGGAATGTCATGTAGCAGTCCAGCAGTGGCAGTTGCCAGTACAGAGAGATCCAGAAACAAATGGTTTGATACCTTTTATTGGACTAACATAGATGAAATAAAAGAAAAGAGTACTTAAGCTTTCGGACCAACCAAGTCCTTCCTCAGAAGCGTATAACAATTGTTTGTAAAAACACATTCTATCAACACCCAGATCACACATAAAAAAAGAATTATCATTGGTTTAAAACACCTTTTTTAAAACATAACTGAGGTTTAAATGCAAGAAATAAGTTGCACTCAGCTGGCTGACGTGAAGCACTCCAAGGTCAAATGTCAACAGAGGCAGATGAGGCCAGGCAGTTACAATAACGTCCATTATGAAAGAGAGATAGTGTTATGAGAAAACACTCTTAATTAAACACATCACCTTTATATCAATACCCACTTATGTATATGTTAAAAAGTTGCTAGTATTCCATGTTAAAAACTGTAAAATAGAAATGTTCTATCTATGACAATAGGTAAAAAAAATAAAAGTTTTTCCCTAGCGTGAACAAACTGCTTCACACATTCATATAGTATTAAACTGATCTAGAGACAAGTTATCAACTATATATTCTACCAGATAAATTCTATAACCAAAAAAAAACCTTGAGTGCTGTAACAAGAATTTTTTATGAGAATATCAATTGTCAGAACTAAAGCCCAGTATAAAAAAAAACCTACCACAGACCCCCTAGAAATTAAGATCAAGCATCCTAATATGTTTAGTGTTTGATACTGTGTCAGTATATAGTCAATCTGTTATATAAAACTAAAGGTATTTAACCCCCCCATAACATCTTAATATAAATAACTAATTGGAAGGAAGTATAAGTTCACTATGTGTGAGAATCAAGAGTCCTAACACACTGTAACATCATAATGTCAAGTACCTGAATATAAGCCTTACCTCATAAAACCCCAACCCCAACCCCCCACCCACACACACAAGCCTCCCTCCCAAACTAACACACTATCCCCTACCCCTCCCACAAAAAGTTAAAGGACAGATACCAACATATTGATAACCAGTTAAGAGGGATCCTATGACCATACAAGATTAAAAAAAAGCAAACAAACAAACAAAAAAAAACCATAAAAAAATCACTGAAGTCTCATTATATGTCCATCCTTTGTACTTAAGGTCTGTGTAAGTTTAAATAGGGTAATGTGTCATAAAACCCAAATCAATGTTCATGCCATCTTCTACCATATTGAGAAGTAAAATAAGTCTGACCTTGAAAGCCTGTCTCTGAAGTATATTTTTGAAATGTCCTTTTCAGACCATTACCAACATACTGTATCTGAGATAGAGTGATTAGTCTGAGAGAAGTGCTGCCCCACTGGCTTTTCAGTCATCTTGATATTAATAATATGTCTGTGCAAGTTCATTCTAGTGTGGAGAGGTTCCCCTGTCTCTCCCACATACCCTGTTTGTGGACATCTCTTGCATTGAATGAAATAAACAACATTCCATGATACACATGTATAATTCCCCTGTATCCCGAATTGTCTGTTTTGTGAAGTAACTACACAATCCAAAGTGGAAATGTACTCACAAGTCCTACATCTGGGGTGATTGCCGGATTGTGTACCATCTAGTGTTATGGTATTCTGTTCAGGTGCAAGTTTGCTCCTAACAATCAGGTTGGATAAATTAGGTGGTTGTTTAAAAGACAGTAGAGGTAGTGCTTGAAAAATACAATTTAGGGTCTCATCCTCACTAAATATTGGGTGGAAGTCTTTAATAATCTTACATAGAAGTTCAAGATCAGGATTATATGTGACTACTAAGGGTATTCTGTTGGTACTGGTTCTTTCTTCATACTGAAATAGTTGTTCCCTTTGTACCTGTGTTGCACGTTCTACTGCTCTGTCAAATTCTCTGCAAGAGTGTCCCTGCTTAATAAAGTTTTTTTTCAATTTAGCCAAATGTGTATGTCTGTCTTCCTCACTTGAACAGATACGGTGACATCGAAGTGCTTGATTGTACATTACAATTTTTTTGTGTGGCTCGGGTGATTGCTATTTCTATGCAAGTATCTCTGTCTGTTGGTTTCTTGTAAATACCTGTATGTAAGGTTCCATCCTTGATGGTGACCATGGTGTTTAGAAAATTAACATTGGTGGCAGACTATTTCAAGGAAAGCTTTATGGATTGGTGGAGCTTATTAAGTTCCTGATGAAACTCCTTAAATGTGTCTGTACCCTCTGTCCAGATTAGAGACAAATCATCAGTGAAATGGAAATAAGTGAGTGGTTTGTGCATACAGTACCTTAAAAAATCCTCCTCCAAATTTGCCATAAAGAGATCGGCATATTGTGGAGCCATCCTGGTGCCCATTGCTGTTACCGTAGTTTGAACGTAATGTTTACCATTGAAACTGAAGTTGTTATGTGTCAGAATTAATTCAATAAGTTTCCCCACCAACTCTGGGTCAATGTTTTGGTCTAGACCTTTCTCATGTAGTTATTTAAGGCAGGCTGCAATTCCATCCACATGCAGAATATTAGTGTAGATGGAGGTTACATCCATAATGGCTAAAGTGGTATTAGGTGGTAAGTCCTTATAACCAGAAAGTTTATGCAGGAAGTGTTTAGTGTCCTGGATGAAGCTGTCCCTTTTCTATAACCAGAGTTTCCAAAATGGTTTCTACAAATCCTGAGATCACCTCAGTCGGGGTACCACTGCCAGAAACTATGGGTCTTCCCGAAACTCCAGGTTTATGAATTTTCAGCAGCATGTAGAATGTCCCTGGCTTGGGTTCAGCAGAGACGAGGTCAGTTATTCTGTCTTGGACATGGTTTGGAAATTATCTAATAAAGTCTCTTAGTTCCTTTATGTATTTTGCAGTAGGATCATTCTCCTATTCTCTGTAGTAGGTCTGGTCAGTTAGCTGTCTGTTGGCTTCATTAATACAATTCTCTCATTTTAAGTTTACCACTGTAGAACCTTTATCAGCTTTGTATATGACAATGTTGTGGTTCGATTTCAGCGATTGTATACCTCTCCATTCCAATGAAGAGAGGTTATAATGAGCCTATTTTTGCCTATTAAGGATATGACAATTAACTCTCTGGCAAAAGCAATTAATACAGTTACGTTTTAAAAAAGGTATTTTAAACCAATGAGAATTCTTTTTTATGTATAATCTGGGTGTTAATAGAATGTATTTTTACAAACAACTGTCATAAGCTTCTGAGGAAGGACTTGGTTGGTCTGAAAGGTTAAGCACTGTTTTCTTTTGTTAAATCTATGTTGGTCCAATAAAAGGTGCCAAACCATTTGTTTCTGGATCTGTTGTTACTAGGGCCAATATGGTACTTAACTAGTTCTGTGTGTTAGTACAGGCAGAGTGAGAGAGAGAGAGAGAGAGCGGGAGAGAGAGAGAGAGAGAGACGAGGAGCAACTCTACCTAGTAAGTGCTACTGCACTCTGAGGGGAATCCTCTCTCACACCTTGAAGGGGGCATTACAAACTACTAGTGCATTTGTGGAAGGAGGCTGCAACCTACACAAGTCACACTCAGTGAAAATTAAAGTGGGTGCTAGGGGGTAATCAGTGAGACCAGGGGTACAGGTACACTTGATGATAGAATGTGCGTAACAACATTTAGAATGTGCAGAAAAACTTGTTGATAGCTACTGATTTTCATACAGAATAAGCTCTAACCATATACTATATACAGTGTATTGTAGTTAGAAATTAACGTTTTTAAAACATGTTCATGTTATGTACAGAGCAAAATGCACAGTTGAGCAGGAACTGGAAAAGAAATGATATTATTAGAAAAAAAATACACACATTATACCTGGAAAAGATTACTGTTGCATGAATAATGTAGAACATGATCAAATATTGCACATTGTGATTCACATTTTAAAGTGGCAGAACTTGAGAAGGAGTTATTTGATGCTTATTGTCTAATCATTAACTTAAGCATTCACTGGCATTGCATTTTGAATTTGTATTTTTTTTTATTTTGCTGCACCTAAAAGCTTTGCATTTTTTTGTTATAAATACATAGAACTGTGAGCAGTTATGTTCAAAATTCGGTTTAAACTGTGTATCAGCTTTTACCAAACTGACAGACATATGGTTCCTTTCAACTGTCCGGCAATTCCCCATGACTGAAAAAGCTGTTCACAAAGCTGTTGCTGACAGATACTGAAAAAAACAAATTGTACCAGCTGTAAAAGTGATTTGCATTCTGGTGCCTTTGCAAAAAAAGTTAGCCATTTGTTTTCCATAGATTCTGTCAAACCACTCAGTGCTGGCAATGCAGTATTAAGCAGACGGTTGTCTGAATAAAGCGTATCAATGTCCAAAATGCTGGTGAGCTGTAGGACTTCTGCACAGTGGATCACTTCACCTGATGACATTTCTGCCTTGCTTAATGCCATGTGCTGCATTGCTCGAAGAAGGCTGGTTTCAAATGTGAACCACTTCTTTAATATGTTATGGCATGACTGTAAAATCTGGAAAAGTCTTTTAAAATTCTGCCTTTGATGTTCCCTGGAAATGCCTGCAGTGCTGCAGTCAGTCAGTAGCCAAACAAGTTGTCCTCTGGTCTTTTTTCTAGTTCACTTTCTAGGTTATGCATCATGCCATATGTTGCGAGCCCAACCCCCAAGGGCATGGTAGGACCTCCTGTTTGCAGAGAGAATCCCCCTTTTCACAGAACTCATGAGCAGTTGTAGGGTTCAGAAAGAATCACCAACCTTCCTTTTTTCAGTGGGAAGGTGGGAATTGTAGTTTCGAGTTTTCTTGACTCTGTACTATGTTCAGGGTTTAAATCCCACCACTGCCACTGGCAGCCTCTTGCCTAAGGAGTTTTGTAGGATAGCCGCATGGTCACTATGTTCATTATCAAGGCACACAGTCTTTGCAAAACCCTTCTGGTAAAATGTTAGTTCGCACAATCAGACCCCAGGCAGAGTTGATAAAATCATAAACGATTATTTAAACAAGCATTTGTCAGTGCTGAATGTTGTCTTGTGGACATTGATATTGGTAGTGCAGGAGTTAGAGAGATGCATAACAGGAATGGCAGTGACATGTGGAAATGACGCCAACCCCACACCACCCTGCAGGGACTGACAGGCATTGAGGTGTGCCTTTGGGTCATCGGCCATAACACTCATGCCATTTTAGCTCACCCTACCCTGCAGATGCTGACAAGTATTGTGTTGTGCCTTGTGGTCCTTGGGCATTATGCTCACCCCATTCCATAAGGAAATATGTTGAGATAGGAGCACTATAGGAGAATGGGGTGAACTTTGGGGCTGAAGAGTACAAGGCATACCTTGATGCCTGTCAGTGGCTGCAGGGTGGGGGTTGGGGTGGAATGACATGAGCATTATAGCTGACAATCCAAAGTCACACCCCTGATGCCGGTCAGTCTCTACAGGGTGGGACGTTATGGTTAGGAACCCTAATGCCCTGGGAGTTTGTTGGTATTTGCACTCCAAATTTTCAACATGGGCTTTTTGTGACCCCACTTCATGAAAGCATTTGGGACCTCTGCTCATGTAAAGTGGCACTGTGATTTTGTTAATCTGTCCCGAACGTTGATGTCCCACAGTGACTACGCCATTCTGTGCCAGATGTGTGAAACCAAATTTCGGGCAGGATGTGGAAAATGACATCTGTACTGTTTATAAGGAGGTGTGAAAAAATAACAATGTTGAAAATCTGGAGTTAAAATATTAAAAATTCTTGAAGTTACGAGTGTGCATGGAAACTGCGCAATGCACACACGCAACAGTCATTTTGTGGAATTTTCTCACCAAAATTTCAACATAGGCATTTTGAAACCTCTGCTTGTGAACAGTGTCACTGTGATTTTCTTAATCTGTCCCGAACTTTGATTTCCCACAGTGACCGTGCCATTGTGCTCCACATGTACGAAAACACATTTCGGGCAGGATGTGAAAAATAATAGCTGCACTGTTCATAAGGAGGCGTGAAAAAATGGCAATGCTGAAAATCTGGAGTGAAAATATTACAAATTCTCGAAGTTACAAGTGTGCGTAGAAACTGTGCAATGCATGCTTGTAACACATTCATTTTCTGGAATTTTTTCACCAGATTTGCAGCATAGACTTTTTGGGAGCCCGCCTCATGAACACTTACACTGTTGTTTCATTAATCAGTCCCAAAAGGTGATTCTGCCCAGTGACCGTGAAATCACCTTTCGGGTCTGAATAATGAAATGACAGTGACTGAGTTCATGAAGTGGGGTCCCAAGAACGGCATGTTGAAAATGTGGAGCCAAAAGTTGCAACAATGGCCAAGATATCCACCTAAGTTGAAAATCCCACATTTATGCCATTATACAGCTTACCAGCATTTCTTCAGTTTGCGGTCGGCTTTGAAGAGTAAAGATGTGTTCCCGCTCCACTGAAGATCGTCGTGCTGGGCTCCAGGGGTAAGTATGGGGTGGGATGCGCAGAGGGTGGGTGCAAGTTGGGGGAGGGCACCTGATGGCGAGGGACCATTTTCTTTGTTTCAGGTTACCAAACACAAAAATAAATAAATAATCACCACAGACCGTTTTCTTTTTTAACAGGTGTTGGGCACACTGTTGTGGGCTCCCAGTGTGTCCCATTTGTTTGGGGGATCATTTAGCCACTCTAGGGTGGGCTCCCAGTGTAGCATACAGTGGGGCAGGGGCAGAAAATGCTGATGTAATGGGCGGAAGTGTTAAACATGCCAACATGGGTGGGCCCCTGTTGGCAAACATGTCTGTGTTTGGGGGGATGATGCTAATGGGGATTGGGCATCCAGTCAGCAGACAAAAACAGTAAAGGGGGCACATATGCTGACAGGAGGACTGGGCACCCCCAAAGTCGACTTCCTGGGGACTGTGACAGGCAGACGGTGACAGCCACCGCCTGCCATGTTTATTGAAATGTTACACCAGGCAAGGCATACTCTGCAATGACAGGTTACTCCCTCATTGCAGCAGCGAAATTGTTTCAGGTTGGTTGTACGCTTTTGCACTGCTGTCATAGACAGCATGCTGTTTCATTCGTGCCACAGAGCCCAGCCCAAAAAAGCAATGGCACCATTGGCCATAACATGATTGCTCCTCCAAAACCTGGTATTCCAAGCTACCACAATATGTTGCTTGAGCTTGCGCAAGACAACATAATTAAAACAACACAGTAAATTATACAATTTGGAAGATCTTTGAACTACAGACAACACCAAAAATAACACTGGATGGTTTATAGAAAACTCTATATACTGTTGTTCTAAACTATACCTTATTCTGATGTTAGAGTCCAGAAAGATTAAATGTCCTTGAGGAGATGAAAGTTCTCTCCCTGAAGGTGAAAGTTCATTAAGCAACAGAGTTTGTAGCAAGTTTATGATCAAAGTCAGTTCTCTGAAGATCCTTTAAAAGGTTTCCCGGTGAAAAGTCTTGATTTCCAAAATTCTGACTTAAAAATCAGAATTTCTGTTCAGTATGCGAAGTCTAATTTCAACACACTCAGGTCTGGTTTCAGAGATTTTCTCAGGCCTACACCTATACTTTTTTTTGTTTAAAAGTATATTCCAGCTTAGTAAGTTAGCTCTGAGATTCTTCCAAGCACTCAGGCACCTGACTCCATGGTAAACTCCTCTGATGTACAAAATAGATCTATTAGATAAAGTCTGGTCATTTTTAAGTCACACCTCTCTCTCTCTCTCTCTCTCTGTCCTCTGGGATGGCACACAAGTACAGATATTGGGGTGCAACAGTTTACCTTTTCCTGCAGGTGTCACTGTGGTTCCATGTCAAACCCTTGTACATCTGGTTCATGCAACTGGCTTGGACCCTGACTCCAGGCCATCTTGTGACCTCTTTACTGTTATTGGAAACTACACGCTCAGTTTTACCTAATAGTTTATGACTTTCTGGGTCATAAACCTGTCGGTCCCTTATCTGGAGATGAACCAGACCCAACCTAGCTTTTACAGAAATTCTGGCTATTTTCTTTTTCTCTTAAAAGCCTTTTAAAGAGACAGTGTCTTAACTATAAAGTACATTACATCACATACAATAGGAACATTAATCAAGGATATAGGCCTATCTGGCCACACCCTATACCTCTGTAACTGCCAGACTGCTGCTCTCCAGCAATGCTATGGATCTGTGGAAAATGCCCATTGCATGCTGCAGGAAATAGATGTAATGCTTTCTTTCTGTGCATTCATCACTGTTGCTGTACCCATCTTTGTTGTCTGAAATTAGCCTTCAAATGGCAGGATGGCATTCATCCAAACCCTAGCTGATGAAGTAGGTCTGAGCTTCATAAAAGTCCTGCAGTTTTTGTAAAGCCTCTTTTTGGCATCAGAGTACAGTGTACTGTCCAGGAACAGAAAACATTTTTGTTGTTGCTTTGTTCAAAGCATCCAGTGGAACAGAGTAAAATGAATTTCCAAGTTCTTTTAGCAGCAGTTCCTCCCCAAACGGTGCCAGGACATTGGTGACAATGCTCTCCACCTTTGTTCATCCACAGTTCATGTTGGATGCAGTACTTGAGTCTGTGTAGATCTGCTGGGCTGTTTTCATTCAATAGACTACTGACAAGTAGAAGGGGTGGCATAACTCTGTAAGTTCAGCTGCCATCAACTTATTGCTTTCAGAACTATTTTCTGTAGCAACAAATATCCTCATGATCTGATTTTCTTTATGAAGGTGTGTCAGCTGATTATGTATATCTGTTTTTTCATGGTTGTTTACTGCAGCTTCACCATCTCACTTCACAGTAAAAGCAGAGTTGCAGACAATGCATTTGGCTGCACCGTCCATTCCTGGTCCTGCAGATCTGATCCAAGAATACTTGCTTTCCTCACTCTTGTTGTAGCAGCAAAATATTTTGGTTTTCTTGGCAGGACAACTACTCCAATTTTCAGAAATGTTATAAATGGGCCAGAATATTTTTCCACCAAGACTCAATATTTTGTAAAGGCACAAGAGAGAGGATACCAGTCAAAAAGAGCAACAAAAAAGTGTGTTAGCCACTGTCAGAATTTTCAGGGCAGCTGATTGTCACAGGCTCAGTCTGTTGGCAGCAACAATAAGACAATTGTACAATATTCCAGAGATTGCACTGAGTGACATGCAGTGCTAGTGGAACAATCAAACTGACTGAAAACGGTGGCTTTTCTAGACTTTGATAACACCAGTAACATAGAGCAAATACATGTTGCTAGACATTCTCAAGAGATATTTTTTTGATGATAGTTTTACACTTCTGAGACTATATTAAAACAACAAGTACTACAGTAATGCCTTCAGGGTCTTTTGTCACAACTCACTTACCAACCCTCGGGCCTGATAATGGATAATTAACTGACCAGGACAAATCTTTCATTTCTTAATCACCAGCTGAGAAGGCACCTCCTCAGTTGGTAGCACATCCGCCTCTGGACCAGAAGGTTGTGGGTTCTTGTTCCACACTGGGATTGGACTTGCACCTAAAAATCTCTGGCATCTGAGTGCAGTATTGGGGGGTGCTGTACTGCTGGGGTGTGCCATCCTTCGGATGAGACGTTAAACCGAGGTCCCTTCTGCCCATCCTGGTGTTGTCCTGGTGGGTGTCCAGGTGGAAGTAAAAGAACCCAGGGCACTCTTCGCAAAGAGTAGGGGACATTCCTGGTGTCCTGGCCAACATTCCCCTTCCCATAAATCGGTTCATGCAATTATCCAGGCTGTGTGTGGGTGATGATGTGCGATATGGCCGCCACCACACATTCAGTCACTTCACTACCAGTCTAGCATTGCTTGTAAAGCACTTTTGGATGTATGAAAAGCGCTATATAAATGCTGATTCTTCTTCTTCTTCTTAATCACCAGCTAAGAAGCCACCTAGGTGGCTTCTTAGCTGGTGATTAACAAATGAAAGATTTGGCCTGGTCAGTTAACTGTCCATTATTAGGTCTCCGTGTTCTTAAGTGAGTAGTGATAAAATACCCTGAAGACATTAGCAGTACCAGTAGCATAACCCCCAGTTTGGGCATTAAACTTTTAAGTGAAACATATGTGTTTTTACTTGAGAATTAAAGATAATCCTGGCCAAGGAAGTTGCTAGGTCTCAGCAAGCTACAGTAGTTTTGCTGTAGCACTGAGCTTATCTACAGTACGTGATTCACATAGCTTCAAGGAACCAAAGACATTATTAGATGGAAACAAAAAAGTCACTTATAGTTTTTGGGTGGATTTGCCTTTTTAGATAGTATTACTATCAACAATATCAACACAAAGCAAGGAACAAATGCTCCCTCCCAAAAAATTGTGAACCGCTATGTTAATAAATCTAAAATACTTGGTGACTGATTCTCATTTTTCTGTTCACCACACATGCACAGGAAATATCTTGCTATGAGAGAGCACTTCTGAGGGGTGTGTCATTGCCGAGCCTATTGCAGTTCAGAATAGCAGGGACTCGGCAGTGTAGACCAATGACCATCCACTGTGCTCCTGATGCAACTCTCTTTTTGGTGGTCTGAAACTTTATGTACTGTAGGTGTCAGTGTGGCTCAGTTCCTAGCACATCAGCCTCTGGACCAGAAGGTCGTGGGTTGTCATCCACACTGGGATTGGACTCATATCTTAAAGATGAGACATTAAACCAAGTTCCCTTCTACCCATCCTGGTGTTGTCCTGGTAGGTGTCCAGGTGGAAGTAAAAGAACCCAGGGCACGCTTCGTAAAGAGTAGGGAACATTCCTGGTGTCCTGGCCAACATTTCCCGTCCCATAAACCAGATCATGCAATTGACCAGGCTATGTGTGGGTGCTGATGTGCGATATGGCCACCACTATACATTCAGTCACTTCACTACCAGTCTAGCATTGCTTGTAAAGTGGTTTGGGATACACTGTGTATGAGAAGCACTATATAAATGCCAATTCTTCTAAATACTGATTCTTCTTCTTTTTCAAAGGACTGAAGCCCTTCCAATCAGAGAGGGCTTCGTCCTTTGTTTTGCATGAAGCCATGTCAGCAAACAGCTGAGTGGCATTCCACTGTGCCTCCTCTTCCTTGCTCTCTCTCCCTTCTCCATCAGCGACTGTCCTCCTCCTCCCACCGTCCCTGAAGTTTGTTTTTTAAAAAACCCACAAAAAAAGAAAATCATCGATGTCCATTTCCACCACCAGCATAACTCCCCCCCCATTTTAATTATGCAGCACCAGAGAGCCCACCTCCGGTGCTGCCAAATATAACACTGACACTGGGAGTGCCCAATTCCTCAGTGTCCACTGAAATAAAGAAGGTCCTCATTTGTTTTATATAGCCTATAAGAAGAAAGTGGTCCATCGATGACTGTTGCAACTGCCACTGTGACTGCAACTCCCCCCACCATTTACGCAGCACTGGAGCGCCCAACTCTGGTGCTGCCAAATATAATACTGACACGGGGGGGTGCCCAATCCCCAGTGTCCACTGAAATAAAGAACTTCCCTCAATGTATTTTATTATATATATTTTTATATATGCCAGTAAAAAAGAAAATGGTCCATCGATGTCTGTTGCTGGTGCCCCCGCTGGCACTCCTGTAACAGTCACCCCACCCTATCCTCCCACTCAGCATACATACCCCACTCTCCCCACATGCATAACACTGACACTGAGGGTGCCCAATCCCCGAATGCCCAAGCTTCAAATAAAGAAAACCTCCCTTGGCCTTTTTAATACACTGCCCTGCTGGTTCCCTTGTAACAATCACCCCACCCAACCCTTCCACTCAGTACCCACCCCCAAAACATAACACTGACACTGAGGGTGCCCAATCTCCCAGTGTCCAAACCTGAAATAAAGAAAACCTTCCTTCTGCACTTTTTAATGCACCCTGTAAAAAAGAAAATGGATTTTTCGATGTCTGCTGT
Source organism: Neoceratodus forsteri (assembly GCA_016271365.2). NCBI lineage: Eukaryota > Metazoa > Chordata > Ceratodontiformes > Ceratodontidae > Neoceratodus > Neoceratodus forsteri. The sequence goes on from CM057454.1 coordinate 734,647,805, forward strand.
GCCATTAGCTCCTCCCCCCACCAGACCCTCCCACTCAGCACCCACCACCCCACCAAGCCCTTACTCACCCAGCGGGGATCTGATGCTGTAATCTTCTCGGGCCCAGAGACACGTCTTCACTCTTCAAAGCCAGACCATGAACTGAGGAAATCAGATATGCTGTTCACTGTATTTCAGTGGGGGTTTGAACTTAGTGGCATAACTTGGCCATTTTTGGATATTTTTGCCCCAGATTTTCAGCATACCTTTTTTTGGGACCCCACCTCATGAACAATGCAAGTGACATTAGGCAAATCTGCCTCGAAAGGTGATTCCACGCAGCACCTTTTGGGCAGAAGCTGAAAATGTTCTTTGCCCTTGTTCATGGGGTGGGGTCATAGGAAAGCTATGTTGAAAATTTGGCATAAAAAATATTAAAAAAACAATGAAGTAATGAGACTACATTGAAATCTGCGAATGCAGACTTGCAACTTTGGTAATTTTCAATATTTTGACCCTAAATATTCAACATAGCAATTTCTTCACAGCACCTCATGAATGTGATAGTGGTCATTTTTCAAATCCTGGCTAAAATGTGTTTTCTCATCCCGAAAGGTGATTTTGCCATTGCTGCATGAAATCACCTTTTGGGCAGGAGCTGAACATTTATTCTGCACTTGTTCATGAGGTGGGGTCATAGGAAAGCTATGTTGAAAATCAGGCATAAAAATATTAAAAAACAACGAAGTAATATGACTACATTGAAATCAGGCATAAAAATATTAAAAAACAACGAAGTAATATGACTACATTGAAATCTGGCATAAAAATATTAAAAAACAACGAAGTAATATGACTACATTGAAATCTGCGAATGCAGGCTTGCAGCTTTGGTAATTTTCAATATTTTAACCCCAAATTTTCAACATAATAATTTCTTCACAGCACCTCATGAATGTGATAGTGGTCATTTTTTAAATCCTAGCTAAAATGTGTTTTCTCATCCCAAAAGGTGATTTTGCTGTTGCTGCAAGAAATCACCTTTTGGGCAGGAGTTGAACATTTTTTCTGCACTTGTTAATGAGGTGGAGTCATAAGAAGGCTATGTTGAAAATCTGGGGCAAACATATTAACAAACAACAAAGTTATGGGCCTGCATTTAATTTTGCGAACACAGGCTTGTAGATTTGGTAATTTTCAATGTTTTGACCCCAAATGTTCAACATAGTCATTTCTTTACATCACCTCATGAATGTGACAGCTGTCATTTTTTAAATCATGACCAAAATGTGTTTTTGCACTTGTAGTGCACAATCACCTTTTGGGCAGGATTTGAAAATGTTCTTCACCCTTATTCATGAGGTGGACTCATAAGAAGGCGGTGTGGGGTCATTAGAAGGCTAGGTTGAAAGTTTGGGGCAAAAACATGAAAAAACAAACAAAGTTAAGAGTCTATGTTGCAATTTTTCAATGCACGCTCATAACTGTGGTAATTTTCAACATGTTGACCCCAACTTTTCAAAATGGCCATTTTTTGACACCACCTCATGAATGTGACAGCAGTTATTTCTCAAATCCTACCCAAAATGTGTTTTAACACTTGTGGTGCACAATGATGTTTCAGCCATAGTTTTATAAATGACACCTGTCATGCATGCTCAGATGGAGTGCTCATAAAAACATTATTTTGAAAATTTGGGGTAAAAATCTGAAAAACCAGTACAAAAGCAATGCCTTACCAGCGGTGAACATTCGGCATTGACAAATGCTTGTTTAAATCTGTCTTAGTTGAGATGGTCAAGGGCCATTTCTTTTAGTTCCATGTCAATACAGCGACGCAATTTGAAGGAACATCAAAGCAGTGTATTTTAAATTGTGACACAAATAAGAGCACATCCAAACTACAGCTCTATACAAATACGATGAATACAACCCTGAACATGGAGCTATCCAGGACCCATCTTGCACCTACATCCAAGGTGTCGGCTACATGATTGAGCTCCTTGAGGATTGCTATGACCTTGTCTGCCATGGTATATAACCTTGCAAGGCACTTGTATCAATGGTATTCAGCACACCTCCAATAAACCTTTGTTGCTACTTCTTTATCCCAGTGATATAGAAAACCACCATGTAGCATGAGGGGTATCCCCTTCTGGGTCCTGATGAACTCAACGGACATCCTCACTCCTTTGTGTCCAGCCATAGGTGACTCACCTGCCTTCCAGCACTTATGCAAAGGTATTCACATGCAGGGAGCTCTGCCACCCCGCAACCCCCATGGAGGGCTTTGCCCTCCCCACCCATCTTTAGGATTACTACTCCGAGGTGCACCTTGATAATGGGGTAATTAGTCACTCGTGATCGCCATTTCCTTCTGATCACTCATATGTGCCGGTCACTATTGTTGGAGTCATCCTTTACAGTTCACCCAAATGTGTTCGCTATGTAAATGTCACTGTTATTATGTGATACTGTTTCTCTCTCCTTTGTTTTACAGTGCACCCAAGTGATCTCTTCTGCTTTTCTGCTGTTGAGCTTGTTTATGTCAACCTCGCCATCAGAAGTGGCATGGCAGACATGTGCCCCCTCCTTGTGTGAGCAGGGAGCAAATTCCTTTGCTTATGGTAGTGGATTCCTGCTGCAACATGCAGCAGTGCCAATCAACCAACTCACATCCGCTGGAAATGGAATGCCTTACTGCATAACTGTACTCCCCCAGCCTGACTGCCTGGCTGCAGGTTCACGTCTGAGTTTCCAAATAAGAATGATTTCACATGCACCTGTAATAGAGGTAACTAACCAGATCTGGTCACCTACCAGGTCACTATGGTGTACACTTAATAGCATATGAGAAAACTCTGAAACAGAAATAGCGCAGTATAGGACAGTGAGAGGGTGCAATACTGCAAATGGCTCTATGCATGGTACTGCACCCTCTCACTGTCCCAGGCAGAGGTTAAGACCTCTGCTGGGACAGGAATCCACTGAGCAACTACTGTGACTCGATGGGATGGGCCACTGGCAGTGAGGGAGGCAGGCAGTGCGTTTGGGACCAGGTTCGATTCCCGGTCCCAGTCGCATGAAATTTTTCATTTTTTTGCAGTTTGTGTGATATTTACTTTTAACCCCGCCCCCCGAGTTAGTTATTTTAGTTGGAGGGGTTTGGGGGTGCAGCCCTCCATAGTGAGGGGCACGGTGGGTGAGCCCCCCTCCCCTTAAAAACAAGACTTATGCTGCATGCAGTATATTGCGCTGTATTGGCAGTGTGGTATAGTGCTGCAGCATCATGTCTTATGACATTATGACCCCATGCCATCAGGTTATTGTATGATGAGGGTACATCAGAAAAAATTTCACAAGAACACAGGTATCATTGAATAATACATATTCATTTTATTCCATAGTGAAAAAATCATCTGTGCAAAATAGCCACAGTTCAAATGTGGAAACAATATATTGCACTTGACATATAGTATGGTAGCTAAAAAAAAGTGGGTATACCACACCAAAATCACAATGTACAAGCAATGCCCTCACCTTGTTGAAGCCACAGGGATATAATATGCTAAAAATACATCCAGATATTTTATATTGCCACAGCAAGTAACATGTAATCCAAATTGTACTGTCCTAAACATTAGCAGGGCGATTGTCTAAATAAGGATGAAGTAGCTTTAAACTCATATTGGGACAGAACTGTATATATTCTGCTCTCAAAGAAAGACACAGAAATTGTTAGGGGATCAGTGATGCAAAAGGGGAGTAGAGTGGCTGAGGAGAGGAACTATGACTGAGTTTGCTTCTGAGTCTGCTCCTGCCTCCTGTGCTGAATTAGCACACACAAAAATTCAAGCCACTGTGTGACAACTACACGTATGTACACTCTAGCGATACAGGTGCACCGCATGTGACCCAGGGCCTGCACCTTTCCACGCTACACAGTAGAAAATAAATGCTACACGGCTACAGTAAGACCTACTCTGACAACTGAATTTTCTTCACATATGGTATAAATAATACATCATGCCAGATTATACAGATAGGCCAGCCTTACAGCATCCCTCTTAAAATTAAATTTCAAGCCCAGCCAAAACAAACTGCAGTAAAGAAATGGAAACCAGAAATTATGTCTTGTAGCATTTTATAGCTTTTGAAAATATGAGGCTGGGAAAAAGGCAACTTAATGTGAAAAAACAACCACGAAATACAGTGACTTGTTCTTAAAAGAAACCCACAAAGTATAAAATCAATATGCCATGTAACAGCTGTGCAGATTATAGAGTACAGAAATCACATTAATTTGTGGTTTCTGGAGCTCTCTGCACATCTTTTATCTCATAAAACCAATTCAGAGCGTTCAGTTGTTGTGATGTAATATTTACAGTGCACACTCAGGCAACGGAAAGCTAGTCAAATACTGTAGCTCAGTAAAAAACACGGTGGAGATACAAAGAAAAAGCCAAGCCTCAGTCATCTGGGACCACTGAAAATACACTGTTAAATTATTTAACCCACCTTGAAAAGGCAAGCCTACCTTAAAAAGTTGATGCTTTAAGCAGTACAGTGTTCACCCTCTGTCTTCAGTCTCTTCAGGTAAGCAGTGGCGGTGGGTGGGTGCAGCTCTTCCTGCTGGTAACCTCTTCACCACAAAATTCTTTGTGGTTCATATCTGCTTCTTCTCTCCCTCTGGTGGTGGTCCCTTGATGGCAGATACAGACAGCAGCAGTGATGCTGATCGCAGTGGTCAGTCGCAGTCAGTGAGCCAGCCCAGTAGAGGTTGCCCAAGGACAGACGAGGTTAATGCTTAAAGGCTAGGGTATTTATAAACAGCAGTGGGGGGGGGGCTTCCTTTATTTTCTTTCCCACTACATATTTCCCCCTTATCTCCCTGCAGGCTGTCTCCAGAGCCCCTGACCGGGCTCCCGCCTGCCGCATCAGACCCAAGCCCCTGACCTGGCTCTCGCCTGCCGCATCTGACCGCTCCTGGTAGTTTCCAGAGCCAGCTCCCCACCTGTTCCCAGCTGAAGCCTCCAAGGCTGTCTCCAGAGCTCCTGACCAGGCCCCCTCCTGCTGCATTGGACCCAAGCCCCTGACCCGGCTCCCTCCTGCCGCATCTGACCACTCCTGGCGGTTCCCAGAGCCAGCCACCCACCCATTCTCGGAGGAAGCCTCCAAGGTACAGAGATCACAGCATATAAGGACACTTCTACAAGGAGCCAGTTGCTACTCTGAATTTTGCAGCCTTGAATTTCTGGTGCCTTTTGTACTTTCAGCCACCCTGCAGCCTCTGAACCCATTTTGGGTACAGCAATTTGCAATGTTAGTTAAAGCTGATTAAAGCAGTCTGTGATCTGACTTCTTTGCTGACTAGCTCATAGTTATCTTACAGTGGGTTGTTTAGTTATCTTACAGCAGGTTGTATGTAATTAAGGCAGACTGAGTTTTTTTTCTTTTTAAGCATATATTGATTTTATATCTTTTAAATATTTACTTCTGCTGATTTTTCTTTTCTTTTTGGGTTCACTTCCACCCTGTTTTGTTTCTCTGCTAATCTTCCTCTTAGCCCTCCCCATCCTATCCTAGAATAGCTATGTTTTAACATGTATTTTTCAGCTGTGATTCATCTGCTGCTGAAATTGTTCTTTCTTGTTCTCAACCCCCACCCTGTACTGTTTCCTGCTCATAACCCTCCCTCCGATTTACTTAATAAAGCCCTCACTTACTTTTTCTTTTGTGCCTGCATCCCTCCCTGATTTAGTAAAGTAATTGCCCTCCTTTATTTTCTCTCTTGTGTCCTCATACTTGATCCCTCTCTCCCTGCAGGCTGTCTCCAGAGCCCCTGACATGGCTCCTGCCTGCCTCTTCTGACTGCTCCTGGTGGTTCCCAGAGCCAGCTGCCCACCCATTCCTGAATGAAGCCTCCAAGGTACAGGGATCATAGCAGATAAGGACACCTCCAAAAGGAACCGGTTGTGATTCTGAATTTTGTAACCTTGAATTTCTGGTGCCTTTTGTCTTTTCAGCCACCCCACAGCCTCTGAACCCCTTTTTAATTTTAGGAGTTAGTGTCCTACTTCTGAGACAGCACAATTAAACCTGCTAGTGGATAGCTGGGCTCCTTGCCTTGGCCTACCCTGACCTCTTTTTTTTCTGTTTCTGCCCCAAACAACTGGCCCACCTTTTTGCTCCTCTCTCCAGCAGCCTTAGTGGTAGCTACCTTACCCACCCCTCCTCAGACCTGGACTGTCCTGTGTACATGCCTCAACTGCTCTGGGCTTCTCTCTGTTGCCCTCCGTTGCTGAAAATAATGAGTACCCATATACAACCCATCTCCTTAGTCCTTCTCACAATTATCATAGCCACCACCAACCATGATAATTACCACTGTGTGAAACAGTCTCTCACCAACGGATTACAACCCCTCCATAACTCTGGACCACTGCCAGATCCAGGGACTATGTACAATAGTACTGACACACACCCTTGCTCCTCAAAATTGTGTAACAGTGTCCAAAACCTACACACTCCCCCATCCCTTATTCTCCACCTTACCCTATCTTTCTGCCAACACAAGCAGAAGAGAGCAAGCAAATGACCCTACTAAAAGATTCTCTGATCAGGATAACTATACTGCTCCTGCTTCTCTCAGGTAGCAAGGCAAGACAAGGCAAATTTTATTTAAAAAGATGCCCATCCTAGAGGCTCTGGGCGCTGTACATTAATCGAATAAATACAACTCAACACCATACAATCAATAAAATATACAACTCCAAACAATTAAAACCTTATTTTACTACACAATTTGTTTCCTTATTAAGAATTAAACAATATAAGCTTATAAAACATAGTCAGGGAATGCCTGATCAAATAAAAACGTCTTTAGTCGGGCGCTTAAAACCTCAACAGGCCGGGCCTCCCTAACAACTATAGGGCGAATTCCACAGGACCGGGAGGCGGCGACACTAAATGCTCTGTCGCCTGCAATTGTTAACCCCGCCCTGGGACCGCAAGGGAGGCCCCGAGAGGAACACAGCTAATGGACCGAGACAGCAGGTGTAAGAAGGTCATTCAGGTAGCCAGGGCCCAGGCCATGTAGGGCCTTAAAGGTGAGCAAACCCACCTTAAAGAGGACCCTCCACCTAACTGGCAGCCAGTGCAAATGATGTAACACCGGGGTTATATGACAGTATTTAGATTGTCCTGTCAACAACCTCGCTGCTGCATTCTGCACCAACTGCAGTCAGTGGAGGGTACCCCCAGAGCCCCCAGATAGAGTGCATTACAGTAGTCAAGCCTGGACGTCACAAAGGCATGTACCAAAGTGGGGAGGTCCAGAGGTGGAACTAAGGGCTTGATCCTGGCGATATTCCTCAGATGATAAAAACTAGTACGTACAACAGAAGACACCTGAAATTCAAGTGTCAAACCGCTGTCTAGAATAACACCCAGATCACGCACCTTAGAGGAGGCCTTCAATGGTACAGAGCCAAGGCAAAGTCCTGTCTCTGCACCAGAGGCCAACCTATCACGTCCTCTGTTTGACTCCACCACCAGTACCTCCGTCTTACTGGGGTTAAGTCGCAACCAACTGGAGGCCATCCAGTCATTGATTTCAGCAAGGCAACTGTTAAGCACTTCTACTGCACAAGATGTTCCAGGGGCAAAGGAAAAGTACAGCTGGGTATCATCAGCATAGCAATGAAAACCCAAGCTGTACTTCCTAATGAGCTCTCCCAGGGGTAGCATGTACACGGCAAATAACATCGGTGATAAGACCGAACCCTGGGGAACTCTGCACAACAGGTGGTCATGGGAGGAGGAGAAATTCCCCGTCACTACCCTCTGCCTTCTGTTGGATAAAAAAGACTCAAACCAGCAGATGACAGAGCTGGCAAGTCCACAGAATTCCCTCAGGCGGTCAAGTAATGCTCGATGATCCACCGTGTCAAATGCTGAAGAGAGATCGAGGAGAACAAGAATTGTCCCCTCTCCTCGATCTCTAGCCCTAAGGAGGTCATTGTGCACCCAAACTACTGCAGTTTCCATGCTATGCCTTGCATGAAACCCTGACTGGAATAGTTCATAAAGATTATGGGTCACGAGATGCTCCTCAAGCTGAAGCGCCACCACCTTCTTAACAATCTTACCTAAAAATGGAAGATTGGAGATAGGATGGTAATTTGCCTTGATGTCAGGGTCCAACGATGGTTTTTTCAGAAGGGGCCTCACCAATGCCTCCTTCAAGACATCAGGGAAGACCCCCTCTGACAAGGAACACTAGACAATCAAGGCAAACACTGGGCTAACAGAGTCAACACATCTCATTAAGAAACGAGTTGGCACCGGGTCCAGTTCACAAAAGGTGTGCCGAAGCCTAGAAGCAATCTCAACGACCTCAGCCACCTCCACCAGTCTAAACTCACCCCAAACAGGTGGAGTGCTCTTCGGAAGCCCATGGCGACCACCGTCGACCAGATTCTGGTCCATTGGTGGAACCCCCCGCCTGATGGCAGACACCCTGTCCGAGAAGAACCGAGCAAATCCATCACACAGTGCATTCGAAAAAGCTACTTTCGGCTGTAGACAGGCAGGATGAAGAAGCCTGTCCACAGTCCGAAACAGCACAGTTGGTTGGTTCTTCCCAGCAGCAATCTCCCTAGACAAGAATTCTGCCTTCTTACGGTTGATTGCCCCCTGGTATGCACCATAGTGCATACGCAGGGCCAGTTTGTCTGCCTCCAGGCCAGACTTCCGCCAGCAGTGCTCTAATCTCTGACCCAGAGTCTTCATCTCCTTGAGCTCCCCATCAAACCAAGTGGACCTCAAGTGAGAAGACCTGGGTCATACACAAACTGGTGCGAGGGAGTCAAGCGCACCAGAAAGCACCCTATTATAGGTGTCCACTACTGCGCACACCCCCCCGCATGCATTGTCCACTCTAGATAGGTCAGCCACCGCCATAAAACCCTCGGGGGTAAGCCCCCTCAAAGAGCAGTAGCTGACGATCTCTGCAGGGAAAAAACTACCAGGGGGGGCCCTGAACTGGAACTTCACTGTGCAATGATCGGATCAAACGACCCTATCAATACTGAGACCATTTATCTCAAACCCCAGTGAGAACACCAAATCCAGCATGTGGCCACCCTGATGAGTCACGGAAGATACTCCCTGCATGAAGCCCAGAGAGGACATCATCTGGAGGAAATTATAACCCAGCTGAGATGATTCATCCTGAGCCCAAACATTGAAGTCCACCAGTACTAAACATCTGGGGGCCTCCAATGTTTCACTGACGATGAAATCGGCCACTTCATGAAGGAAATCTCCTGACGCCCCAGCAGGGCGATAAATCAGGAGGACCAAACAACCTGCGCCTGGTCCCCCATGGATGGCCACACACTCAAAAGAACATGGTGTTCTCACCGGGTGCCCGGTGAAGCCCAGCTCAGATCTAAAACAAATGGCTACCCCCCTGCCCCTGCGTTCCACTCTAGGGCAGTGCACTACAGTATACCCGGATGGGATGGCAGCCTCTAAAACTGGGTCAGCATCATCATCACCAATCCAGGTTTCCATAATGCAAGCCAGATCGGCCAGAGAAACCAAGTCCGCTATAATTGCAGTCTTGTTTCTGACCAATCTGGCATTGTAAAGCACCACCCTCAGGGGATTAGTGGACAATGCAGCCCTACTGGCTACCTGCCCCCTCAATCTAGTGGGAACCCTAGTGACAGGAACTAAATACGTCGGACCTCTTCCCAAGTCCGGTCTAATCCCAAAGCGCCTTCTACACCTCACCACCTTGATCCTACCACCCATAGTGCATGGGGCACCCAGCCCCAATCGAGTCCTATGATTCCTCCCAATTCCAACCTCCCTACAGCACCTAGCTGTAGTATCTGATACAGGAGGACTGAAAAAGGGCCGAAGATCAAAGAGCTGAGATGCCCCATACACTATCCTGGCCCGACCTAAGTTTACATGCATTCCCAGACACATCCTCCCCAATTACGTAATCTCAATCAAAAACAAAACACACACACTCACTCAAACACACTCTAAACTCACATACACACAAATCAAATGCCAAACCCCCCAAAACAATCCCCTAAAACCAAACAATAAATAAAATTTACAGAAGAAATTCAAAAAACTACAAATCAAATAAAAATGCCAATACACAGAATGGCACAGTCACTTTCTACTCAAAGTTTCCAGAATCTTTCGACAGTCAAATTCCCAAGAAAAGTCCACAATATAATATAATCGTCAAGAAGCCCCAGCACCACTCTCACCAGCCGCTGGAATGTCTAAAAGGATCCCAGAGATTTCTTAGACCCACAATCAATAAGTCCATAGGGGGCCCAAGTCCCGAAAAGCAGTCCGCAGATGAATATCCAAAAGGCACTCTCACTACCAATAGGAGGATCTTTCAATCAGTCATTAAAACCACAGAGGTTCTCTCACAACCTCTGAGGTAAAAATTCAATTCATATGCAGCACTTACTATCGGAAAGTCAGGGCAGGAAGAAAAAAACCCTCCACCACTCACCCACGTAGGAAATACCCCGCGCTATGGAGCCGCGACCTTGGACCCCAGCTGGAGCTCGCTAACAAGAAGGCTCCCCTGAGAGACCTATATGCCGCCGATAGCACATCCACTCTTCATTAAATGTGCATTGGCACCCCCTGAAGCGGCCCCAATGCACGTACAGGCACCCCCTTAAAGGACGAGTATGAAGCTGAATACTAAGTGCCCAAATCGTCCTCACTTCAGTGAAGCATGACAAATCCATTAATTAAAAATAAACTTGCCAACATAACATGCCAGCAGTTCCTTGAAGCAGTTCACAGACGCTACTGTCCAGCAATCACAAAATACTTATCTCCCAGTGTGACTCCTCAAAGCTTATCCTCCTCCAATAGAATAACTTCCTGATTCACTTTCTGAGCTCACTTTCTGGGCTACACAAATGTTCAGCTCAAAACCAGTAACCTCCTCTTCGGTCCCACCAGTCCAAAAAAACAGTAGCACCACCCCAAACATGGTGCACAGTCCAAAACAGCACAAAGTCTGCAGCGCAAACCTGCCCGACACAACAATTACCCGAGCAGGGATACAGATCCAATCCCGCCTGCCCTCCAGGTCCAAACAACCGGCACTGCTCCTCTCCGGTCTCCCGATCCTGCCGACAGGACCACAGCAACCCCAAAACTGAAAACGCAGGCAGAATAAAACGGGGTTCAATAAAATTCCAGGAGTAGCCCCAGTCTCAGTACAGGATCGATGTCCAGAACCAGAATTTAACAAACAGATGGACGTAACTGCCGAAACGGACTACAGATAATCGCGGACTGCAAACAAATAAAGTGGACTGCAAACGAATAAAACAAAACTCCAACTGACTGCCAGAAAGAAAAGAAACAAAACAAAATACAAGCTCAACGAACTTAGCAGCAAACTTAGCAGCGAACTTGGCAAGATTAAACACAAAATAAAAACCAAAACGAAATGCAAAAAGAAACTATACAGACAGTCAGCCCAGAGTGGCCGCCATCTTAGTTTCTGCTTCCACCCTAACCCCAGCCGTGGACGTCAATTGAACAAACAGGAAAAGAGCTGCAGCACCTTAAAGCTAGCTTCATTCAACATCTGTAGTTTGGTGGCCAACTCTGATGCACTCCAGGTCTGAGTCACCCAACACAAACCAGATGTACTGTTGGAGGTAGAGACCTGGCTAACACCTAAAGTCCCGGATGCATCAATCACACTGAATGGCTACTGCCTTTTTAGGCAAGATAGAGTTGGCATATGGGGCAGGGGTTGCTCAATTTGCCTCAGGGACACCCTACAGGGCCATGCCCTACCCCAAGCAGAAACTGGGAAAAATGTTCAGACTGTCACTGTCAAGATACTACTTGGACCCTATGGTGAATAGCTCACTGCTGTCTCAGTTTATATCTCCCCATGGGAACAGGCACTTAGTTTCAATAGGATTACTGAATATATAACCAGTATGCACCAAAACCATGAAGTAGTACTGCTATGCGACTTCAGTGTCAACTGATTGGGCTCAGAGATTGCTCCCTTTAAGGATGCAGTCTCCACCACTAATATGTCACCACTGGTCAACTCACCCACAAGGGGAAATTACAGGACTGGCTCAAGCTCCCTGCTGGACTGGATTCTAACCAGTTGCCTGGAAAGAATCTCCAACACCACTGTCTTGCCCAACTTGATGAGTGACTACTACCCCATTCTCTGTCTATGGTCACATAGGGCTCCGAAGTTAACTGCTTAAACAGTTACACATAGGGTTCTGAAAAAACAACATCTTGAAACCCTAAAGACACAACTTAGACAAACTGATTGGTCCCCTATTGATGCAGCCCATACTGTGGACCAAGCCCTTGAGTACTTCAATTTTCAGTTTAACACAGCTTACAATATCCATGGCCCCCTTAGGACATGAAAGATTAAGGGAGCAAACATCACCTGGATAACGCCCTCCCTGCTTAACCTTATGGCCACCAGGGACAACCTGTGGCATTGTGCCCAGGCTACTGGAAAACAGGCAGATCAGCAACAGTACAAAACCACCAGGAATGCCTGTACCAGGGAGACTCATTCTGCCAAGATCCATCACTTCCAAGAGGAGCTCTCTAACTCCTGGAGGGATGGCAAAAACCTTTGGGGAAATATGAGAGACCTCATGGGCATGACCAGCAAGTCAGCCCCATCTATGCTCTCTGTAAATGGGAAAATCACCCAGCACTTCAAGGTGATTGGTGACACTTTTAACTTGGCCTTCTCAGACTTAAGTGGCATGCTACTATCTGATTTCTTTGATGTGCCAGTGCCTCCTACCATGGAGCACAAAGAAGGCACACATGAAGCCCACCCCCCCTTCTAGCTTAGGATGGTCTCTAAGCAAGAGGCCAGCAAATATTTGCAGCAGGTGCTTGGGAAATCAAGATTTAGCAGTGACTCTCTCAATCTGAAGATTTTAAACCTCACTCTTGAAGAAGTCCTAACTCCCTTAACTAAACTCCTCAATCTCTCCCTCTGCTAAGGTCAGCGCCCGAGAAATGGAAGGCAGCTGTAGTCACCCCTGTCTTCAAAAATGGTGACCAAGCCCTCCATGCAAACTGTCACCCAATCTCAATCCTTCCCCACCTTTTGAAGGTATCGGAAAGGACTGTGTCAGATCAGCTTACCGAGTATCTAGAGAAATCCAAGATCCAGTACCCACAACAGCACAGTTTCTGTAAAGCACACAGTACCACCACTGCCCTGCTCGAATTCGACATCTACATTCATAACGCAATTGATCGAGGTCACTTAGTGGGGGCGATTTACATTGCCCTTACTAAAGCTTTCAACATGGTAAATCACACCATGCTGCTAAACTCACTCACCGCCACTAGACTTTTGCTCAAAACCATAGGCTAGTTCAGTAGCTATTTGGAGGGCAGATCCCAACAAGTCAAAATAAATGGTATTCTCTCTGACAGTCACCCAGTTTGCTCCGGTGTTCCTCAAGGCTCGATACTAGGTCCATTACTCTTTAGTCTGTTCCTTAATAACTGCCCTGAGGCAAGCTCCACAGACACCTTACTCTATGCGGATGACGCAGTTATTTTCTCGAGCCAACTGGACCCACGTCTCCTGGAGACCCAGCTCCAACTTGATTTTGCATCTGATGAAGACTGGTTCTCAAAACACAAACTCCTTATGAACTACAAAAAAACCAAAACTATACTTTTCAGTAACACCCACAACAAACACAAGTTGCACAGGCTTACCATCTGGAACAGTTGGGGGGGAGCACACACTTGAGCTAGTCCCGTATTTCAAATGCTTAAGCATAACCCTTGATAGTTCACTGTCCTATGCCACCCATATAGATCAAGTTGCTAAAGCAGTAAATGCTAGAATCAGTCTGCTATACTGACACAAACACTGCCTAACCTCCGAGGCCCTCTGACTTGCGATCAACAGCTCCATAGTCTCCATTATTGACTATGGACTAGTTATATACAATGCGGCAAAGGACACTGTGCTCAGAAGGATCAATCTAGCCCTTAATAAAGCTTGCAGGTTAATCACGGGTGCACACCATCTCACCCATACCTGCGACCTATACAAACAAATTGATTGAACCACATGGGATGAGTAAAATACCAAACCTGCCTCCTCGCAAAAAAAAGCCTGTCTTGAACTAACCCCCCCTCAGTAATACAACATCTTCTTAAACCAGCAATCAACCCACATACAACCCGAGGTATACCAAGACAAGTGCTTTGCATATCTTTCTGCTGCACTACACAAGCACAATGCTATTTTGCTTACTGGACAAACTGCTAGCTAAATGATCTACCAGCCGCTATCCTGTCAGTACCCAAGTTGGACCCTTTCAAATACAAACTCTGCCTACACATTACTGCACTTAGAAGATGTGATTGTCCAGTCATGGGGAAATCTCACCATGTTACCTCTATTGCATAAGGCCGCCCTCTATTTCTCTGTACCCCTCACCTCTCCCTCTGTTACTGCAGCCCTACCACCTATCTCCCTACTGCTTGTTAACATAGATCTGTATCCTGACCACCATCTCCCCCTTGTAAACATAGACCTGTATTCTGTCCACCATCTCCATCCTTCCCCTACTCTCATTCCCCCCCCACTGTCCATGCCTCCCTTGACCAGTCCTCTCCCATGGCCCTATCCCACCTCCTGTTCTTTTTTCCTGATCCCCCTGACATTCCCCCCTTCCCATTCCTTTTTCTCCCCTTCGCTCTCAAACAACAAGGCCATTGTTGGGCACTCTATGTTCACCTATTTTAAACTTATTCCAAAATGCATTTTTATTGTCTACCCTTCAGTGCTTGTTAGAACATTGTACCCTTGTTATTGTAACACTCTGGTGCTAATTGTTGTATTATATTGTATAATGTCATATTTTATTGTATTTCTCTTTCGACTTGGAACCTCTGTAAAAGAGCCTTAGGCTCAAAGGTATTGTAATCTAAAAACACATAAATAAATAATTAAATAAAAATATTTATGTTCTCCAGGACCGGATGGCAGAAGAAGATGATCGGCTCATTTTAGGGGACCAATGAAAATCAATAGATTCCAGTGGGTGGTTAGTACTAGTCAGACAATAACCTGATTGGTAGAAAATGAAGTAGCCAGTAATGGAAACCCCTGATTGGTCAGACATTCAAGTCAGACCTCTACTGAGGAAATGATAATGCACTCCTGGGAGTCTAGATGGGCAGGAGATCAACGGGGGGTAGTCACAGGAGTGAGCTCTGGTTGTTCTTGATTTGCAGAAAGTGCCAGCAGCCACAGACAGATGCCCCTGAATGGTAGGACTTTCAAGTCTGACTGCCGCTAGAAAAATTCTACCGGACTCAAAGAAATCTAGCTGGGCATGGCAGAAAGGAAGACCGGGGGGGGGTTGCTCTACTGTGGCCTTGCTGATCCAACCTGGATAGCACCTTGCTCACTTCCACGGCAGCAGTGTGTATGTAGTGTTTTACAGACTTCTGGTGTGTCTGCCACTCCAGCCTTCAACAAGAAAAATGGAGACTGTGACATGGGTTGTAAAGGCAATGTAGTAAAGGAAGAGCCAGGGTGGCATACGTTGGGAAGATAAGGAATGGATTTTTCATTGAACCGGGAAGGGGTTTTTTGGTCTGATGCTTTAGTGAGGAATATATTAGCACAAACTCTACAAGCATGAAGCCATGCAAATTTAAAAGACTACCACTGTTCTCCTCTCAGTCGGAGACAGCAGCAGTTGCAGCAGCAGGCATGATGCGTATGTGCTTAAGAATCAGCCAGGGGGACAAAGGAAAGAGGCATGCTGGGCATCTCTTTACCGCAGCACCATTGTCTTTCGAGCAACTTGGTGGAGGGGGTGCAGTAAGGGAGGAAACCAGAGAACCAGACAATGAGGTACAATAACAGGTGATACGATCAAAAACCAGGCAGGTGACAACCTTATGTCAAGTAGATGTCTCATTAAGTACCCAAAATATGTTGTTTAACTGTATTTTCTGTATGTCCGTATTTTGTGAGTTCCCAGAATTAGTTTCCTGTGCAGATGTGGGGAAGGAGTGATAAAAAGTCTTTGCTCACTTAGGGTCAGTGACTGCATACAAGTTTAGGGCTTACGGGCAGACTAGATGGGCCTAGCAGTCCTTATCTGCCAACAATTTCTATCTATCTGTGTGTACAGTATAAGTATCTATGTTACAATTACTATTCGTCTATACTTAATCTGATTTTAGTTATTATCACTCTGTGTGGGTGATTGCTAATTTAAAAGGCCCTACTCGTTAAGATGATTCCCATAGCATCTAACTTTTCAGCTTCCATCACAAGGCATCTGGCTATCTCTGTGATTCTTACTGTTATATTTACCTGAGTATTATCAGGGCAATTTGACATCCTCCTGGCTTCCTTTATTCCATTATTGCCTAATCCATAAATTAATAGATTGTTATTAATAGTTTAGCCTCAGTTTCTCCCTTTCTTCATGAGATTCCAAATTTTATTTTTATTTAAATATTTGGTGACTGGGAAAGGCACACTGAGCCAAGGCTTGTCTCCAGGTGTGACCAGGAAATTGATAAGGTGACATCTTGATCATGTGATTCCCAAAAGTTATCACCCTTCAGGAGAATTTAAAATGATCTAACTTACTACCTTTTTCTTTGTGAAACAATGGTGTTACTTTCAGTGCTTATATCTTCATAACCCTCTCTCTTCCAGGACTGTCCTGCGTGGGCATCACTGCTACGACTGTGGCCTCAGCATTTCTACTGGCTGGGCCACAGTCACCATCTCTGTCCGCCTGCCCCGAAGTCTTTCCAGGACTGCCCTGAGTGGGCTTCACTGCTATGACTGTGGCCCCGGCGTTTCTACCAGCTGGCCACAGTCACCATCTCTGCCTGCCTGCCCCAAAGCCTTTCCAGAACTGCCCTGAGTGGGCATCACTGTTACAACTGTGGCCCTGGCATTCCTACCGGTCAGTCACAGTCACCATCTCTGCCTACTTGCCCTGAAGTCTTTCCAGAACTGCCCCGAGCAGGCATCATTGCTACGACTGTGGCCCTGGCATTCCTACCGGTCAGCCACAGCCACCGTCTCTGCCCACCTGCCCCAAAGTCTTTCCAGGTAACTTCTTCAGCTGGGTGATTGGATCCTAAGCTGCACACTTGATTGGTGAGCTCTGGCAGAAGACAGCCCTTCATTGGACACTAAAATCTTGTCTCTGCTGTCTGATTGGACTGACTTTTCTCCTTCTATCTAGGTCTGTTTTCAGCTGTAACTATTGCCTTTATTTTTAAGTGTCTGTATTCCCATTAGGAAATTATGCTGTACTGTCGCTAGAGGGACACACTCTTTATCTAAAGCTATCCCTGCATGTGGTTCATATAGATACCTCTCCTTTGCTCTATTTAAACATCTGTTAAATGAAGACAATTTGACCTTGCACCCCTCGCCTTGTTCCTCCCATCTTTTTATTTGTTGCTACACATATGCCCTGCAACATAAAACTCCTTCTCTCTTCTCTCCCCCTTTCTCTACTCCGAGTACTTTCCCTAACCCCTCTGATTGCTCTCTGCTCACAAATGCTGAATAACTCACCTTCTACAACCCCCGATCTCCAATCCCCTACTTACAGTACATCCTTGCTATCACTCCCTCCACACCCTTTCAACTATAGTCGAATTCTCCCTCTATCCCTCATGCTTCATTACTAACTGTCCCATCCTTCTTTGCTGCTCTTCATCTCCTGCTCCCTACTCCCATTTGCAGTACCCTGCCAGTTTCACTGGTTCCTCCACATCTAACTCTAAATGCCCCAAGCTTCACTTCCTCATATTAGCTCTTCTCTTGCTCTCCTCTGTGGAGATATCCACCCCAACCCTGGTCCTTCTGCATCTCATGCTCTGAATGCTCCATTATCTATCACAGCCCCTTCTATTTATCCCACTGTCCTCCTGAAGGGTTTCAAGATCCTTCATTTAAATATAAGTAGTTTGTTGCAAAAAATTGACCTTCTACAAACCATGGTGGCCAGTCTAAAACTTGACATACTGATCATCATGGAAACTTTGCTAAACAGCACGATCCTAGATCTCTCGGTCTCCATTTCTGGCTACTCCCTCCTGAGGCAAGACCGATCAGGTAGAGGTAGTGGTGTCGCCATGAACATTCTTACCACTCTCCAATATTCTATTATTTATTCATCCACTAGCCCAGCATCCCACGACACACTGGCTATTCATTTAACTCTGCTCTTCACCTTCCCCATCTATATAGCCGGCATTTACTGTCGCCCAAATGTCCAGCCCTCTATTGCTCTCGACCTCATATCCTCCATTGCAGCCCTTTCTCGCTGTGGTGAACAATACATCTTAGGCAACCTTAACTTAAACTGGCTGTCTCCCAAGACATCCAAAATATGTAACGATCTTGGAGCCCTGAACCTCTCGCAATTGATGTCGGAACCCACCCACCCTAACCATAAGACACAAAATCACTCCCTGATTGACTGGGCTCTTACCACCTACCCCACAGAGTAATTAACTCTGACATCCTCCCAGATGCTCTCAGTGACTGCAACCCAATATTTGTTGTCAGGAAAATCCACAGACCAAAATCTCTGCATAAAACCTTGCAACTCCTTCAAATTCCTAGACCTTGAACCTCTCCTGCACAACCTATCTCTCTTTCTGACTGGTCTCCCTTAGTCTCCTCCCTCTCAGTTGATAAGACTCTAGCCAACTTCAAAGAAATATTCCTCACAAATTGGGAGGCCTTTGCCCCTCTCAAACAAACCAGGGTTAGGGGTAACCACCTACCATGGATTACTCCAGAACTCTTAGCCTGTCTTAGGGCCAGAGATCATGCTTGGAAGTGCCACAAATCCACCCAGCTTCCTAGCAACCTCACGGACTACCCTAAGTTCCAAAATGCCTGTACACGGGCAACAAGGCTAGCCAAGTCCGAGTACTTCAAAAATGCTTTCCTCACTAACATAAATTCCCCTTCCAAGTTCTGGAAGGTGGTTCATGCCCTCTTTACCCCTCAGTCCTGCCCCCCCTTCTCCAGTGCTAAAGGTAAATGACAGTCTTGTAGCCGATTTCCATAGCTGCAGAATTTAACTCCTATTATACCTCCTGTGCAACCGAACTGCTGAAGTCTGTCCCTAATTACCCCTCCCCCTCAAATGTCACAGCTGCCCCTGTATTCTCCCCCCCAAAAATGCTCCACTTCCTATTTCCCCACACCACTCCTTCTCATTATCTTCAGTCTCCCCCACCGATACTCTAAATGCCCTCCTTGCCATCAACCCCTCAAAAGGATCTTCCCCAGATGACCTTGACCCTAAACTCCTCTCTCTTTCAGCCACGGCTATTGCCAACCCCCTCTCTTCAATCTTAAATCTCTCCATCTCAACCTCTGATGTCCCTTCCTCATGGAAGAATGCAGTGGTCCTCCTCCTACCTAAAGGTGGAGACCCCCTCATCCCCTTGTAACTATCGCCCCATCTCACTACTCCCTACCCTAACCAAACTACAAGAACTTCTAGTCCCCTTTCAACTCACCTCTTTTCTGTCTGATATCTCCTTCTTCACCCCATTACAATCTGGCTTCTGGGAAAAAACACTCTACCACCATTTCTCTACTTTGGCTCACTGACTCTATCCTCTCCAGGATGGACAGTGGCCACATCACCTCAGCCATATTTGTTGACCTTGCCAAGGCTTTTGACATGGTTTCCCACTCCCTTTTCCTTGGTTCCCTCTCATCTGCTGGTCTAACCCCTTCTATCACTGACTGGTTTAAGGCCTACCTTACTGGTAGAACCCAATCAGTTAAGATCGCAGATGCCATCTCACCACCCCTCCCAATCTGCACTGGTATCCCTCAGGGCTCTGTGCTTGGTCCCCTTCTAGTTTCCATCTTCCTTAATGACCTGCCATCTGTCTGCTTCCCCTCCTCCATCATACACATGTACGCTGATGATACTGTCCTGTATGCTTCTGGCTCATGCCCAGCTGAGGTTACATCCAGCTTGCAGCACAACTTCAACAAGTTCCAGCTCTGGTTTGCAAACCATCAGTTATTCCTCAGTGCCAAGAAGACAGTCTTCATGACCTTTGGCACAAGGCAAAGACTCTCTAGGCTTCCCTCCCCTGCTCACTTTATAACTCTTGATGGGACTTTACTTGAGGACACCTCGTCCTTCAGATACCTTGGGGTTTGGTTAGACCAACACCTCAACTTCTCTGGACACATTGACATCATCCAGGAAAAATTATACCCCAAGCTCGGTGCCTTGTTCAAGAACCACAGTTGCATCCCTCCTGCGGCTAGGTGTGAGCTTGTCTAGAAGTTGATCCTCCCCATTTTTGACTACTGCGACGTAGTCTATGGTGCTGCTTCAAGGTCCATCCTGACCAGATTGGATACTCTCTTCAACTCCTTCTGCCACTTTACCATTGATGCTCCCTCTCACACTCACCACTGTGACCTCTATCGAGCCCTTTCGTTCCCCTTCCTTACAAACAGACGCCTCTCACACTGCGCTAAATCCACCGCTAAACACTAGCTGGGTGAACTCCCTTCCTACCTCTCCCCTCATTTATAACACCCATTCCTCCTTCCCACTCCCTCAGATCTACTGCCACTCACACACTATCTGTACCCCGCTACTCCACCCTCTCTGGCCAGTCTGGGTACTCTCACCGTTTCCCTAAAATATGGAACTCTCTACCTCCCCAAATTCAACACTCCTCCCTCTATTCAATCAACACTGCCCTCTCCAACTATCTTGCACCTAACTATTCCTGTTATGACCCGCCTTAATTTACTTAGTCTTGCTCCTTAGAGTTTGTCCCCCTTTGGAATTTACCCAATGCCTCTATCGACTCTGCTGCCTCTACTGACCCTAGCCCCTCCTCTCTTCCCCTACTTTCTCCCCCTTTTCCCCTAGCCTTCACACTCCCCTTGCAAGGTTCTCAGCATCGTGAAGGGATCCTATAGTGCTTAGGCTTGCCACCTTTTCTTCCCCCATCTACCTATCCTTAGCCTTCCAGGGTCCCCAGCAGCCTGGTGGGTTCCTTGGATCAGGCCTCATCCCCTTCCATGTGTTATTTCTCATTCCCTCCCTCTCACTATCCCTCTATAATTACACCACCTAACCTCAGGAGGGTTTACAATCACTTGCCCCCTTGCAGGGTTCATCGCATCTTGATGGGTTCTCTTTTTGTGTCAGGCCTTATTTCCTCTCCTAAGTGTTAATCACATTTACTCCCTCTCTTTCTCCCTCTCTGATTCCTACTCTAGTCCCCTATCCTCTTGCAGATTCCCTGCATCCTGAAGGGGTCTCTCTCGGACATGACTCTGCACTATCTGTCATCTCATCCTCTTTCTCCTTCACCCCTCATTTCATGATAGCACTTGTTCACTTATTACCATTGCACTTATTAATTGTTCTCACAAATTATATATGCAACACTGTTTGTAACAACTGCCTTAATTGTCTGCTACGTTGATCTTTGTAACTTGAATGTAAAATGTCTCATCCCTATTGTACCCCTTCTCCCCAGGTCACACAGAGATGAGCAACCTGTTGCTCAGTGTGCATTCCTAGTGAAATATTTCAATAAATAAATAAATAAAAATAATGGCATGTCCTGTAGTAGTCTATATACCGCTGGAAAACGACAAGTTCCAGCTTTTCATCATTATATTTTGTAAGCAATATTGTTATGGAGGTATTGACCCTGGAACAACATTATGTGCCACAGAATTACCTAACTCATTGTCACTTTTTTGTGAATCAATATAAATAGCAGTATTTTCATTTTCTTTCTCTCTCTTCTCCCTTCTCTTCTTTCTTTCTTTCTTTCTTTCTTTCTTTCTTTCTTCTTTCTTCCTTCCTTCCTTCCTCCCTTCCTTCCGTCCTTCTTTCCATCCTTCCGACCAACTTTCCTTTTTTTCAGAGATTACCCGGGCCTATTCAGCATAACAAAATTGCAAACAGAATCCATATATGGTACAAATATAGATAGCATAGAAAATAATGAGCAAGACACATTAAATAACTAATCTCCTATGCAATAAAACAAGCACATCCAAATTTGTTTGTAAATACTTCAGTATACATAGAATCATACAAACATAGAATTTGATGGCAGATAAGGACCACTTGGCCCACCTTTTCTGCCCATGTTCCCTACCTACAATCACACTGTAGACCCTACTTGATCGGTGACTTTTCCGCCCCTTTCCTCACTTCTAAGGTTCCCTTATACCTATCCCATGCCTTCTTAAATCCCATTACAGTTTTTGCTCCCATTACCTCCTTAGGGAGGCTGTGCCAGATGTCCACCACCTTTATGTGAAGAAGCATTTCCTTACATTTCCCCTGATTCTACCCCATCCAGTTTCATCGCATAAAGCCTTGTTCTTGTGCATCCTTTTCTCTGAAAAAGGCTTCCCTCTTGAACCTTATTTATACCTTGAGGTATTTGACATTTTCTATTGTATCCCCCCCTTCCTCCTTTCCCCCAGTCTGTACATAATGAGATCCTTCAATCTCTCCTCAATGGGCTTTTTATGCAGATCCTGCACCATTTTAGTTGCCTTCCTCTGGACTGCCTCAACTCTGTCTATGTCCTTTCAGAGGTGAGGACTCCAGAACTGGACACAGTACTGTAGGTGGCTAATAATAGTTACAACCCTTTTAAAAGCCATAAAGTCACTTTCTCTCAATATTTCCAATTGAAGGTCATTCCACACCTTTGGCCCAGTAAAACTAGTGATCTTCTACCCCATCACAGTTTTTGTCTTAGGTATATTAAGTTATGATGTATTCCTTGATCTCAATAAGCAAATACTCTTTTAATTGTGTAACTCCCCTACAAATGGGGGTTCCTAAAATGTCTTCCTGGGCTTGCCTAATGACCACTGCCAGGCTGGTGTTCTGTGTCTAAAACAGTTTTGAATATGCCTGCTTGAGAGTGGCCTGTTAGCCTCCGTGCCTCTTTCTTTAGGAGCTATCTATTTAATAGGATATAATCTTTCAGATGAGACGTTAAACCAAGGTCCCATCTGCCTGGATTGGTGGTAGTTCAGGTGGATGTTAAAGATCCCATGGCACTTATCGAAAAGAGTAGGGGTATGTTTATTAAAAACAAAACAGATACTTACAATCAAGGAAAAAAATGAAAACATAAAGGATACATTAGACATCAATTCCCAAAAACTGGTATCTCAGAAAATCATTTCAGATCTAGAAAAAAGGAAAAAGAAAGAACTACATCAAAGTAAAGCATCAGAAGGAAGTCCAATATCGTTCCCATATATTCCTTTTGAGGATTTTCCTTTCTCCTTCTTTGAAATGATCAATATAAGTCTTTATCTTCTGAAATAAATCCTCAGGAGTGAGATAACGCTGTTGGAACAGAAACCAACATCTGAACTGCCAAACCCAGTACAATATTACAACAGCTATAATATTCAATGTACTAGAATTACAATTAACCCAGGAATTTGGAAATATACCAAAGAATAAGGCTTTTTGATCCCACTGGCACCAATTCTTATTCCAAAAATGACGTTTCCATAGAAACCAAAAACGTAGAATAAAAGGGCAAGAAAAATATAGATGAGCCATTGTTTCGGTAATACCTATACAGGAATCTCGAAAGCAATATCTATCTGCTACCTGTTTATGTTTTTGATTATCCTGTACACCTATTCTACCATGTGTACCCAGCCAGGCAATATCCCACATCCTTTTAGGAACCGAGGTCCATTAAGCGTGTACCAATTTGTGTCTTTTCTATAGGTGTACATCCTGGAAATGTATCTGCTTTAAATTGGGTTTCTATAATTTCAGTATACAGTTGCTTTAGTAAGATTTTTAATCATCTCAATTGAAACATGCCATGTTTTCAGCATATCAAATACTGTTCCCCAATCTGTTGTTAAGATATATCTTCTCTTATTTTTATGGATAAAATCACCACTACTCCATTCTTGAAGAATTTCTTTAAGTGAGGTATGTACTAAGGGAACCCAAGGTTGCAAAAAATCTTGAACCACTGGCTTCAAGTTAGTAAACAAAAAAAGTGAGTAAAAAAACACTATTGGGTGTATCATAGAAACCCCCCCTTTACGGTACGGTTGCAGTAAAACGTTCCGGCTAATTGGATTCAAACGGCTGCCCCAAAAACAAGAGAAAAAAAGATGTAGGAGAGGTACAAAAAGACATTTAGGGACTGGAAAGATATGTGCTATGTGTAAGAATAAGGGTAATAAGCATGTCTTAATCAAAAAAATCCGCTTCTTCTTTCCCAAGGACCATTTATGCCAGTTGCTGACTTTTTCCCTGCCCTTATTTATAACTATTTCCCAATTATATTTTGCTATATCCGAGACTCCAAAATAAACACCTAATAATTTATGTGGGAGTCTATTAACTTAATACCCCCTATGGAAGTAATATTCTCCAAAGTAGAAGTTAAATTAAAGCATACGCTTTTCTGTAAATTTAGCCGGGATCCAATAATCGATAAAAAAATCGGTAATACTTTATTTAATAAACAGCCCTCAGTAACATTAGGTACTAAAACACAAAGATCATCTGCATAGCAAATTACTTTATGTGAAATAGAGTTAACGCTATGGATACCTGAAAATCCAGGGATTTGTAGAGTAACCTTATAATAGGGTCTAGAGCAATAACAAATAATAGAGGGCTTAAAGGACAACCCTGCCAGATTCCCTACGTATAAAACAAGGGTTACCAAGTCTCACTGCTTATGTATGGTCTAACATAGGCTAATGAGTAACATAAGATAAGCCAATTAATAAATAGTTGTGGGAAACCATAGCTTTTGAGTGTTAACCAAATGAATTCTTGAAAATGCTATCAAAGGCCTTGGATAGGTCAAAATTAAATAAATAGCCGTGTAGTGAGCCCTGTGATCCTTGAGAAAATAATTCTCTTAATAACAATAAGGCCTCTAATTGATCTTCCAGAGATTGAACAATATTGAAAAGGTGAAAGTAAAGATGGTAGATATTTTGAAATCCTATTACCTAATAATTTGGCAAAATTTTATATTCTGTATTCAATAATGTGATTGGTCTCCAGTTCCCAAATTAGTTTTATCACCTTTTTTGTAAAGAAATATCATAAGTCCCTCATACATCTGATCTGTTAGTCGATCTTCCATCAGAAAAGCATTAAATACCTCTACCAATTGATACGGTATAAATTTCCATAATGATTTATAAATTTCTGCCGAGAGGCCATCAGAGCCAGGATCCACTTTATCTTTAAGACCCAGAATAACCTTTTGTACTTCTTCTAAAGAAAAGGGCCGTATAAGCTCTTGTCTTTGAGGCATCGATAATGTAGATGCGTCTATTATTTGTAATAAAAACGACATATCTGTCGGATTGCTAGTAGAAGTTTCAAAGGTGTATTTTATGAATTGTGTGACATATTCCATAATTTTATCTTGCCCTTTTATGACCTGACCTTGATCATTTGATAATTGAAATATTTGTTTACCATAAAATTTCTCCTTTGAAACATCAAAGGGATTGAATTGACGTTGAGTCCCAGTAGTCCTAAACTTCTGTTCAAAAGCACCGATTGTTGTCGATCATATTGTACTTTAGTCAAGGCTGTCTTGACTTCTTTTTATGAGTAGTACAGTCAGTACCATGCAAATGTGATTCTGTGAATAATGTTAGCAATTCTTTACGCAAAGGCTGGAGGCAAATGTCTAGCGTCAGCCAATGATCTTGCATAAAACTTAAAATATGACGTTATATATGACTTGGTATCATTCCACCAATCTATCATAGAATCATATAGTACAGTAACTGTAACACAATCCATAACTAATTCTTTGAATTTTTGAAAAAAATCAGGGATTAATAATAATGATGAATTAACCCTCCAAACCCCAGGACCTTGTGGCAAAACTTCTTCTAATACTATTCGTATTCCTATGAGGTGGTGGTCTGAGGTCGCCATCGGCACTGTAATACCTGTAACTACTCCAATAGTTTGTGAACAAAGCCAATAATCTTTTCATGATTTTAATTTCCCTTTTGTAAAGGTCGGCAATAAGGATTAAGCTAGAACGTCCACTAAGTTCATATCTGTTATAATAGCATATAATGCATTGGTATCAATATGTTTTCCTATTTATGGGGACTTCTAAGCATATATTAAAATCCCCACCCACAAAACAATTCGGTTTGTAAGTAGAAAGGGTCTAATGAGTCGTAGTATCTGAACCTAGCAGCTTTCTGTTGGGGTGCATAGATGTTTATAAATCTGTAAGGTAGCTCATACCAAAGAAGATCTAATATTAAAACTCTACCAGGAACCAAGTCCACAGTCTTTTGTAATGTAAAATTAGAAGATTTAAAACAGTAACCAACGCCAGAACAAAGATCTTGACCTAAAGACCAATAGGAAGGCCCTAGACTCCACTCCCTGGAGGCTGATGTTGCTTCCCCTGTTGTATATAATCTAATGTCCTGTAGAAAATATACATCATAGGCTAAACTATGTAGTGCTGAAAAGGTGGCAATACACTTATATCTAGAACGGATACTATTCACATTTAGACTAGCTAAACGTATAATTGACATAAGCAAAAAAAGCAAAACAAACCATTGCAAAAGAAGCCTCCTCATTTCTTTTTCTTAAGTCTCGTGGATTTCTTTTTCGAAGTAGTCCCAACGATTTCGGTCAGTGGATGGGACATGTGAGCAGCCGGGGGGGTGGAGGAGGAGCTTCCTAACTCTTCCTCCTCCTCTTCCATAACGTCTCCCCAACTCTGTAAAGGCTCATACGGATTAGACATTGGAACAAGGGGGGAGACTACAGAGTCGACTTGCTTAGTGGAGAGAAGTCTTTCAGCTACTGGGGAAGAGGATTGCAAAGTATCCGCTAAGTCTACCTCCTGTTCTCCTGGGAGAGGTGTAATCAATACTAAGGCTTGGTTTGAATCATCAGAAACTTTAGACATTCCATCAAACATGGGAGGTTCTGTCATTTCAGAAAAACCGAGCAGTTTAAAAGACTCGTGGTCTCAGGGATTTCAAGAGTCTTAGGGGATTGGGGATTTCAGAGAGGTCTGAAACAGATAAATGATCAGAAGTTTTAGATAGTTCAGGTGTTCTAAAACTCTTAATGGGATCAGGGAAGGAATAAGACTTGTCTTTACTTTTGCTAGGCTGCAATAATCTTTGGGAAGAGTGTGTCTTGATGGTGGAGGACTTAGCTATATAAGCATCATGCTCTACATAATCCGAGGTATTATGGGCTGCCCATGGGCAATTTACAAATGCATGTGACGTGTCACCGCAAAGATTACAAGTAGGAGGTGTATTACAAGCTAAAACGGTATGACCTAGCATGCCACATGAGGTACATTTCAACTCAGTACAATCAGAACTTAAATGAGTTAATTCTCCACATCTATAACAGGAACGTGGTTGTCCTGGATAAAATAATATTCCACGATCTCTGCCCAAGTAAAAACAATTAGGCAAATGCTGAATTCCAGATTCAGTAATTTTAAGCTAGACATTAAATTTCCATCCCCCCATCCAGAATCCATTATCATCAATTATTGCATGTGGCGGGCCCATAACAGTGCAACGTTGTTCTAGCCAATATAAAATATCCAGAACATTAACACCCTCATTCCTAAAAAGGACAGTAATAATTTTAGCAGTTGGCTTGGTAATAGGAACTACCATAAAATGTTTCCATGCAGGGTCAGTTCGGGCAGTATAATAAGCTGACCAAAATTTATCTAACAAGGTGGCTGAACGAAAAGAAACATCAAAATTATAGTCTCCGGAGGAATGTATTAAAGCATACACCTCTGACGGCCTAAGTCCTAGTGAGTTAATTATAAGAGTTTTCCCCACAAAATTCCTGTCAGGGGGAAGGTCCATGCCTCCTTTGTAGTGGATACGAGCCAAAAATCGTTTCCTCATTGGAACCTCCGCTGATTTGAACAAGGAAGCATAGCTGGCTGGCCTAGCAATAGCAGGGGCAATATCAGAGTCATTCAATGTTTTAGCAGCAGTTTTAACATTAGCTTTCCCTGGGTTTGGGTACTGACCTTCTGTGTGTCCCAACAGTCCAGAAGCATTACTGGGTTCCGCAATGGTATTCAGTCCTGCAGCAGGTTGTAAGGTAGTAGAATCTGATGGCATCTCCATTGGCGTTGAACACTCGATTCTGGAGGATGAAGGCGGAAGTGACGCAATATTCCGGTCCGACAGTGAAAGGCGTTCCTCCATCTCTCTCGTTGCACACAAATGTTCCGCTTGTGCCTTGGAACCTGGTAGAGGAAGATTTGGGTCCAGGATCCATGTTGTTTGTGTCTTGATCCACCCTGCCTTCTCCAAAGCCAATTCTGGGGACCATGTGGAAAAACGTGCTGAAAAAGGGAAAGGGTCTTCCACGGATGAGCTTCCGATTGCACCGCTGGTCGTTTCCATCGGGTCCATTATAGTGTGTGCACTGCTTTTTTTCACCGAACTCGAAGAGATTGTCTGTCCAGTTTCAAGTCGTTTTTTTTTTCTTCCTCCGTATAGAAATTACATTTGCAGGTGCCGCCGCAGCAACCATCCTCCGTATCTCGCAATACCTGTTCTTTAAGGAATTTATTCTGCGTTTTGTCCACATCATCGCGGACCTCTGAAACTGCTATAACTGTGGCAGGAGCAGTGTCCATGTTGGTAAGAGTATCATCTAGCATTCCAATGTTGTCCATCGCTTCTGCTATCTCCGGTGACTGAGGCATACTGGACCGAGTCCAGATGTCTCATGGGAAGGATCCCCCACCCCACAGAGTAGGGGAATTTCCCCGGTGTCCTGGCCAAATTTCCCTCATTCACTAAAAATACCACCAACAGCTTAATCTGGTTCAAGATCAGTTGGCATTCATCTGTATCCCCCTCCCCCGGGTCGTGCCTGAAAATAGGCAGGATTTGTCTAGTGCACTTACCCGGTCAACAAAAGCTAAATAAATAAATAAATAATGTGGGTGGGGGCTGAGTGGTTTCAGGCTTGAGTCCCGTCTGGGATGTGGAACAGCTGCTTCATTCTGCCATCACTAAGTGCGCAGAGGGAGCCCTTTCAGGATCTGTGATTGTATGCTGATTATCTGTTTTAATAATTGTAATTTGGAAGTTTGTCTAACCTGCCTTCCTTTGCAGCATGGACTTTCTGCTTAGAGTCACGATTTTGGTTCTGGACTGCCAGTTTGGACCAATTGGAACCTCGGGGGGGATCTAAAATGGAAATTGTCCCTAGAGGGATTGTGGGAGTGAATTTCTGTAGGAATTGTAGTTTTTTCTGTTTGGCGCCTAAATGGACCTGGAGGGGGAGCTCCTTCTGTGACAGACAGATGAATCAACCAACCGAACCTTTTGGATCACTGGGAAATCCCAGAGCTGCCTGCAGCAGTGAGTCAGTTGAAAGTTGGACTTTGGAGAGTGAAAAGCTTGAGTAATTCGAGCAGCCGCTCCTGTGTGGTAGCATGGGGATTCAGCGGAAAGACTGTGTCTGGCCTTCCTGCTACCTTCCTCCAGTGAGAAGAAGGTGTACAAATTAAATCAGACTGTCATCTGAATGTCTTTATTGAGACCTGAATCCTGACATGACTGTGAGTGAATTTTGCCCGAAGTGTGGACCGAAGACTTGCTCCTGAAGTGATCGGCCTGTCAGGTAGTGGAGAGAGCCACAGAATGAAAGGTTTGCACAGAGATCCTGCTATATTGCAAACAGACTTCATCTGTACTGTGGCTGAATATTTGCTTATAAGTGTGCTGAATGTGTTGTGTGTGAGTCACAATTTGTTCCTAATACTTGAGTGTTCTGCTAGCTGAAAGTTGCTCCAGCACTTAAATGGACTCAATCTGAACTGTCTGCTTCTGTCTGGGCCTGCCCATCTATCCTAGACTGTCACTCCCACCAGAGAGACTCATCTGACGAAAAACCTGCTCAGAGATTCGACTCCCTCCTCAACACAATTGAACAGGATTCAACCACCATGGTGCATCATGTGGGTCCTGCTTCCCCTGGCAGGCCAGAACAACATCCAGAGGTCTTCATCTCCTCAGTCCTGCCTCCTGGTCTGGGAAGCATGGGTAACCAACAGGGTAGCTCCCTGCAACAAAGCTACAATCATTGTGTGTCATCTGATTTAATTGTTTGGGTTTGTCATCACGAACTGAGCCGTCTGGCTCCGGAATACAAATTTTGGGTTAAAGTGAATGTTGATTGTTTTCTTTCCTAAGGGCCCCAACAACAGCTGCAATGCCGGTTTACTCTGGGCAACACTTCAGGCTAGCCTAAGTAACAACTGGGTACCCAGAGTGTGTGACTATGACAGAGGGACTTTCAGTGCAATCATACTAAGCCTGAATAAATCAGATCTGAATAATCACCTGCTGGATTTACTGCCCCACCCCTGTGCAACTCCCCCTAATAAATCAGATTTTGTTCTTTCTGCATTTATCCTGGCTAATGTGTACCTTTGTGGAGGGGATACTGTATTGCCACTAGGCTGTTATATTGCAGGTCTTGTTTTACAGGGGGGTCTCCAGGGCCTGTGCAGCCGATCCTGCCCTGGTGGTAAGTGCACTGAATGTGGGTTTAATACTGATGTCATATGGTATATGTGATTGTGTATCTGCTTATCTGTTTAGGCCACTAGAAGGGTTGGTGGGGGTGATAATTTCCCGGAGGACTATACCCACAACAGTTATGCCAAAACCATTCCTTTGGGTGAGGCACCTGTTCACAGAGCTCAGGCCCCTCAAGCTGTGCCTAGTCATGCAGGTAGGGGTAGTATATCTTGGGATAGCGCCACCTAGGGGTTACATTAGGATGTCAAATCTGTTAAAAAAAATGAAAGATTTTTAGTCAGTACAGTAATTTAGCAGTGTCAGTTGTTCAGTAGGTTGCACACTTGCCTTTGAGGCAAGAAGATCAGAAGGTTGTGGGTTCTAGCTTCATGCTGGGAACTTGGGGTAAATCTTAATACTGACACTGTAGTGCAGCAAGAGGAGGATGCTGAACTCCTTAGGTGCTGTCTTTTGAATTAGATGTTAAAGCGAGATTCTGTCTGCCTGCCCTAGTGGACGTTAAAGATTCCATGGCGTTTTTTTGAAATATGTAGGGGAATTTCCCTGGCGTTTGGGGCAAATTTTCCTCATTCACTAGAAGTGCCACCAACAGCTTACTCTGATTCAATTCGTCAGCTTACATTTGTTCCTCCCACCTCCTGGGATGAGGCTAAAAATAGGCAGAATCGCCTAGCCCTCCTTGCCCAGTCAACAAAAACTAAAATAATTTATGAAACGCAATACAAACCTTAATTTTCTACATAGTTTCCACAGATAGCCAACCAAGCTCTTCCAGGAGGAAACAGTGATGGGCCATTTTTGGAGGTTAACTACACAAATCTCAATTTTACTTACTAATCTTTGGTACCATATAATTGTTTGCTTAGAACCACGAAAAAAGTAACCATATTTCCATAGTACAATATAGAGGATAGTGAATGGTCCACTATCCACAACAATCATGTGTAGCCCTTGAGAGGTTGCCATGGTGACTGTTTAAACCTCGAGAGTGAAGCTGTCTGGATAGCAGACCATACATTGTCTTTTATAGTGTATGGTCCACTATGCACAAGAAAAAATTAGTCTGTGTGCCTTAAAATATCACTCACTTTTCCAGCGCCGCTTCTTTTGGGGTCAGCAGTCACTGCCAGGGCCATTTAAGGAAGAGCAAAAGTTCATGTAACGTGCATGTGCAAAGACATTCAAAGTTGTTGCACTGCAGTAGCTACATAGCTAGTGCAGCACAACAAGCAAAATGACATAGCTACTGCAGCACAACAGCGTTGTTCTAGGTATGGATTTCTGCCTAGAACAACTTTCTGCCATAAACTATAATGGCAGAAGCAAACCTTTTGCAATATGTTATTTTGATCCCTTCCTTACACTATATAGTAACACTATATATTACCCTATATAATGCACACAATTTCATATGTATATGATCACTGTGCTTAATTTTGAGTGCTAGTGGCTCCAGATACAGAATAAACAATATTGGGTAAAGCAGGCACTTCTGTCTCATGCCCCTAGTGAGGTGTATGGGGCAAGAAAGGACACCCTTATAGTATACTTTGGCAGTTGGCTTCTGATATAACACCTGTATCTATTATACAAATGATTGCGGTATATTGTACCTTTTTTAAATTGTAAAGAGGTAATTCCTGGCCACTCTGTCAAATGCTTTTTCCGGATCCAGGGAGAACATCACCATGGGGTGATTGGTCTCTCTTGACACAGAAAGTAGGTGGTATAACTTCCTAAGGTGGTCACTGGAAACCTATCCTACTATGAAGCCCACCTGCTCTGGGCCAATCAGGACACCCCACACCCTGCTTAATCTAGCTGCCAGGACCTTTGCCATGGTTTTAAGGTCAACATTAATCAATGATATTGGTCAGTAGCTACTGGCCTTAGTGTCATCCTTCCCAGGCTTAGGTGTAAGTGCTATCCTGGTTTCGGTCAGTGTTGAGTCTGTGAGGTATTCCTCAAGACTTGGTTTGCTGGCCAAGGCACCTAGCTTCACCTGAGCTCTTTCCTTCCAAGACTGCTTGAAAGGCAGAGCAGAGAACCTTACCAGAGCAAAGGAAAAGGATTAAGACTTCTTTTGGCTAAGCAGATTTACTGTGTGGTGTTGTTTTTAATTTTTACTCACAGGGATTGCTACTGTTTGTTGCTAACATTTCATTGCTTTATTTTTCTCTGAAGCAAAGTGTTTCTTACAGGGTATATCTTCTCTGAAATTATTACAGGTGGTGTTTTACAGGTTTTACAGTTTTATCTAACATTAGGATAAGCTTTCAGGGTTACTGCATTTGTTGTTGACTGATTGTTTCTGCTCTTACCTCTTTGTTCTTTCATCCGTGGTTCTTCTTTTCAGCAGGGAAGGGCCCAGCCACCACCCCATCCCCAACCACCCCACACTACACTCCTTTTATAGGGTACCACAGTTGTGACATTTCCTGTGGCAGAGCAGGAAGGGGCGGATCAGTGGGGCATCCACAAGGTGAGCTCATTTACAGGGGCACTAGTAATTTAACTTGTTATAACAAGTTAAACAAAAACAAAACACAATCAAACCATTACTTGCATTTTTTCCTTCTAATTACTCTGACTAGGTTATAAACCCAGCAACTTATCTGGAATGGATATCATTAACTGCAGGTACTGTGGAACAATTTTCAGAAGGACAGTCTTACAGGATTTAGGACACTGTCCTACATACTGGGCCATTGGAGATCTTAGGGCTCAGCTCCGGGCAGCATGGGCAGAGATTGCACGCCTCAAATTTCATATTCAAGAGGAAATACGTTATAAGAACCACCCGCCATTTCCCCAGCATCCAACAGGAAAACCTCGACCTCAGAGGGTAGTTGGACCAGGAGGTTGGCAGGTGGTTAGGAGGGGCAAATCGGGTGCTCCATCACTCTCTGCTCTCCAACATATTACCTCCAAAAACCATATAAACACTACAAACAGGTATCTGCCTCTATCTCTGAAATCAAACAAAAAGGCAGAAGACACTGCAGAGTAGGACACTGCGGCACAGGAGCTAGCACAACAAAACTCACCCAAATCAGGAACCAAAACAAAAAAAGCAAAAAGGAAATCCAAAAAACTTCTGATCATAGGAGACTCCATGATTCGGGAGTTGATACTCATCTCCAGCCAAGGGTAATGGTCAGATGTCTCCCAGGTACATCAGCATGGAGAGACACTGACCGCATTGCTAAAATTGTTCACAAAGCAGGAGAAAACATTGATGTCCTAGTATACATAGGGACTAATGATCTCACCAGCCAGTCAGTTGTGGAGACCAAGGAACACCTGACCAGGCTGGGTGACAAACTATCATCCATTTCATCCGGCGCTCCTTCTCTGAGATCCTGCCAGTCTGGGAGAGGAGATGGACGGAAGGTCAGAGAAGGGGAGATAGGGAGCTAAACACGTAGCTCAAGGGCTGGTGCCAGGAAAAAGGACACAGATTTGTAGGGAACTGGCAACAGTTCTGGGAGCGAAAGTTCTTTAAATTTGATGGACTGCATCTGACTAAGGAGGGAGTCAGTGCATTGGGGCAAAAGTTTGACATCTTTGCAGAATATTTAAACTAGCAAATGGGGAGAGGGGTGCAGCACCCCATACGTCGAATGAGCAGAACACCTCTCCCCCCTCAGCTGGTGGTCAAACAGGGATTCAGTATGTTTGCAGTTCATTTGCATCACCAGGTAAGAAAAAAGGTTTGTCTCCCCATATGACACACAGGGGTAATGCCAAACCTCACCCAACAACCAACACACCAAAATCTGGCCAATGGAAAATCATGTACACAAATGCTCACAGCCTGGGAAATAAGATCCCAGACCTGCAGGCAATAATGTCAGAGGCTAAACTGGATATAGTAGCAATTAGTGAGATGTGGTTTACCAGTAACCACACTTGGGAGACTTCAGTACCTGGCTATGTATTGTTCAGAAGAGACCAAGGTGCAAAAGGGGAGGAGGGCCTGTATGTCAATGAAAATATCAAAGCTACAGAAATTCAGAATACACATAGGAGCCAGAAGAACTGTGGGTCACCCTGGAAACAGGAAATGGGACAGCCATAAGAACTGGGGTTGTCTACAGGCCCCCAGACCGGGGGAGGACATAGACACATTACTGTTAGAGGATATACAAAACATGACAGCTAAAGGGGAGGTTCTGATAATGGGAGACTTCAACATGCCGGATACAGATTGGTCAATACCTGCAGGAACATCTGCCAGAACTAGACACATAGTGGATTACCTGCAGGAGGAGGGCCTCAAACAACTGGTACAACAACCCACAAGAGACAGGGCTATCCTAGATCTAGTACCGACTAACAGGGAAGGGATCACAGATCTCCAGGTATAAGGTCACATGGGGGCCAGTGACCATCACATGGTATGGTTCAATTTGGCTACTACATCTAAATCATTCCATTCCAAGGCAAAAATATGGGACTTCAGAGGAGCTGACTTTGATAAGATGGCCAACAGAGTTAAGCTAGCCCTGGCAAAAAGAAACACAGGTGAAGGAGTACAGGCAAAGTGGGAAAGCATTAAGGATGCAATACTTGAAGCAACATCCCATTGTGTTAGACAGAAAAGGAAGTGCAAAAGAAGAAGGAAACCACTTTGGTTCTCAAATACAGTAGCAGAAAAGGTCAGAGCCAAAAGGCTGGCCTTCAGGAAATATAAGGGAACACAGCGGGATGAAGATAGGGAGGCATACCAAACTGCCCTAAGGGAAGCAGGGAAGGCAGTAAGGCAGGCAAAGTCCCAAACTGAGGAAACACTAGCACGAACAGTAAAGAAGGTGACAAGACTTTCTATAGATACATTAGTGAAAGGAGAAAGTCCAGAGGGTTATTGCTAAGCTTAATGGAGAAAAGGGAGCATGTGAGGAGGAGGAGGACTCATGTAAAAGCATCTATCCTAAATAGATACTTTTGCTCAGTATTTACTGAAGAGAAGGTAGGGCAGGGCCCACAGCTCAGCACCATGGACACAGGGGAGGGAGGTGAGCACTACTCCTTCACAAAGAAAGGGTCCTACAAGAGCTTGCTAAGCTCAGGGTGGATAAGGCAATGGGACCTGATGGCATACATTCCAGGGTACTAAGGAGCTAACGTGGAACTAGCAGAGCCATTAGCAGAACTGTTTAGTGGTCTCCTGAGCACAGGAGAGGTCCCAGAAGACTGGAGAAGGTTTCATGTGATCCCGCCTCCACAAGAGTGGTAGCAGGGAGGAGGCAGGGAACTACAGACCAGTCAGTCTTACCTCAGTAGTGGGCAAGATTATGGAGGCACTCCTTAAGGAAAGGATAGTGCAACACCTGGAATCCATAGGGGCACAGGATCCAAGACAGCATGGATTTACAAAAGGAAGATCCTGTCAAACTAATCTCATAGATTTCTTTGACTGGGTAACCAGAGTGGTGGACCAAGGGGGAGCAGTTGATGTCGCCTACCTTGACTTCAGCAAAGCTTTGACACTGTTCCATAGAAGACTGACAACAAGCTGGGTAGGCTTTGGGTGGGCTGAAGTTGGTCAACTGTGGCAAACTGGTTGACAGGCAGAAAACAGAGAGTGGTGGTAAATGGTATACAGTCAGAAGAGTTGCAAGTCCACAAGTGGGGTACCTCAGGGATCAGTCCTGGGGCCAGTCCTCTTCAACATCTTCATTAGTGGCCTTGCAGATGGACTAGAGGATAAGGCTTGTCTGTTTGCAGATGACACCAAGATCTGCAACAGAGTAGATGATCCAGATGGGTGGGCAGAATGAGAAGAGATCTGATAAACTAGCAAAATGGTCAGAAGAGTGGCAACTGGGATTTAATGCAAAGAAGCGCAAGATCATGCACATAGGGAAGAGAAACCCTGAAGCCACCTATAGGCTGGGAGGAGTTGCTAGCAGTCACAAAGGAAGAAAGAGACTTGGGCATCATCATTACTGAACTTGAAATCATCAAAGCAGACCTCTAAAGCAGTAGGTAAGGCTGGGGGTGTTAGTGTGTATTAGTAGGGGTATCACAAGTCGTAAGAGGGAGGTAATAATCCTCTTTACAAGACACTGGTTAGGCTCCATCTGGAGTACTGCATGCAGTATTGGAGGCCACACCTTCACAAGGACATTAACCAAATTGAGGCAGTCCAGAGAAGGGCAACCAAATGGTGCAGGACTGCATCAGAAAACATATGAGGACAGATTAACAGAGCTCATATGTATACCCTTGAGCAAAGGAGGAGAGAGATGATATGATCGAGGCATTCAAACACCTTAAGGGCATTAACAAGGTGAAAGAGTCTAACATATTTAAATATAAGAAAAATAGCAGGACAAGAGGACACAGCACGAGATTAGATGGGGGCCGATTAAGGGGGAATGTGAGGAAATTCTTTTTCACAGAAAGAGTGGTGGATGCATGGAATGGCTTACCTCAAGAAGTGGTGGCTATGAATACAGTGCAGGGCTTCAAACAAGCATGGGATAGGCATAAGGGAGCAATACAAATGAGTATGAATAGATAGGCCACTGACAGAGCAAAGGCCGATGGCACATTTATAAGGTAGAAAAAGAAATGGGCAGACTGGATGGGCCATGTGGTCCTTATCTGCCATCAACTTCTGTGTTTCTATGTTTCTATATAGCTTTTTGAATAAGGTAGTTAGCACAGGGACTAGCTCTGCACTAAAATATATGTAAATGTTTGAGGAGAACCCATACGAGCCTGGGGCCTTGTCTAAACTCATTCCTTTAATGACTGTCCTAACCTCCTCCTCTCTAACAGGGCTGACCAGTATGACTTGCTGGGGTTCTGCAAGTTGAGGTAACTGCAAGGGGACTAAAAACTGCTGCACTGCTTCCTCTGTTTCCTCCTCCCCATTCTCTTCAGTGTACAGAGTCTGATAGTATTTTCTGTGTCTGCTGTCCCTCTGGCAGTAGTTGTCAGTGTCTTGTCCCCCTCAGCCTTGATACCCAGGATGACTCATCTGGCTTTCCGCTGCCAGAGCTGTAAGGTCATTAGGCACCCAGCCTTTTTGCCTTGATGTAAGTGTTTAACCTTAGTCTTAAAAATTGCATGCTCAGCCTTCTCGTTGAGTAATACAGCATACTTGGCACACTGATCATTTAATTTGATTTATTTATTTGAATTTTGGTAACCGGGTAGGCCCACTGAGATAGAATGTCCCTTTTTCAGGGGCGATCCGGGGAAAAGGGTTAGAAAGGGAGGAACAGTGATACAATAAATAATAGCACATGGTAAGTGTACACAGACACAAAACATGCATAATAAACAAAAAAAAAGTCACATAGGCAGTAAATAAAGTTGCATCTTCAAAACTGGTATAGGGATAAAAGTCAGAGAATTATAACTAAGCCAAGCATATGTACAATCATGTATAACTGAATACAGAGTATACAGGCACAGTGAGAAATTACTTACAGCTGAGACCAATCGGACAAAGTGTGACTTGCATAGCACCAGAGCACAGTGTAGTAAATAAAGGGAAGGTAAGCAGGCTCAGATAAGGAACCCAGAAAGAGGGCAAGGGAGGGGAGAGTGATGAGAGATAAGGGGAGCGGTCAATAGGAGCAGGTACATAGCTGGGTGGAGGCAAGGTGAGATTTGAGAGAATGCTTGAACAGGTGAATGGAGGCAGAGGTCATGACAGTGGAGGGAAGAGAGTTCCAAAGAGAGGGACCCAAGATGGCAAAGGCACGCCAACCCAGTGCTAGACGGAGTTTAGGGATAGAGAGCAAAGGTTAACCAGTAGACCATAAAGGTCTAGTTACTGGTTTACATTTACATGCTTTACACGGTTTGGTATGGTAGAAGTACGCCATGACCCCTCTAGCCTACTACCCACACTATGTGGGATAATCAACTGTATTCCCCACTTTTTAGATATAAATCTA
The DNA here is from genome assembly GCA_016271365.2 of Neoceratodus forsteri. NCBI lineage: Eukaryota > Metazoa > Chordata > Ceratodontiformes > Ceratodontidae > Neoceratodus > Neoceratodus forsteri. The sequence goes on from CM057454.1 coordinate 734,686,445, forward strand.
GATTTCTTTTAAACTGATCCAATGTACTTGAATCAACTACATATTGTGGTAATCCATTCCAATGTCTAGTATCTCTATTTGAGAAAAAAAATGTTTCTTTTGTTGTGAATAGCTCTAGGGACAAACATTTGGCGAGAGTTACATCTCAGAACAATTGGTTTGGAAGCTTTTTTAATCCCACATTCTTGCATAAGGTTTCACTGCTATGCTGATGATAACCAGCTCTACCTATCTTTTGCACCCGACCAGAATGGAGCTGTATCGGTCTTTAATAACTGTCTCAAAGAAATCCAAGACTGGATGGATCCCAGTTGGCTAAAGTTGAACCCAGACAAAACTAGGTGTTGGTTGTGGATCTGGGTCATCGGATAGGGGGGGTTAGGGGAAGGTGCACCCTTGGGAATCTTTCTCGGCGGCGCCTCACTCCCGACTTCTGAATGGGCACGTAACCTGGGGGTAATTTTTGATGAAGGGCTGACCTTGCATTCGCAGGTGTCGGTGATCATCAAAACTTCCTTTTACCATTTTAGGAATATCACCAGGATTAGGCACCTAGTTCCATCCGATGACCTTCTGACATTGATCCACGCTTTTGTTTCCTCTAGCTTAGATTATTGCAACTCCCATTACCTAGGGCTTCCTGGGGTAGAAATCCATCACCTGCAGCTGGTGCAGAATGCAGCAGCCTGGCTTTTGATGGGGTCCTCACGATCTTGTTATACTTTGCCGGTGCTGCCCGAGCTGCACTGGCTGCCAGTACAGTGGCGGATCACCTATAAAGTCAGCTTGCTGACTTTCAAAGCTCTAAGCGGTCTAGGCCCGGAGTACCTGAAAGAGCTCTTGATCCCCTACCAGCCCAGTCGATCACTCTGCTCAGCCAGCGAGGGGTTGCTAGAGGTTCCAAGAGAATGTTTAAAATCTTCTGATGCAAGAGCTTTTGAGTTCGCTGCTCCTACCCTTTGGAATTCTCTACCCCGTTGGATTCGGGAGTGCGCAACTGTGGAGGCATTGCAACAGGCGTTAAAGACCCATTTGTGGCTTCAAGTTTTTAATATTGAATTGTTCTGGTTAATTTCTGGATATTTGTATGATTTTATTGAATATGTTATGCTTTTATTATTATTGTTGTTTTAAAATGTGAGGCGCCTTGGTTTTTGATAAGGCGCCATACAAATACATTTTACTATTATATTATTATATTATAAGATGTTCATCCTGAAGTAGCTTATATAGAAGCAACAGATCACCTCTAGTTCTCCTTACATTTAGAGACTAAGGATTGAGCTCTTTACATCTAGATTTATAATCAAAGTTTTTTAATCTTGGGATTAATTTTGCAGCTCTCCCTTGTATTCCTTCCAATAATTTTATATCCCTTGTCAAGTAAGGTGTCCAAAAAGCGGCTCTATAATCCACATGTGATCTTACATAGGAATTATACAGTGCTAAAACACAAGGTTCTTGTCTACTTATGAAAGATTTCTTAATAGAATTTAAAATGAAATTGGCTCATGTAACAAACTGTCTGCAGTGGTTCCCTGGGAGTAACTGGTTATTAACTAGGATCCCTAGGTCTTTTAGTAAGGTTCCATTTAAATAGTACTCAGCATGTGGATTTCTGTGACCGAGGTGCATCACTATACACGTTTCCTCATTAAAGAACATATTATTGTTTAGTGCCCATTTTGCCAGTATTTTTAGGTCATTTTGTAGAGATAAGATATCATCACTGTTTTTCAAGTCTCTACTTATTTTTGTGTCATCTGCAAATTTATTACTATTTCTGGTACATCCATTTAGAAGATTGGCTATATATACACTGAACAACACTGGTTTCAGGACTGACCCCTGCAGAACACCACTGGAGACTGAGATTGGATATGAAAGTGTCTCTGAGCTGCACCCCCCCCCTCAGCCCTCTCCCCCCTCCCGCAGGACCTCTATTCAGCTCTACTACCCTTAGCTGTCTATTCTGAATTTGATTATCTGAATTTGCTGTTAACTCATTGTTATGTCTCGAATTTGATTATCTGAATTTGCTGTTAATACAATGTTACGCTCCTCTATACCTGTAATCTGACTGTAACGTATTGTTGATCTGTACTGCTGCCCTGCAACTTGTCTCATGTATGTATGTTCGTTATTCTTCTTATGACGAGGTACCTTTGTAAATGAGCCTCTGGCTCAAAGGTTGTTAAACTAATGTTAAAATAAAATAAAAAAAAAATAAATTATGGATTTTTACAACTTGAGTTCGATCTGCTAACTAGTTAGCTACCCACCTTATAACATATTGATTTATTCCAATATTCACCAATGTATTTATTAATTTGTAATGTGACACCTTATCAAAGGCTTTTTTGAAATCCAAGTAGATAATATCCACGGGTGTACCTTTGTCTATTGATTGACTAATCAGTTCATAAAAGGAGATCAGGTTGGTAGCACATGATCTACCCCTTGAATGATAGGCAGGAGGCAAGGAGGAGTGTACGTATGCACAAGTTTGAAAGTCAGGCAGAGGGTGGGGAATTACAGCCTGGCTTCAAACGAAGGCCAGTCCAGTGAGCCAAGGACAGTGTAGTGGTGATCTCTGGCATTTGCGCCAAGGGAAAATCTAGCTATCCTGTGGCAAGACTGTTTTAGCTTGTTAAGGGGGGAGAGCTGAGTGGAGTGGAGGACTGAGGCACCATAGGAGATAATCTGAAGTAGGGAGGAGAAGCCAATGACAAGGTGGGAGGCAGGCGTAAGATATGGCTTGAGGTGGTACAGCATTCCAAGCTTCTGATGGAGAATCTTGACCACTGAGGAAACATGGGTGTCAAAGGTGAGGTGGAAGTCCAAGGTCAAGCCCATATATTTAAAGAACTGAACCATTTCAAGAGGGTCACCCTGAGAGGAGTAGATTAACACTGGGAGTGGGTTGGGAGGCTTGGGGGTCCAATGGAAGAAGAACATAGATTTAGTTTTCTTAGTAGTAAGCACCAGGAGGTTATTAAGAAATCAAGTCTAGAGGTTCAGGAAATCCTGCTGGAGAAGGTGGTTTAACATGGCATGGTCAGAGAAGGACCAGTATAGGATGGCATCATTGGCATATAACTGAACCAATGCACCCCCACGATGCTGTGGGAGCTCACTGATAAATAAGGAGAACAGGAGTGGACTGAGAATAGAGCCCTGAGGGACCCCATCTTTTATGGCACTTGAAGGGGAAGTCTGACCGGCCCATTTGACACATTGAGTATGGCCAGTAACGTAGTTTGTGAACCAGTTCAGAGCTAGAGTCCAAAGGTGAGTAATATATGCAACAGGAGATTATGATTAGCAAGGTTAAAAGCCTTGGTGAGGTCAACAAATATTGCACCAGTTACAAGGCCTTTGTCCATACTGCTAAGGATGTCAGATGTAACAGTGATGAGGGCGGCGTGGGTACTATGTGATTTTCAGAAGCTTTGCTGGAACATGGAGAAAGAGTTATTCAGTTCAAGATAAGATTGAAGCTGGGCATGAATTATTTTTTCTTGAATTTTAGCAAGTGGCAAAGGATGGAGATGGGATGGTAGTCTTCAAACAAGGAATTTGGACCACTTTTGTGTATTGGGATGACTGTTGTGGCTTTCCATTTACTCGGTATGGTACTTGAGCAAAAGGACTTGTTGATGAGATCACACATGGGAGGGGTGATGACAGTGGGACCTAGTTTAAGAAAACGTGGTTCTAAAGTGTCAATCCCAGGTGAGGAGGTGTCCTCGATGCCACGGCGGTGATGCAGAACCTCTTTCCAGGTGGCCAATTTAAGGTGCAATGGACTACTTACAGTGGAAGTTGGGTAGGTTGGCTGTGGAGAATTTGTCTTTAGGAAGGTCTTATATTTAGATCGGTCTGTGATGGCTAAATTAAATTCTGTAGCAACTGAGACAGGGTCGGTGATCTTGGAGCCATTAAGGATCATGGTGTGGGGTGAGGAAGCAGCTTTGCTCTTAAGTAGGGAGTTTATCTGTCCCCAGAATTCTTTGGGGTTAGATAGATTAATTTTTTGGAGGGTACACAGGTATGTACGTTTGGCTGAGTGGATCCAGGACTTACATTGGTGATGAAGGTGTCTGTAGGCCTGCCAGTCAGATGGCATGCCAGAACTCTTGTATACCTTTCATTCAACATCACGTGCAGTCATGAAGGCTCTTAGATCCTTTGAGAGCCAAGGGGCAGAAGCCCCCTTGGACCTCCACTTAACCAAGGGTGTATGATGGTTGAATATAGAATTGAAGATGTTAGTAAAGTATTCTAGGGCCAGGTCGACATCAGGTAGACTGTTGACTGGGGACCAGTCAGCTTGGAAGAGAGAGAGAGGTTAGGAAGTCTTGGGGACAGAACAAGGTCATATCCCCAGACAGTACTATTTTGGGGGGTGGATTTGGGAAATTATTCCTTCAGACACAAAAGGTGGGGGAGTGATCACTCAAGGCATCAGGCAGAATGCCAGAGGCCTTGATGTGCTGGGGGTTGTTAGTAAGAACCCAGTCAAGAAGAGTATGGTTACTGGATTTATTGTTAAGCCTGGTAGGATCGCTAATGAGCTGGGACAGATGTAAGTCAGATAGGGCATTGTGAACAAAACCCAGCCTGGGGCCCCTAGCCAGTTGCAATTAAAGTCACCATATAAAACCAAATATGTGGGCAGAAGAGAGGTCCAGGAGGTGAAGAGAAAGGTGATGGTTGAGGAGGGAATGCTGGGAAGGATATAGATGCACCCAATGAGTAATTTCTTTACTTGCCCAAGTACTATAGAGATGCACAGTAGACTGATTCCACAGAGGAATCACAGGGGGGCTGTAGGAATTCAGTCACAGACAAGGAGGATTTGGCATAGATAAGAATGCCGCCACCATGTATAGATGGCTGATAACTTTGAAAGGTTGTGTAGCCAGGAATAGTTATCTCATGTGAGGGGATATATGGCTTCAACCAGGTCTTAGAGATGGCAAGCACATCAAGGCTATAGTGATGTGTCCACGCCTCGAGCTCAGGGAGCTGGGGTCTAAGGCTTTGGATGTTCATTTATGCTATGCGCAGGCCTTTAGTGTTATTCCGTGCATGGGCAGGCAGAGAAAAGGAGGGACTTGTGGGCCAGGGTTGTTTTAGATATCCCCCAAAAGAAGAAGTAAGGAAATTAGGGACATAAGACGTGATAGAAGCAGGCAGGGCAAAAGGGAGAAATAGAAACCAGGGGACAATAGCTGGGGAAGGGAGCATTTGAAGGGTGTCATGACAGGGGGCAGACGCTTCAGAGGAGGGGGAGGAACGGGGAAGAAAATGACAAAGATAAAGACAGGTACAGAGCTCTGTATTGGAAACAGGCAGCTAAGCTAAACTGTGTATCCAATGGAAAAGTAGGAACAGTGATCATTTGTGGAGAGTTATGGGAGTAGTTATGGGCAATAAAGCACAAAAGGAGGATAGGATAGGGTGAAATTAGATGGAAGGAAGACAGGTGTGTAGAGTTAGCCTAGGGGAAAGTGTCACAGACTGTGAAGATGCAAGTGCTGTGCAGCCCATGGTTCAAATCCCACTGTTGGGACAGCTTGTCAAGATACAGGAATGTTTTAGCTAGAGAATTTAATTTGGGTTAAAAGGTTATATTTAGGAAAGGGTAGAGGGAACTCCAATGAAAGAGGAGCAGAAGTGTACAGTTGACAAAAAGGAGGGTGTTGCAGACTTAGAAAATGACAGTGCTACTCAGCCAGAGGGTCAAGTCCCGCAATAGAAAGAACTTGTTGGGATAAAAGGGGAGAGCTTGCCAGGAAGAGGTGATTCTTTAGTTTAAGAGTTTAGTTTGGGTTAAAAGATTAATTTAGGAGAGAACAGAGGGAAGTTAGACACAAGGGAAGCAGGTGTGCTGAGTTGGGATAGTAGATGATATTGTAGACTTTGAAGATGTCAGTACTGCTCAGTAAGGGGGTTCAGTAAGCATTAAGCCACAACAAAGGTGGTATCTAATGGGGAATTAATGCATGGTTGGGATTGTTGTAGCATGAGGCTAAGTGTCTACAATGACCTAACCATGCATTAATTCCCCATTACATGCCACCTTCGGAGTGGCTTAATGTGGTTTTCTGATAGTTAACTATATTAGAAATATAGATATCATTATCTAAGAACTGCTATAGAGACACTGTTTTGTTTGGAGACAAATCTTTACTGTACTTCTGGAAACTTGAACAAATGCTTATTTATATACAGATGTTGCAGAAAACAAATTTCATATATTGCAAGAAAAAGCCTTATTTAAAGTAAAGTTTACTAAATTGTGTAAATCTGCATAGCTATTATTGTTATAATGTGCTTAGGAGGACTCTGGTATTGTGTTTCAGGATTTACCTCTGGCACTGATTAGCATAATATCTGACCTTGTGTTCAGCTCTTCGCTATCCATTGCATGTCGCCTTGAGTTATCAAATTGTTGCATGTCTTCTTTTTATTCTAAGACTGTAGATAGCTGTATGCAGCTATTTCTTTTACTGCGCCATATATTGTGCGCCGCAATAACTGAAATTAACGGTTTTGTGAACCGTGAATGACTGAAAGTTTAAGGGATTATGCATTTCCGCCTGCCGCACATCTACATGCCCAGTATACTCCGGAAGTATTTTTTGTTCTCCACTGCTGTTTTCCATCGGGCTACTATATCACACAACGTTTTCTTTTCCAAACACTGCTTTTTTCCCTCCATGGTTTCGGAAGGTACTTCAGTTTCAACACAGCATTATTGCTTAACTAATTCTGTGTTGAGCTGCAAACATGTGATTCGTTTCAGCCAATGACTTTTCTGTTTTCTCTCCTTCTTCATTTAGCCATGTTACAAAGTTAAGAAGAGTCCTGTTGCTTCAGCTGTAGCTGATTTCATGCACTTTCCTTATGTCTTTTAAAAGGTCTTTGACCCATTTCTCCCTTTCTTTCTTGCACACTGTAGCTAGTCTGATGATTTCTCCCCTTAGCAAGCATTTTGCAGCCCCCCACACTATGTCAAAGTTTTGTACTGAGTTAGAATTTTCCTGAAGAAATTGTAATATGCTTTGCTTTAACTTGTCAGTGATAGAATTATCATTTAACAGTTGGGAGTTGAATTTCCTTGTTCGATCCATTTCTAGGCACCTTATCAAATCCAGCTGGGCTCTAACTGGTGCATGGTCTGAAAATACTAGGTGGTCCATTTCCAGACCTATAGGTCGGGAAGTGACTCCTGGCTCTAGAGGAAGTAAACAATTCTGGAAAATGAATCATGTGGCCTAGAATGAATGGAAACACTCTTGTTAGTAGCATGAAGGGTTCTCCAGGGATCAATTTGTCCCCAGCTGTCCATAAACTCCCTTAAATCCCCATGTCCTGGGGAATAGTCCCACCTGCTTCCCCCTTATCTGTCAAGGTCTGGTTGATATACCAGATTGCAATCCTCCCATCACTTTTGGTAGGCTAGTAAAAGGCACCAACAAGGTGGCTAGGTTCATGACAAATTGTGGGGAGTCCATGTTAGGACTGTACTTTGAACCAATGAGAACTTCCCTCTGTCCTAGCCATCCATGTAACAATATATATCTCCCCTCAGCAGCCCATATGTCCTGTATCAATTGAAAAGGCACTTGTCTCGTTATTAAGATAATCACCCTATTCTTTTTGGTGCAGTCCCAAGCCCCATAAGCTTGACCCCCCCCATCCCTTTGAAAAGTGGGCACCTCCTATTTCACATGCATTTTCTGAAGACATGCAATATTTATCCTAGTTTTCTTTAAGTGTCTCAGTCAGGACGCAATAATGCTTCATTTTTGCTTGCCCCCCTTTGATGTTCCATGAGGAAAATAGGTACACATAACTCATGAGACCTGTTTTGAAACTTTACTTGGTGACCTGCAGCATCCTCTCTTGATATGCTGTGAATCTATCTGTCATGTCAATGCCTTGGTTAGACCCCCCCATTAGAGATGCAGTGAATTTAAAATCCGCTGGCGAAGTGAACGTGAAGTGGCCACTTCGCGTTGACACTTCGCTATGCGGAGTGCCCCATAGGAAAGGCTCACTTCGCTTTGTTATTATTACTTCACGTTGTTATTCCACCTCAAACACGAAGTAAGGTGGAGTGACAACAATATTGGCAGCATCCCACCCACACAGTCACCAGAATGAATGTGTATCCCCAAAGCGTTAGTGTCTTGTGTCCAGAAAACTCCCCAGTGCTGATGAAGTGAAATGAGAGTGTAACAAGAAATGCCAAGTCTCCCAGAATTAATGGTGCACTCAGCCATGTGTGCAGTGGTCAGGTCACACACAGAGTCACCGGAATTAATATGCATCCCCAAAATGCTAATGTCTTGTGTCCAGAAAATTCTCCAGTACTGACGAAGTGAAATGAGAGTGTAACAAGAAATGCAGTCTCCCAGAATTAATGGTGCCATGCAAACGCACAGACAGATTAAGACTGCGCTGCACATTCAAGGGATGCATACGAAAAGGCACAACAACACCTAACCAGTGCTCACAAGTTAAAAATCCAAATCTGGAAAAGAATACATTTTGCCAGTTGGGGGATTAGTGCACGGCAGTAACAATCCACAACCAGTAAAGACACCACAAAGCAGTATAAAAAATGTATGCAGGTGTGGTGGATAGCAGGTTCACACTTCTGCAATTACTCTGTAACACAATAAAAGGTGTCTGATTTAATGGCATGCATCGCATACACACTCACACACACACGCACACTCAAGTAATGCATAGCAATTTGAAAACCTTTAGTAATATAACCAAATGTTTTAAACAGACAAACTGTACACTGCTGCACCACAACAATCAGCAAAAAAATATCAAGAATTACTGAAAATATCACTGTGTGTGTACATTAACACAGTTCTACAAGAAAAATATAACCAAAACAGAAAGACTGCCTTTTTCTCCCAGTTAATCTACCTACACCACAAATACACCCCTCCCCCAAAGCACACTTCACAGTACACAGACTGACTGGTCTAAATTAACATTCAAAATCCACACACAGCAATAAACATTCGATGATATGAGCACAGAAGGGTTTCTTACAATCGATGTACTAAATTTTGAGCAAAAAATATTACCCAAAAAGGCATTTTAAACAGCTTTTAGAGGTTTTGAATTGCAGAGCTCCGAGAGCAAACTATCTCCAGCTACCACTACACACACACTACCCAGGCCAGAACTGAGGCCGTGCCAAACAATCTAGAGCCCATGTGACCTGCAATCCCATGGATAACTGCAGAATTTCATTTGGAGGTGAATTACATTGATTTCAATGTAGTTCGCCTTTAAATTGTTGGAGAAGTGGTTTGGGGAAGGCGGAATACCACAAAGTCATTGGTTTGAATGGACTTAGTGTTCCTCATTATGAAGTGAAGTACTCCACTTCACATTGTGGAGTTCTCCGTGGATTCGACGTTACCCAGTGAATCAGTTCATGGAGCAAATTGGAGCCACTTCGGCCACCACTACTTACAGTATTGTAACTCACATGCTATACAGGAAGGAACGCAAATGCCTATGGCTGTACTTCCCCAATGAGCTGTAGCACAAAACTCCCCGACTTAAAAACGCTTATTAATGAGTACAATGGTGGAGTGGTGAAGCCTACTACAAAACATGCTTAGAATACATCTAAGTAACTAGTCAAAAAATCCGTGTTGTGATTCGTGACATGATCATGAATCATGATTTGTGACTGCATATTTGACCACGATGATGAAGAATGTGATTTGGTGTTGACGGTGTGAGATAAACAATATGGAGCTGTATTGGGAACACGAATGCCTACGGCTGTATTGCCTGATGAGCTGTAGCACAAAACTCCCTGACTTAAAAACATGTATTAAGGAGTACAATGGTGGGGTGGTGAAGCCTGGAGAAATACTACAAAACAGGCTTACAATATATCCAAGTAACTAGTAAAAAAATTAATGTGATTCGTGACGTGATCGTGACTCATGATTTGTGACTGCATTTGTGATCGTGATGATGAATAATGTGATTTGTATCACGAGTGTCTCGTGATGATGGTCCTGACTTAAAAACACATATTAATGAGTACAATGTTCATGCAGAATTATGCACCACACCTGTCCAGTACTCTGAAGGGAAGCCAAAGAAACAACTGTGACTTAAGTTACAGATGGAGATTGTGCCTTAAAGAGATGCAAATGCACAAACAGATTAAGATTGAGCTGTGCACTGAAGAGATGCAGATGCAAAGGCATAACACTGAACCAGTGCTCACCATCAGAAATTCAAATCTGGAAAAGAATACCTTTGCCGGTTGGGGCGGGCCACGGGAGGGGGCAGTGTACTGCACTGCTGCAGTAACAGTCACTAGTACTAGTACCAGTAAAGATACCACAAAAAAGTACAAAAATCACACAGCTGCAGTGGAAAGCAGGTTCACATTGCTGAAATTATTATGTGGCACAATAAAAGGTGTCTGATTTGATGACACGCATCACACACACACTAAGTAATGCATAGCAAATTGAAAACTTCAGTGATATAACCACATATGTTAAACAAACTAAAATTATGCACTGCTGCACCACAACAATCAGCAAAAAAAGGCAAAAATTATTGAAAATATTACTGTGTGTACATTAACACAGTTATACAAGAAAAATATCACCAAAACAGAAACCGCTGTCTTTTTCTCCAAGTTAATTTACCTACACCACAGATACGCCCCTCCCCAAAGCACACTTCCACTGTCTCTCAGTTTACAGACTGAATGATGTACATTAACATTCAAAATCCACACACAAACAATAAATGCTCGATGATATGAGCACAGGAGGGTTTCTTATAATTGATGAACTAAAGTTTCAGCAACAAAAATGACTCAAAAAGGCTTTTTTAACAGCTTTTAGAAGGTTTGAATCACAGAGAGCTCTCAGAGCAGATTGTCTCCTACAGCTTCCTACACATACTACCCCAAACTAAGGCTGTGCAGAACAATCTAGAGCCCATGTGACCTGAAATCCCATGAATCACTGCAAAATTTGCCTTTGGAGCTGAAAAACAAGGCAAAGTGAGGCTAGGTACATTGTTTTCAATGTATTTCGCCTTAAGAATTGGTGGAGTAGTGGTTTGGGAAGGTGGAGTAATGCGAAGTCATTGTTTTCAATGGACTTCCGTTACACCGTTATAACGTAAGCACTCCGCTTCGTGTTGCGGAGCACTCTGCGAATTCACCTTCACTCCGCGAATCACTTTGAATTGGGGCCACTTCGCCCAGCTCTACCCCCCCATACACACACATGTAATATATACCTCATCAAGATCATAACACATGAAACATTGAACACCGAACAATGATCTCTCCAGCTACTTTGGCCCTTGCATCACCACTCTACCACCAAACAGTTCATGTTGGACCAGTGGCAGCAAGAGGAAAGCTGCAGAGCCGGGACTGCATATTACTTGTTCTTCTTGAATTAACAAGTGCTTTGTATCAGACAACTCTTTATTTTTTTTTTAAACTTGTTGTTTCCAAAGTTTGTTTTGAATTCCCCAGATTTTCAGTACATTTTGATTTTATAATATTTACCTTCTGCCATTTTAATTTTCTTCTTGTATTTATTCCTAAGATTCCTAAAATAAAATAAAAATCAATGCTAGCATATCCTAGGAAGACATTCTGTATATTGCTGGAAGTCTCAGATTTCTAAAAACGCATACTATGGCTTAATACAATATACTGTTATGGAAATATTAATAATGGAAGTAAAATTATGTGTGACAAAAGGCAGAATTGAAAAGAAAATCTTAGCTAGACAAGTTTGAGTCCATTAGAAGATTGGAGGATTGAGCCCTCCTAAAAGGATCTGGCTCAATAACTGCAGGAGAATGACCACCAAGTCAATAATATTGTTTTAGAGACCCTCTGTAGTGAGCAGGCACAAAACAGTGCTTTCAGTGTTGTTGTTTTCAGGTCCTGCTACAGAAAAATGCTCACTGTCATGAGTTTACTTAAGAAAAATTGCTTCCTAGCAAGCAAAATAAGCAGCCTCTTAGGGAGGAGGGGGAGAACAAAAAAGCACAAAGTACAGTAGCTAAAAGGCCCCTGCCAGCTCTGACTCAGAGGACACAAGCCCTTCTTAGTACCCCCCCATGGCAGATTTCATTATGGGAGACTGCTTTTACTTTAATTCCAACCCCCCCCCCACAAAAAAATCCCAACTAATTTAAAAATGTAATGAAAAATCTGAGTACATAACCCATTTGTAAGCACAGATACTCCAGGGTGTGGATTGATGTGCTACATTTCTCAAATCCTTTAGCCTGTTGTCTCTACCTGAGTTTCTGCTACAGAACCTAAATAAAACTCCAGTGTCCTCAGATCACAATCCTCTGCAGGAGCTCCAAGTCAAGTTCAAGTTCAAGTTTATTGCAGGAAAACTCCATTGAGCAAGCTCATTCACAAGGAGGTCCTGTGACATAAACACTTAAAGTACAAACACAGATAGGTAATAACAGTATATACATGAAATGCACGTTACATGATACAGGCTGGATATACATACAAGGGTACCACATAGGGTGACCGCAGGTGTCCTTACAACAATAGGCAACAGAATGTTTTCCCCTGAATGCTACCAAACTCTGTAATAGTCTGCCACTTCTAATTTCCTCTAAAAATAAAAGGTTCCTAATGGAAAAGTCAAAATGCCAATATTTATAGACATCTTGTACTAATTTGCTTATCTCAGTAAATACCAAATAATGATTAGTGCTTAAAGGGGACAAGAAATCTGTGCTAACTGGCAGCAGTTAGTAATGTTTCTAATGAAGAGAAATGAAAGACTTGCCTCAAAATGAGCCATACTAAACTGTAACTTTAATAAACACTGATGTGAAAAACTGTTTTCAATTGTTTTCTTTTTATGGATAACATTCTGCAGTATTCTCTTCCTGGAACCAGTAATTTGGAGTTTTTACTATGTCATGGGGTGTGTACAGAATGCTAATTATGAGCTGTTGACCTATCAGATCCTTGTTCAGAGTTCTGTGCACAAACTGTGACAATGTTAAAACTCCAGATCACTGGTTCCATGAAGAGAACTGTAACAGAATGCTGCCCATAAAAGCAAAACAATGTAAAATACAGTTTTTCACATCAGTTTTTATTCAGGTTCAGTTACATTTGGATCATTTAACTTATGGATCTCATTTCTGGAAATAGGAGCATCATAATCTGCTGCCAATTAGGCATCATTTCCTGTCCTCTTTAATTACATGTGTAGAATCTTCACATGTGCAGTGTGTTAATCTCTCTTTTGTAGAATTTCTCTTAATTTCTGTTAATCTCTCTTTCGGTTCTCTAATGTGAGGGAGGCAGTGAGGGCCAAAAATGTATTCATTAGCTATAAGAAGGAACAGAGGCTGAGGAATGGATCTAATACCAAATAAAGATGAAAGAAATGAAGATCTAAGTCAGGGATACAAAAGCAGACACAGCTGTGTTTTGTGGAGGGGGCCAAGGGAGGTGAAAACAGCTCTTCCGGTACATCAGGGGAAAAGGAAGATGTGGAGGAATTGTTAGACCGATGGAAAGGAGCAGGGTAGTAGAAGAGGATGAGCAGAAAGCAGCTGTTCTAAACAAACTACTTCTGCTCAGCATTCACAGCTGTGGATAGCTGGCCTCTGACTGAAAGTGACATAAAGGCTGCTGGAGGGGGATCCCAGAGATTGGGCAGGTGGTATTTTCAGGAGAAAGGGCTTATAGCCCTGAAAATAGATAAGGCACCAGGGCTCAATGGGATGCACCAGAGGGTGCTCAGAGAGCTGGGATTGGAACTATAAGAATCTGGGAGCAGCAAAGGATCTAGTTAGATGGGTGTGAAATTGGTTAGGGGGAGACAGCAGAGGGTGGTGGTAAATGGGGTCAAGTTGGGGGAAGGGAGGTCATGAATGGGGTACCACAGGGGTCAGTCCTGGGATCAGTCCTTTTCAATATGTTAATTAACAACATAGGAGAAAGAATACAGAGCAAGATGTGTCTCTTTGCACATGACACTAAACTCAAGGTATCAGGGTAGCCAGTGAGGAGGGGGTGAGGGAGTTGCAGAGGGACATAGGCATAGGTTAGAGATATAGTTCGAGGTCTGACAGTTGAAATTCAATGCCAAAAAGGGCAAGGTGATGCAAATAGGGAACAAGAACCCTAGGATGGCATATTGGATGGGAGGGGTTAAGCTGGCCACTACTTCAGAGGAAAGGGCATGGGGTCATCAAAAGTGACTCCTTAAAACTAGCTAATGTAACAAGGCCTACAGCAAGGCAACAGAATGCTGAGGTGTATTGGAAGGGGGTTTGATAACAGGAGGAAAAAGGCAATACTATCTCTCTATAGATCACTGGTGGGACCCCATCTGGAATACTGTGCCCAGTTCCGGTGTCCTTACCTGAGCAAAGACAGAGACAGGCTGGAAATGCTACAGCGTAGAGTGACCAAAATGATTCAGGGCCAACTGGGCAGGACAGATCCTATGAGGATTGGCTCTGGACACTGAATGTGTACTTCGGGAGGCCAGAAAGGAAAGCAGTGACATGACAGAGATCTTCAAGTTCCTGTAAGAAATTAACAGTGTTAACTGGGAGGAACTATTTAGTAGGAATGGTGGGTCAAAAACAAGGGGACAAGAAAGTAAGGGGGGAGGGATACAAGAGGGATGTGAGACAGTTTTACTTTACCGAGAGAGTAGTTGAACCATGGAACTGCCGGCTTGCAGAGCTGGTGGGTGCAGAAACCATGAATGAATTCAAACACGGCTGAGACAGAGTAAAGGGCTTAATAGTGAACACATTCGGGCAACCCCTTATCTCAAGAAATGAAGGAGTAACATACTGTAGGAATGCATTAATGAAGTAAGCAAACTATGGGAATAAATGAAACATTTGTACAGTAGATATAGCCATAATCAGAATGCATGTGTATATCACAGATGTGGGACAACATAGAGATTAAGATGATATGGTATAGGCATGAAACAGAAAAATAGCTCTAAATGCACTACATGTACTTCTCTAGAGACAGTCCCCTTTACACTTGCGGTGGTTGGTGGGAGGTTGCAGACCCTCGGTTTGTTTGGTCCGACTTTGACCGGTTGGCGATCGAGGATATCGTGAAGATAATCCAGAGTATGTGGCTGATCTGCTGTAGTTTGGACCCAGGCCTGACCCGCCTCCTAGTGGGGTGTGTTGATGTTATCGGCCCGGTGCTGGCTGAGCTAGTCTGGTGTTTGTTAGAGACAGGTGTGTTTCCTGACACCCTGAAGGAGGCAGTGGTGATTCCCCTCCTTAAGAAATCTTCTCTCGACCCAGACTCTCTTACGAACTACAGACTTATCTCTAACCATTTCCTTTGTGGGTAAGGTTATTGAGAAGGTGGTTGTGCTGCAGCTGAAGGATCATCTGACCATCCACGATGTCTATGATCCTCTCCAGTCAGGATTTCAGAAGAGACATAGTACCGAGACGTTCCAATTCGGGTACTCAATGATCTCTTGATAGCGAGAGATCGGAAGAGACATTGCATTTTGGCTCTCCTTGATCTCTTTGCAGCATTCAACACCATGGACCATGAGGTGTTATTGGGGCACCTGCAGTCATTCTGTGGACTGCCTGGTACAGTCCTCAGATGGTTTCATTCTTTCCTCACGGGCAGGTCACAGAGAGTGGTATTGGGGATTTATAGTATTCCTCTGGCCCAGTCTCCCTGTCCTGTGGGGTGCTGCAGGACTCTGTTTTATCACCCTATGTTGTTTACAGTGTATATGTTGCCTATGGGAGACATTGGAAGATGGTATGGGCTAAGTTTTCGCTACTATGCAGATAATACTCAGCTGTACATGTCTTTTGTGCCTGATCAGGATGGAGCTATCTCAACTTTTAATAACTGTCTCGCCGAGATCCAGGACTGGATGAGTACTAACTGGCTGAGACTGAATCCTGACAAGACTGAGGTGTTGGTTGTGGCCCCAGGCCATCGGGTAGAGGGGCTCTCATCTGGGCAGCCATCTGGGCTATGGCTCGGTGGCAGCCAGCTGGTGGCCTCTGAATGGGTGCGAAATCTGGGTGTTAAAATTGACGAGGGGCTGACGCTGAAATATCAGGTGTCATCCGTCATCAATACCTCATTTTATCATCTGAGGAATATCACCCAGATTAAACACCTCATTCCGCCCAATGATCTTCCAACATTGGTCCATGCCTTTGTGACCTCCCGCCTTGACTACTGTAACTCCCTGTACCTAGGGCTGCTGGGGGTGGACAACCGCTGCTTGCAGCTGGTGCAGAATGTGGCAGCCAGATTGTTGACTGGTTTACCTCGATCATGCTATTTATTTATTTATTGAAATGTTTCACCAGGAAGACACACTGAGCAACAAGTTGCTCGTCTCACGGTGCGACCTGGGGGGAAGGGATACAATAGGAGTGACACATTAAACATTCAAGTTACAAGATCAACGTTAGCATACAGTTGTAAGGTAGGAGTTACAAACAGTGTTACAACAGTGTTTTGCATAACGTAGAAAGAGTGGACAATAATAAGTGCCTGGTTAATAAGTAAACAAGTGCTTACGTGAAAGAAAAGGGGGAAAGGGGAGGAAGGGAGGGGGAAGAGTTGTGTCCCTGGAGACCCCTCAGGGTGCGAGGAACCTTGCAATGGGGACTGGGGGGACCAGAGAGAGAGAGAGAGAAAGGGATAATGCAGTGTCCCAGAGAGACTCCTTTAGGACAGTAGAGGAAGGGCATAGATCAGAGATACAAGCCCCTTGGTGCGGTAGGTGAAGGTAAGGGTAGAGAGGTAGGGTATGTCCAGGGCTTAGAGGAGGGAATTAGGAAGGGACATGGAAGGAGCAGATAGGTGCAAGGTAATTATTTAGGGCAGAGCTGAGGGAGTAGGTGGAGGATGAGTGCCGGATTTGAGGTGGGAGGGAATTCCAGATTTTTGGCAGGTGGTGAGAGTAACCAGATTGACCGATTTGGGTGGATCTGTGAGGGACAGCCGGGGTATGGGAATTGGACAATCTAAGGGAATGGAGGGTGGGGGGTGTTATAAAGTGTGTGTGTGTTGAAAGGGTGTTAAAAAATGCCATGTCATGCCTGTGCACCGCAGCCTGCACTGGCTGCCTATTCAGTGGTGGATCACCTTCAAGGTTGGTCTGTTGACCTATAAGGCCCTACACTGACAGGGACCATGTTATCTGCAGGATCTTCTTTGTCTCCACTGCCCCCTCTGCCCTCTCTGCTCCACTGATGAGGGATTGCTAGAGGTTTCCAGGGTTTGTTTGAAGACTTCAGGTGCCCATGTATTTGTGTTTGTGTCCCCTACCCTGTGGAACTCTCCTCCTCGTCAGATAAGAGAGTGCCTGACTGCACAGAGTTTCAAATCTGCATTAAAAATGCACCTGTTCAGTCTTGCTTTTCCTGTGTACTGACTTTTTTGGAATTTTTATATTTGTATTTTAAGATTTGTTGATTTTATTTCTGATTTTGTATTGTGCTGCAATTGTACAGGCGCTTTGATACCCTGTGAAAAGCGCTTTTTTATAAATAAATTGTAATTGTGGTTATGATTGATTGATTCTAACCCTTTTTATCTGTATGTTTCTTTTATAGGAATTAGGGTTGTCAGAACCCACTGAAGTTCGGGGTTCTGATTCTGGTCTAGAACTTTGCGAATAGTTCTAGGGTTCTAATCTTCTTCAGAACGCAAACTCTTTTACGTATAGGACTGTAGAGAAAGAACAGATAAACATACTCAGAAGAAAAGAAAACAAAAAGTCCTGCTCTTTCAACACAGCAATAATATGGTTTCCCTGCACATGCAGAGAAGAGAAACACATTGTACCTTTTAAAGTTCTAATACCATATGTCCCAGTTCCATGTGTTTGGTATAACTGCATATGAGGAACACATTCTCATATTGTTTCTCTCTAAAACATGTTAGGATGTAATTCCCAATAATTAGTTTGTTTTCCAGGCTGGCATCTCCTGTTTTTTGAAACATCTGAACAAAAAAAGCAATTTATTTAGTATTTAAAACCTTTAATACTTAGAACTAATGGCTGTTCTAGTTCTAAATTAGAACTCGAACCCCTGGGTTCTAAAAGGATTCTAATCTTTTTAGAACTAGTTCTGACAACCCTAATAGGAATGTGTTTTTAAACTCAGCATGGGAAAGAGTCTTTTCTGCACTGGAAGCATTGGCTGCAGGACTTGAATCCACTTCTAATTTTTTAACATCCTTTCACCACTTGTTATGCACTAGTACGTACATTTGTACACTGTATATGTATGTTTCTAAGAAGAAGTGACTGATGTAATGTGCTTATTTATTTGTTGTTTGCTATTTTTTGCACTTGAGTGATGTCATCAGCCTCTGGTTGCCTCTTGATGATGTCACTGGCTGGTGTATAAGGAAGTAAATTTCTGTATGTTACATGTCCTCTGAGAAAGGAATTTTCTGAAATGTATCGGAACATGTGTCACTCAGCACTTTAATAAAGGATTTGCACGCATGCTTGGACAACTTTTATTGTGGTGGTGAGTGCTGGATTGCCTTTGAAATATTTGGGCTTAATAGTTACTCAGGGGGTAGCAGTAAGGCAGGGAGAGAGGTGGAAGGCAAGGGAGAAAATCCCATCTAGACAATAGGTCACGAGGTAGCATAGGGAAAAACTGAGCACATCAGATGGACCAATGGTCTTTTTCCACTGACACTGTCTATGTTTCTGTGTTTGTACTTATTTGTAAATTAAAATTGTTATATTTTGTATTTTTTGCATGAACTGCTGTGCAATTGCATCTAGGATACAACTTGCTGTTTAACTCTTGTACTAGTGCCCAGTGGGTCAGGTCTTTCCTGAAAATGGTCCCTTGAGTCCAAAGAACTCACCTGGTTATCAAATAAATGAAATGAACCTGCACTTCCACGTGTTGAAGGCATGAGGCCTGCGGCAACTTGTCTCATAGTGCGCCTGGACATGTGGGTATCACTTAATAATCCACATCCTCTTGTGTCTTATGCAGTACCTCTGCTCACAACCCACAGATTAGCAAACAGTCTGGTTCTGATTATAACCCATATGCTGCTAAATGGTTTCTTGTGGTAAACATCCTCATTAGCCTGCATACTAATTACATGCCAATTGCTTGGTAATTATTAATTTCATTTAAATTTCTTGAATTTTTTTTTTAAATGGAGATTGATAGAAACATAGCAAAATAGAATTTAATGGCAGATAAGTACTGTTTGGCCCACCCAAGCCCTACTCTTTTTTCCCCACCTACATTATTACCGCAGACCGTACTTGGTCTAACGCTCTTTCTCCCTCCCCTTTCCTTTCCACTATTTTTCTCTTGTGCCTGTCCCATGCATTCTTGAACCCCGCCACTGTCTTTGTCTCCACCACCTCCACTGGAAGATTGTTCCAGGAATCCACCACTCTTTCTGTGAAGAAGTACTTCCTAACATCTCTCCTGAATCTCCCCAGGATTCATAGCATGTCCTCTTGTTCTTGAACACCTTCTTCTGAAAAATACTTCCCTCCTGTACCTTGTTTACCCCGTGAGATCTCTATCATATCCCCCTCCTCCTCTCTTCCTGGGTGTACATATTGAGGTCCTTTAGTCTGTCTTTGTAGGGCTTTTTATGCAGACCCTGTGCCATTTTAGTTGCCCTCCTCTGGACCACCTCCACTCTGTATCTGTCCTTCAAGAGATGCGGTCCCCAGGACAGCACACAATACTCTAGGTGGGGTCGTACCAGAGATCTATATAGAGGTAATACCACCTCACACTTTTTGCTGGTGATGCTTCTCCCTGTGCACCCCAGCACCCCAATAGCTCTCCCAACTGCCTTGTCGCACTGCCTGGCCACTTTTAGGTCATCTGATATGATTACCCCCAGGTCTCTTTCCTTCTTGGTGGTTGTCAATACTACTCATCCCATTTTGTACTCTGTCACTGGGATTCTGTGCCCTAAGTGCATTATTTTGCACTTTTTTGCCTTGAAACTCAGCTGCTATACCCTTGACCACTCTTCTAGTTTTCTCAGGTCTCTGCTCATCCTTTCCACTTCCCCTGGAGTGTCCACGCTATTGCAGATTTTGGTGTCCTCTGCAAAGAGGCAGACCTTCTATTCCAGCTCCTTTGCAATGTCACTTATAAAAACATTAAAAAGGACCGGTCCCAGCACTGATCCCTGAGGCACCCCACTGGTCACGCTCCCTTTCTCAGAGTGAACTCCATTTATCACCACCCTCTGTTGCCTATCCCTAAAATTTCTTACTCAGTTTACCACCTTTAGACCCACTCCTAAACTACCCAGCTTGCTTACTAGTTTCCTTTGTGGAACAGTGTCAAAAGCCTTACTGAAATCTAAGTAGTTCACTTCCACTGCTCCAACCTAACTTCTTTGTCAGCCAGTCAAAGAAATCTGTCAGATTCATTTGACATGACCTCCCCCTGTGAAACAATGCTGCCTCAGGTCTTGTAACCTACTGGATTCTATATATTCCAAAACCTTTTCCTTCTGCAGTGATTCCATTAATTTTCCCACCATCGATGTCTGGCTGACTGGCCTATAATTGCCAGCCTCCTCCCTGCTAACACTTTTGTGTAGTGGGATTACATTCACCCTTGTTCAGTTCTCCAGAACCACTCCTGTTTCCAATTAGCTGTTAAACAGGTCTGTCAGAGGTGCAGTTAGCGTGGTGACTGGATTAGGAGGGTGATTTGACTCTCCTTCCCACGAAGAGGCAGGCACAACATTTCAAAGTGCAATAAACAACTATATTACTACCACCACTGGTTACGCTGGAAGATAACTGATTACTTAGATAGCTGCAAAATAAAAGGTGATTACAATGATTGTCATGCAATATACAATTATACATAAAGAAGGCAGCTATATACGAATAGGCTACATACAGGGGTAGACACAGTTGTATATATGAAGTAATGCTCTAAAAGAGTCATCTATTGCCCTATGTCTGCAGATGCTGAAGTTAGCAGTCCAACTTACGCATAATACCCAGATACCTTGGCCATGGCTAAGAAGTGGGATTACAGTCTGTGGTATAGCAGTCTGTGTAGGGGAACAGTCATTTTGATGAGCAGGTGCTGACGGCTAGCTAGCTTGAATAATGGGCAGCACAGTACCTGGTCAACCAATCAGTCTTGTTAGCTGGCACAAGAAGTTGAAGCAATGGTAGTTGCATGCAGCTGAAGCAGCAAGTTGAAGAGGATGAAGAATATGAAGAAAATGAAGGTGGCTCCTGAAACTTAAGGGACAGGCAAGGAAGAAGATGACACTGGTTGGGGAGACATCCTTCTGCTGTGGTGGATAGTCCTTGGGAGGGTTCTGGGTGGGTTACCACCCAGCCAAGGAAGGGAACTATGGCCACCTAAAGCAAGCAAAAATAAAAATGTGGCAACTCTCCAACCACCATACTATGTAGGAAACCTCACTACCTTGAGCCTGGATGGCTCTGAGGCTAACTGTACTGGGGGAGTAACTATCATTGCTCTGGCTACTGCAGCCTTGGATGTCCTCAGAGGTAGTCGATGGGCTTGGCGGGAAGCAGATGAAGCTTGGTCAAAAAATGGAGGATGAACACTAAACACTAAGAGGTGCAGTCTTCTGATGCACTGTTTCTAGTAGGGGTGTCCACTGGGTCAGGCTACACATAATAGTTCAAGTCAAGGACAAAAGGGGTGTAAGCAGCCCATCCGTTCCCCAGCACAACTGTTCAATTTTATGGGAAGGATGGGTGTAGGCAGCTGCTGTTGGTTGCAGGGCAAACAGTTCAGGAAGTGGGGCAGCTGTATCTGGGCCATCTGTCCATCTCCCCAAGCACAACAGTTCAGTTTGGGGGGGGGACTGATACAAGCGATCCCAGCTGGTGCAGGGCAGACAGTTCAGGCCCTGATGCAAAAAGCTCAGGTGTAGGGCAAACAGTTAAAGCTCCAGTGCAATATAGTTCGGGTCCCAAGGCAAAATCGTTCAGCTTTTCAGGTCAGTTGACATCCCAGGGTGCAGCCTGAGGACTGACCTGAGGTAGACAATTGCAGTTTAGTACAGGATGCTGTGTCCACCTCAACTGAGGGTCTGGGTGGCAGGCAATATGGAGTGCAGTCCTGGTCATGTCCCCAGTCCACAGGCATGCCCGCTGCTGGCAAGCAGTCCAGGAGGATGAGGATGGCTGATGGGAGGAGGTTGGGGTTCCCGAGGAAAAGAGCTAAGGTCTCTGGAGTGACTTTTCAAAAATTGGGCGCTGGCTCTTTAAGTTCCTGAGAAATTCTTTCATACAGGCCTGCAGGAGAAGATGCCACCTGGGCTCGGGCCCACCCCTCCTGAATATGTACGATGGGGCTGTGGCCTGGCTACACAGTGGGCCCAGGTTTAGCTCCACCCTTCTGATCTATAAACATAAGGGCCTTTGTTCTTGGTCCCACCCCATTATAAATGGTAATAACAGGTAGTGGCCTTATTGTGTAGTGAGCCTGGGCATAGCCCCACCCCTCCTACATAGATCTTGGGCCTTTGTCTAAGGCCCCACCTTTACTTCGCTTGTGGCTCAAATTTTTACAGATCCCCCTTTTTAGCCCACTCAAACCCCCCCTCTAGTCACCCTCCCCATACTGAGGTGCTGATCTGGTGCCAAATTAAACTCTTCTGGGGCTTATGCCTTGCAGTGCCCCTTTCTGTGCCCCATGGACACCCTGCCAACCTCCCCAACTCCCCTTAATTAATGGTGCCTATGACACTAAATGTAATAATGTCTGGGCTTACCGCCCACTCACCACCTGACCTGGGTCCTCCTACGGCTGCTAGAATCGGTGGTGGTGTTTTAGTGGTAGCCAGGGAGCTGTGCTCCCACCTGAAATCTCTTTTACCTTTCCATGACTGTGGGCTGAACTCTGCAGGTCTGGGTGTGTGTTTTCGCATGGACCTAATTTACCGCCACATGCCCTAATCTGTCCCTACAAAGCATCCCCCCTTGCAGCTTCAGCACAGCCCAAAGACAGCTCTGAGCGGGTTTTTCGGCTGCTGCGTCTGCCATGTTAGGGAGGACCAGGATGGAGGAGAAACCCCACTTACTACCATCGAACACAAGGGAAAGATTTTGCCTCTGTTGGGTTTGGCGAGCTCCAGGAGGTGGACAGACACAGCCAACGGGTGGAAGCCAGCAACAGGGGACTAGGACAACCAAAATGAAACCATCACTAAAAGAATAAAACACAGGGACTGCACCCCACAATGGGTCCCCACCCAAGGACACAACCACCTGCTACAGTGCGACTGGTACAGGAGGTCAAACGAGGAGAGGGACAGCAAAAGTGAGCCAACAAAACTGTGGAGGAAAGGCAGAAAAGAAAAGAGGGAAAAAAAATGCAACCACAAGCCAACAAAAATGGGACTGGACAGCAGTCAGCCACCAGGTAGCTGGCACTCCAGTCAGCATATGGAGGGGAAGGGACAGGAGACTGCAAGGGCAGCCCCACTTGGCAACCACAACTGAGAGGAGACCTCAACATGGCAAAAAACATTCTTTGACCCATGGACAAAGAAGACAAGGAGAGACCCTATGGAGCCTGACCCAGGAAGCCCACGTTTGCTGCTACTGGAAGCCTGCAGGACCTGTAGCTGAAGAGGAGCACCACCAAGGAGCCATGAACCCCAGCTTCAGGTAAGCCTCCAGGCTTCCATGCCCCTGCATCTCTACTCAGT
Organism: Neoceratodus forsteri; assembly: GCA_016271365.2. NCBI lineage: Eukaryota > Metazoa > Chordata > Ceratodontiformes > Ceratodontidae > Neoceratodus > Neoceratodus forsteri. The sequence goes on from CM057454.1 coordinate 734,710,245, forward strand.
CGGCCACCCTGGCCTACAACTGCCCTCCAACCAGTTGGAAAAACCTTTTTCTAGCCTAGGGTGGTCCTGGCTTCTGGCCAGATGATTTGGTCCCTGGGGTTTAGGGAAGCTCCCTTGGGCTGATTTATGGCCCTTTGGCTGGCCTGGTGGGATAACTGGAAGGCTTCTTAGTCATTGGACAGGGGCCGGGGAATGGATGATAGGGACAGAACAAAGGAACCAGTACTGGAAAGCTTCAGGAAAGGGGAGAGGGGGAGATAGAAAAAGGAAAAATGGTCAGCCAGCTAACTTGCTGCATACTGTAGGTGGGTGGGAGGGGGGATTTAACCCTTTGAATCCCTGTTGTTCCCCTGGTCTGCTTTGCCTGCCTGTACTTTGGGACACTGCACTAGTATTTCCCTGAGCTCCTTCAATACCCTTGGATGCACCCCTTCTGGTCTCATTGCTTTGTCCACCTTCAGATTAGCGACTCTCTTCAGGACTCTCTCCTTCAAAAAAGGATTAGTGTCCGCCTCCCTCCCTTCAAAGCTTCTGTTACTTTTTTGTGGCTCCTCCCCTTCCCCATCCTCTGTGAACACTGAACAAAAGTATTTGTTCAGGATGTCTGCCTTTTCCTGGTTCCCCTCTGCACAGTCCCCTCTTCCCTAATCTTACAATCCCACCCCAGTCTGCTTTTCACTTATATACCTAAAACATGTCTTGTCCCCTTTTGTTACCTCCTGGGCTAGTCTCTCTTTTGTTTGTTCCTTTGCACTCCTTACTGCTTTCCCTGCTTCCCTCTGTTTCCCTTGATACACTGCCCTATCCTTCTCCCTCTGCATCTCCTTATACCTTCTGAATGCTGCCCTTTTTGCCTTTACCTTTTCAGCCACCTCTTTCCTAATTCCTCTTATTTCAAAATTTTAGCACTGGTTAGATTCAAGGAGATGCTTGTTTATATGTTGGCATGCTTACGCAGTCAACATCTTGGGGTAGTGCAGCTTTGCAAGTGCGGTCGCTGTTGGGCGAAAGCAGGGTACGCATCAGTAGGTGCGTCCCTCATTCCCCAATCTGCCTGCATGCCAGTGCCACACCATGCATACATAATGTGGTGAGAACATCTAAGAAGAAGTCCGCTGCAATCTGAGCAAAGCTCGTCAGATGCAGCAGACCTTTCCTGGACGTGCTCACTGACATTATGAGCATGGCGGCACAGTGGCCGCCAAACTGCCGACTTCGGGGGTGCCCAATCATCCAGTCAGTTAGCCCTGCTTCTCTGTATGTACCGATGGGGGAGCCCACTCCCCATCAGCATAAATCACCCCCTATTGTTAAATGCCGAGGGGGGTGCCCAATCTCCCTCGGCTCAGCCTCCCCGCTTTCTTTGTGTACCAATGGGGGAGCCAACTCCCCGTCGGCATAAAGAACCCTCCCTCATTGTTAAATGCCGAGGGGGGTGCCCAATACTCCTCGGCTCAGCCCCCCCGCTTGCTTTGTGTGCTGACTAGGGTGCCCAATCCCCAATTGGCTACAGACCCCCCAACAGTTAGGTAGCATGCTGGGAGCCCACCCCAGCGTGCCAAATCCCCTAAAAAAAAAAACTGTCCAGAGATGTCTAATTTTTTTCTTTTTCACCTGTAAAATGAAAATGGTCCTTCGTAGTCTCCCTCTCCCCACCCACTCTCTCCACACCCTGACTCCCCACACCCCCCTCACCCCATACTTACCTCCGGAGTTCAGTGCGATGATCTTCGGTGGACCGGGAACACTTCTGCACTCTTCAAAGCTGACTGCAAACTGAAGAAATGCCTGTAAGCTGTATAATGGAATAAATAGGGTGTTTTCAACTTTGCTGCATATCTCAGGCATTTTTGGGAATTTTGATCCAACATTTTCAACATGGGGTTTTTGGGACCCCTCCTCATGAATTCTTGCATTGTCATGGCGTTATTCAGTCCCGGAAGGTGATTTCGCAGTCACTGCATGGAATCACCTTTTGGGGTCGAGTAATGAAATGACAGTGCCACTGTTCATGAGGGGGCTCTCAAAAAGCCTATGTTGCAAATTTGGTGGGAAAAATCCAAAAAATGACTGTTTTACGATGGTGCGTTGCACAGTTGCTATGCATGCTCATAAGTTAGCGAATTCGCAATATTTTCATGCCAGATCCTCAACATTGCCATTTTACCACACCTTGTGAACCGTACAGCTGTCATTTTTCACATCCTGACTGAAATGTGTTTTCGCACTTCTGGTGCAGAATAGCGCGGTCGTTGTGCGAAATCAGTGTTCGGGACACATTGCAAAAAGACAGTGATGCTGTTAATGAGCAGAGGTCCTAAAATGCCTGTGTTGAAAATTTGGTGACAGTGCTCCATAAAATGACTGTGTTACGAGCGTGCATTGCACAGTTTGCACGCATGCTCGTAAGTTCGCAAACTTATAATATTTTCACTCCAGATTTTCAACAGTGCCATTGTTCTGCACCTCCTAGTGAACAGTACAGTTGTCATTTTTCACATCCTGATCAAAATCTGTTTTTGCAGTTCCGGCGCAGAATAGTGCAGTCGCTGTGGAAACCTCATGTTTGAGATACATTATGAAAATGGCAGTAACACTGTTCATTAGGAGATGTCCTAAAATGCCTATGTTGAAAATTTGGGGATGAAAGTCAATAAAATGAGTGTTTTATGAGTGTGCGTTGTGCAGTTTGCACACACGCTCGTGACTCTGTGAATTTGTAATAGTTTAACTCCAGTTGTTCATCATTGGCATTTTTCCATGCCACCTTATGAACAGTACAGCTGGCTGAAATGTGTTTTTGCACGTCCGGCACAGAATTGCATGGTCGCTGTGCGAAATCAGTTTTCGGGACAGTTTGAGAAAATGACGGTGACACTATTCATGAGCAGGGGTCCTAAAATGCTTATGTTGAAAATTTGGTGCCAAAAGTCCATACAATGACCCTGCTGGTGTAATGTACATTATGCAGTTTCCATGCACCCTTGTAATCGTTAATCTGTAATATTTTCATGCCATATTTTCACCACTGGCATTTGTGCACCTCTATCAACAGTACAGCTGCCTTTTTCACAGCCTGCCCAAAACGCGTTTCTGCAGCTGTGGCGCACAATGGTGTGCTCGCTGTGCAAAATCACCTTTTGCGACACATTAACAAAATCAAAGCGCTATGCATCTCTAGCTCCGCCACTGCCAATGCCAGCGCAACAACATTCGGCATTGACAAATGCTTGTTTAGATCTGGGTCTGTTAATCTAAAATGTATAACTGTGAAACACATTTTATTGTCATTTTGCAAAATCAGGTGCTTTAAACAGAATGATAGGCTCTAGTGAAATTCTAAAACTCCAAATCATGAGATACCTCTCTGAGGACTATCACAAGCTAGTTTCTGGCCTGTTGCAAACTAAAGCCACATTTTTCCTTCCCACTGAAAGTCATTATTCACCTCCTTGGTAATTACATGTTTAATTTATAGAGGTTGCCATAGGATGGAGAAAGGATGTACTTGCTCTCAGGTTCGGCAGGGACTGATTGATGATGCCGCTGAGACAGCTGGCTGGCGTGTTATGTTTTGCAGACTGTTTGCTAGTGGTTTAAATGATTGTTAGCTAAATATATGGAGTGCTACACAGAACGTAACCTCTTCTGCTGACAATAAACAATAGAGAATGACAAAGTATAGAAAGGCACACAGTGCTCCTTATAAAACACTGGACTTGTAAACTTCCAGTGGGATGTGAAAGAAATCATTTAAAAAGTAAACACTATTTTTTTGTAGCTAATGAGAGTTTTTAATATACATATTGCCATTTCTCTTGTTCATCTTCTTTCATACTATTTGGGTACAAGAACAAGAGAAATATCATATCATGTTTACCCATAACAACAAATTCAAGCCATAAGTGGCTTTTAGAATGGTTGGGTATGAAGTAACACTTTTTCAAACTACCACTGTGAGTGCACTTACTGTAAAGATGAAAGTTGAAGGATCATGAATTACTAAAAAATACACATTCTAGGCTATGAACATCTTTGTGTACCATGATTATTAATATAGCACATGTGGTTCTGTTAAAGGGCCCAGAATAAGGCCTGTGAATAGAGATGTTGCAAATTTTTAATCTGCCAGTGAAGTTGGCTCGAATCTACCATATTCACATATGCGAAAAAAAAATCCCAAATCAGGATGCAGAACTGCCAACTTCACTGGCAGATTTAAATAAATCCCCCCCCCCCACCTACTGTCCTGTCAAATCAGTCCCTTCCCACACCCAAGAACACAGTTACAAGTGTATTATTTTTCATTTTCATTTTTATCCCCTGGTTGCTCAGCCTTCACCCATCAGTCTCCTCTCTCCCCAACTCCATCAGCCCACTGTCAATGGGACTTACCATGCAACCCTTGCAGGGCCCCACAGATTACCCCTCTGGCAGAGCTTTCTGGGGGGCACCTGTTCCTGACAAAAATTTAGCTCAGTTGTGGGTCGTCATGCCCAGCAAGTAGGTGTGCGGTCTGCAGGGAGAGGAAGGCATCATCCTGCCAGCCAGGGTGTTTTCTCATTGTTCTCAAAACCCTTGGATGCTCTGCGGATGTGGTGTCTTGATGTGCACAGCATATGGAAGTCTTCCACCAGGAGTGTCCCCAACCCAAAACCGCTGGTCTAGTCTGTAGCTCCACCTAGGTTGCAGTATCATGGTGGAGCATGCAACCCTTCCTCCCCGGAGGAGAAGATGCTCAATCCTCCTCTCCCAGATCAACCTCTGAGCACCCAGGCTCATTCCAGAACCCACGCTGCCGGAGTGAGGGCAGGTGAGGCATAAATGCCTCAGCTCTCCATGTCACCGGGCTAGTACAGTTACAAATATTTTAACCCCCCTCACACACATCATGCTGTTGCAGCTTTGGCTGGCAGGCTGGCAGCAGTAAATCCTTGCCCCAACTCCTATGCAACACTCTCATCCCACACAGTCTTTTTTATCTTCCACATTCAGCCTTTGGGCATTCCACACCCCCACCCAATCCCCCTCTGGTCACTAACACCCTTCTCCCAATATGAACACCAAAGAACCAATGATTAAATGGGTATCCCTGCCCCATGTGGTAGAATATTGACAATGGTACTGAGCCTCCAAATTCAACTCCCCTAATAGCGCAAATGAATGAATATTGACTTCTTTGCTCCTAGTAAAACCTGATTGGTTGAAAACTCAACCAATCTGGTTTTACTAGGAGCAAATACGTCACCATTCATTCACATCAGACGGGAGGGAGTTGCACTGAAGTTATGAAACAGAGCAGATGCTCTGCACTGGGGGACCATTTTCTATATTTGCAGGTTCATTTTGTGAAGTTGGGGTGAGGAGACAGAAGCAAGGTGCCAGCAGGTGGACAGGGAGGGTCCCTTACATACAATTTGCTTTGTTATTCACCAGGCAAATTATCCATTGCCAGTCAAATTTGGTCAAGTTGTCTGGCCAGTAACAAGATGAATTGTGGACTCTTATCTCTGCAAAATTGTCAAAATTCACGGATGTTTTCACAAAGTGAATTTTGGCAACTTTGTACACCACTACCTGTGAATGCCAAGCAGGTTTGGTGCCATCTGGACAGTCACACTTGACCTGGGAAAATGAGATTCTGCAACCACAGAGTCACAGGAATTCTGCAAAGAGGAAGAAGCATTTAATGTTATGTCAGCAGAATGCACAATTCATGATAAAAAAAGCTGTCATCATTTACTTGCATGTTTTCTTTGCTACAGTGGGTTGTTCCAATACCTATTCCGCACTTATGAGTCCTAAGCAGGATGGACTATTTATCCATGGTTTGCTGTTTTAGTCATTGCAAACTATTTGAATGGTCTTCTGGCACTGACAACTGCAGTCCTGTTTAAAGAGCCAGTATCTACTAAAATAACTGTCTAAAAAATGTGTGCCATTGTTAGTGCGCCGTGAGTAGTGCATCGTCATGTGGGTGCCTAAACAAGGTCGTAAATGACAGGGGCATTTGGGATTTCACAGCATCCTGCACTCAGACCGTTTTTGACATCCACACTATTCTCCTGCCTTTCACTACATGCCCACCCTGGAGTTGGTTATAGCTAGTTTTGGGTGGTGTGGGGGTAAAGTGCCCCCCAAAATGTAAGCTTTTTACCAGACGGTCCTTGAGCACTGTAAGTTGCTGGTGGCACAATGTCAACCCGCAATTGTGATGGGTGACATTTTGCTTGTGCCCTAAAGTACGTCGCCCACTTCTCCCAAGCACCGGCATGGGTGAACCTCTAAAAACTGTTACATTTACAAGTCTGTTTAATTTCAGTTTTTCTAGTTTTGATACTTTAAAGTTTTTATTGTTTTTAGTCTACTAAATATTTCAGATACTGCAGCAGTATCTGACTGTCCCAACTAACCTCTCAATTGCTGTGTTTGTGAATTACAATCTATTGAAATAATAATAAGTGTGCTGTCATAACCAACGGCACGATGAGTTAAGTGTGTGGATTGTCAAATGCATTTTAGACAGAATTCTTGTATAGGCTACCAATGAATGTTATAAGCACTGGAAAGGTAAGCTAAAATGTTTACAAAAAAATGTATTCTTCAGTAAATTATAAAAGCTAAAATGTTATGTTTATGAAACCATATACACCAGAGCAGATCTGCTCTTTAAAGCCTAGTCAGTCTAAATTCATGCATGATAATTATAAATTTCCAATTAGGGTATCATTTTTCATGTGTTACCCAGATGGTTAAGTGGTGAGGTACTCATCAGTAAAATGGGGGTCCAAGTCCATGTCCCAATCCAGAATCCTAACTGGATGCAGCAGACGGACTGAGTGCTGTTTTAGAAGAGGCAATCATCCATCAGGCAGGCTGGGCTGCACTCCCCACTACATGCCTACCCCAGGTGGCCTCTGGGATGGGGATGGAGGAAGTGGTAGCAAGTAGCTGCCATTTTTATGTTTGCTTGTGCACGCAGCACACAAAAAACATTTTGAGGAGAGGAGAGTATTGCTGAGGTGTGGCAGTGTTTGGCCACTCCAGTGAACGCTTTCAGGGGTGCGTCCCTCGGCCACCAGTCAACAGGGAAGCTGCCGATGATGGCAGTTTCAGAGCGAGCGCCAAACTTGAAAGAAATCTACCACTCCAATCATGACAATTTCATCATTGCAGCATCAGATCTCTTCCCCCCCTTCCTGGCAACTAAGAACATTACATCCATGCTCATGACAGTGCACAGCAATGCATGGCTGGACTTACAAGCAACTTGTTTGCTCAGTGTGCCTTTCCTGGTGAAACAAAAAATGAGCCGTGCGGCTTTGCATAATTGGTGGCTCTTACTGTCCACCACACTCCCCCCAAAGCTGACATCGGGTGCCCAATTCCTGTGTTGGCATGCCCCTCCCAAGCTATCTTTTGCCTACAACGTGGTGCCCAATCCCCGTGTTGGCATGCCCCCTCCCACTATTGTGGCACACTGGGAGTCCACTCCAGCATGCCAAAGTAAACATTATGTTTTTCCAACACCAGGATGCTCCCTCCTGGTGTCGGATGTGCCCCCCACACCTCCTTTTTTCAGCTGGCCTCAGGGTGCCCAATCCCTGGGTCAGAATTGATCCTCTCTCCACTAGTCTGGTGCACTGGGAGCCCACCCTAGTGTGCCAAAATCTGTTTTTCATAAAATTAGATCTATAAAAGAATAAAACTGTCCCCCAATGTATTTTTTTTACCTGTAAAAAAGAAAACGGTCCCTCATCATCCCGGCGGCCCCCTTCCTCCATCCCGACCCTCCTTCTGCGCACCCCACCTCCCGCACCCCCCTCACCCCATCCTTTCCTCTGGAGGCCCGGCACTGTAATCTTCTGTGGTCCAGAAACACATCTGCACTCTTCAAAAGCCGACCGCAAACTGAAGAAAATCACGGTAAGCCCTATAATGGCAATCAATGGGGGGGGGGGGTTCAGCTTAAGGTTGCTATCTCAGCCATTTTTTGGAGTTTTGGCCCCAGGATTTTCAACATGAGGTTCTTGGGATCCCACCTCATGACCAGTGACACTGCTATTTTGCTTCTGAGTCCCAAAAGGTGATTTCTCGGTCACTGTGCGGAATCACCTTTTGAGACCGATTAACGAAATGACAGTGCCACTGTTCATGAGGTAGGGTCCCAAAAAGCCTATGTTGCAAGTTTGGCAAAATAACTCCAAGAAATATCTGTGTTATGAGCATGCATTGCGCAGTTTGTACACATGCTCGTAACTTCAATTTTTAATATTTTCACTCCAAATTTCCAACATGGCAAATTTTTCACACCTCCTTACGAACAGTACAGCCATGATTTTTTGCAACCTGCCTGAAACGTGCTTTCGCACCTGTGGCACAGAATGTCACAGTCGCTGTGCTAAATCAACTTTTGGGACAGATTAATGAAATCATAGTGCCACTCTTCAAGAGGGCAGGTCTCAAAAAGGCCATGTTGAAAATTTAGTGAACGAATTCAAAAAAATGACTGCGTTATGAGCGTGCATTATACAATTTCTACACAAGTTCGTAACTTTTCCACTTTTATGTATTTTCACTCCAGATTTTGAAAATTGCCTTTTTTTCAAACCTCCTAAAGAACAATACAGATATAATTTTTCACATCCTGCCCAAAATGTCTTTTCTCAGCTGTTGCACTGAATGGTGCATTCACTGTGCAAAATCACCTTTCAGGATTGAGTAACAAAATGATAGTGCCACTGTTCATGAGGTGGGGTCCCAAAAAAGCCCATGTTGAAATTTTGGAGCAAAAATAACAACAAATGCCTGGGGCATTAGGGTTTCCAACTGTAACACCTCACCTTGTATGGACTGACAGGCATCGGGGGTGTGGCTTGGGGTCAGCCATAATGCTCACGCCATTCCACCCCACCCCCACCCTACAGCCACTGACAGGTTTGAGGTGTGCTTTGGGGTCTTTGGCCCTAACACTCACCCCATTCTCCTATACTGCACTCATCTCAGCTTATTTCCTTATGGAATGGGGTGAGCATAAGGGCAGAAGACCCCAAGGCACACCGTGACACCTGTCAGTGTCTGCAGGGTGGATTGAGGTGGAATAGCATGAGCGTTATGGCCGACAACCCAAAGGCATACCCCAATGCCTGTAAGTCTCTGTGAGGTGGGGGTGGGGGTTGCCGTTAGTTCAGTACTTTACTGCCATTCCCTATTATGCATCTCTCTGACTCATGCAGTACCAGTGCCAATACCAGCAAGCAAACATTCGGCATTGACAGATGCTTGTTCTTTACTGTTTCTAGATCATTCCTTGCCTCATCACCTTCTTCTTTATGCCACTCCATTTTTGTTAACTACTGCAGACCACCAACCCAGACCATTTGCTGTCCATTGCTTAGACACCCTCCCCATATTCTACCCATAGGCCTCGGTAGCTTGCACAGTTGAGCATAATACACATAGAAATGCTGTAATCATTTTTGTAAATGTGAAAAATGGTTTCTCATTATAGGGGCGTGGTAGTGCCCCATAGTGAGGGCTGAGTAGGATGTTTAATGTAAAACCCCTAACTTTGCACCTTAATAGCTTTGACAGCGTTTGACAAAATCAGCGGAACTTTTGCATGCATTGTCTAGGAGGAGAGATCTAAATCTGTGGAAAGTTTTGTGACAGCAGCATGTGCAGTTTCTCAGATCTGTAGATGTGTCATTTTTTTCCTATATTTAACATGGGATTTGTTTTTTTTTGCTCTCACCTACAATCTACACAGAATGGAATTTTTTTCCCAGCGTTCAGGGTACAGGCCTGATGTCCTAAGGCAGTGCCTTTGAAATGTTTCCTGAAAAAATATTAAATAGTTCCAGAGTGATAAGGTTTTAAAGTTTTGTGTTTTTTTGTTCTGATTATGCTGATTTGGATTCTTGGTTTGGATTCTTTGGATTCTGATACGATACCAGCAATTCTGTGTCACAGGACCATTTTTGTTTTCTCACCACTTACTTCTCACAGCACAACACATTTTCTGTGCCATGAGAGCTGCCATCTTGTTTCTTTTCCCCTCCAAATAAAAAACATAGACAATACATAAAATTGTGTAATTTTTATAAACAAAAACCCCTGAACCTAGCTAAACGAGACCAGTTTAGCTAGATCCTGGTGTTCATTTTTTTTTAAATTACCTGAAATACCTCTATTGGGCATCTCAAAATCCTGCATGCCCAGCTTAGCAAGAGGAGCTGTTTATCAATGTTCTTTGTATGGGAACAGTGGGACTTTGTTGAGTTTTGCAGCCCCAGCTGGAGTCCTGCTACAGCCTGCAGTGAGAGGGGTAAGCCACCGATCCTCTATTCTGCCTGACTCCATCTGTTTGTCTGTTTGTCTGTCTATCTATGTCTATCTGTTTATTTTATTAAGTGAACTGGGGTGCCCACTCCCAGTATCACTTCTTGCCCCCCCTGCTGTCCTGCCTGTCCTTCCCAATCTTAATATGTATTTATTTTTAATTTTTTTGTAGGCATATATAAGTGGACTGGGATGCCCACCCCAGTACTGCTTCTCTGGACCTCTCCTCCAGGTCGCCTGACCCTATTTCTGTAGAGTGTTCCTACACTGGGGTGTCCAATCCCAATGTTGGACTTTAACTAACCTGAAATAAAGAAAACCATTGCACTGTGATTTTTTTTTTTTTACCTGAAAAAAAAAAAAGGTCCTTTGCCGATCTGACCCCTCGCCCCGACCTCCCACTCAGCAGTCACCCCCACCCCCAAAACACCACAATTGCTATATGAGCCATGTGGATCATGGCCACTGCATAGCAACTGTAACTTAGAGGGTTGGACATCCAGGGGCAACACCTCAGCTCAGCAGGCTGCACACTGCAGCAGTTCACCTTCCTCCTGGGACTAAAGTCCACTGTGGGTGAAAAAATGTTATTGTATAAATAATGTAACTGCACAGAATAATCATGCCTAACATCATAGTTAACTTGTTGATAATAATTTCTCAGTTAAAAGGAGGAAAAGGGGGTCCCGAGGAAAGGATTCTCATTTGTACCAACAAAACGGAATTAATAAATTTGACCTAGAAATGGATTTGCAAAACATATAGAAAATTGCATCCAGTGGCTTTGTTTTGTAACAGACCACAGGAACCCACATCCAGGAAAAAAGACCCTAAACAGGCTTTAGGCATAAAGTCTACTTATAATCCCATTAAAGGCTCAGAAAAGTAGAAAGCAACAGTAGATCAAGATAAGGGAAAGCGATATTAAGGAACTTTTGAGGAAACAAGAAAATCAGCAGAGCAGACAAAACTGAAATGAACTTAACTAAAATGGAAAGACAAACTGGCCCACCAACCCAGCGGTAGCACTACTGCTTGTTACACCAGTGACCAGGGTTTGGGAACAAGCCCAGGTTGTCAGAGGGCCAGCCAAGGGGAGGAGGCTCAAGCATCCGAGGGACCACTCATCTCTTCCGGGGGGGGTTGGGGGTGCATTTACTCTGTGCTTGCCTGGCCAGTGGTACAGCAAGCCTGAGCCTGGAAAAGGGGAGGCATGACAGATGCCAGCGTACAGCCTGGGTGTCAGCACATATCACACCTCCAGGGGGCGTACAAGGAAAAAATACCCACCTGGCGCAACACCAATGCGGGGGCCTAGAAGCGGCTCTCACGTACCAAAACTGTGGCCACCCTGTAAGAACCTCGACAAAATGATGGAGGTATGTTCTGGGGGACAAGGAGGGGGTCTCCCCACCATGTCCCCACCTGGAGAGTATAACCAAGGCTCCGTGGGAGTTTCTGGGGGTTGTGGAGTTGGACAGGGTCAGTCAGACGACAGTGCCAGTGTAGAGAAGGGGCATAAAAAAAAAATAATAAAATGGAAAGACAGCCCCTGAGCAACCTAGAGGGAGACAGACTTATTATCATCAAGTCAGTGGATAAGGGAAGTGGTATAGTGGTCTGGGACTATTTCAAATATTAAGCAGAATGTTTGCAACAATTGAGTGATATCACAAGATACAGGAAGCTGGAACAAGATCCCACACCAGATATACAGGCTAAGGTTTGGGAACTACTTGAAATGTGATTTGACATGGGATGGATATCAGAGGAAGAAAGAGACATTTTAATAAGTACTAAACCTAGAAAAAACTATTTTTTTTACATCCCTTGAAAGATCCATAAGGATGCTGAGAACCCATTGGGCTGACCGATAATCTTGGACATAGGGTTTGTGCTAGAATCCTTATCAAAATATGTTAACTTCCATATTCAACCAGAGGTTAGTAAAATGGCAACCTACATCAAAGAATCTGGACATGTGATCAGTCTCATATAGTACTTGAATTACATCAGACAGAACTGACAAGACATTAAGCTGGCAACTTTCGACATAAATGACATATACAGCCATCCCCCTTCAGGCCTACAGAAAGCTGTTTGAAAGTGGTAAGGCCATGATGTCAATATCCAAGACATAAGCTCTGGGGGTCTAGATGCTGTGTGGTGAGTTTTGGAGCTTTTACTGAAGATAAAAAACACTTTTTTTTGTGATTTTCATATCCCTGATTCTTGTGGAGACAAAACAATTCCCCTGGAGATACAGGTGTGGGACACCCTGGCTGGCCTTGAAGCCTGAAGCTACAACTGGAGAGGGCCAACTGGCTTAGCAACAATGCCATCAACCTCCCTCCCCGTGATAAGCATCATCACAATGTTCTGAGAAACAGTTTTGTATAAAGGCTGGGGGTCTGGGGGTACTAGGCCACCCAAAGATGTGGGGGTCTGGATGCTCTGTGGTGAGTTTTGGGGCTTTTACTGAATATTAAACACACTTCTGTTACATCTTTCCCACCCCTGACTCCAGGGAAAAATGTATTTGTTCTCCAGGAGTGTGGGATACTGGCAGCCAGCTTGTCCCACACCCCGTCTTTAGGGGAAAGAATAATGTTTTCCCAGGAGTCAGGGGTAGGAAAGGGGTAACACAAAGGTATTTAATAATTCAATAAAAGCCCCAAAACCCACCACACAGCACCTAGACCCCCAGAGCCTCTGGGGGCCTAGTTCCACCCCCCTGCCTTCAGCCTTTATATATAAATATTTCACACAGGACATTGTAATAATGCTGCTTACCATGGGTGAGTGGATGGATTATGGCATTGTTGGTCAGCCAGTTGCCCCCCTCCCAGTTGCAGCTGCAGGCCCTAAGACCAGCCAGACCAGTTGCCTTCTAGTGTCTCCCTCCCCCACCTTGCTCCTTCTCTCCCCAGCACCACCACCGAGTCAAACAAGTCTCCTTATTTTATATTTGCTTGCGCACACGTGCAAGCAACATCTTGTGCTAGTAGCACATTTCAGAAGTGTGTCAGTGTTGGTGAATGCAGGGCACGCTTTAATAGGTGTGTCCCTCATTCCCCAATTAGTCAGCATGCTAGTGCTGACACAAGAATTATGTACAGTGGATACAACTTGGAAGAAAAGTGCCGCTGCAATCAGAGACAAGCTCGTAATGCAGCGGCACAGATGACATGCCTCCTGACATGCCTTTCCTGGTGAAACATTTTCAATAAACATGGCAGCAGAGCAGCCGCCACACAATCCCCAAAGGAAGCCGAAATTGGGGGTGCAATCCCCGTGTCAGCATGTCCGGCCCCCCCCACATTGTCTGGCACACTGGAAGTCCACCCCAGTATTCTGCTGCTCACAGTAAGCCAACAGCGTCAATATGTTCCTGCCCCCGGGCCCCGCCTCACCCCCATTGTGTGGCACACTGGGAGCCCACCCCAGTGTTACCAACATCAGGCCCTCCTGAAAGTCATGGGGCATACTGGGAGACCACCCCATTGTTCCCAACATTTGTTTTCTTTCACCTATAAAGAGGAAAACTGTCCTGCGGCACACTGTCCATTTTTTTTTTTGTACCTGAAAAAAAGAAACCGGTCCATTGTCCGCGGCACCCCCTCCCCCAAACTGCATCCACCCTCTGTGCATCCCACCTCCCCACACCCCCCTCACCTCACACTTACCTCTGGAGGTCTGGCGCTGTGGTCTTCGGTGGAGCGGGAATATGTCTGGACTCTTCAAAGCCGAGCACAAACTGAAGAAATGCCAGTAAGCTGTATAATGGCATCAATGGGGGGATTTCAACTTAGGTGGATATCTCAGCCATTTTTTTGAATTTTGGCTCCAAATTTTCAACATGGGGTTCTTGGGGTCCCGCCTCATGAATACATGCACGGTCATCTTGTTATTCAGTCTCAAAAGGTTATTTCGTGGCCACTGCGTGGAATCACCTTTCGGGACCGATTAGCGAAATGACAGTGGGAGTCACGGTAATGCAAGTGAACGGGTAGCAGCAGTGACTCGGAGCTCCCACCTTAATCCTGCCATCCTCGGCTATTAAACCAAAGAATTCCTTCTCCTAACTCTAAATATTCAATTGGAGCGGTAAAGCCTGCCTACAGCACCTGATACTGAGTAAATCTGCATCGTTATTGGAGTTTTAACCTCCGCGATGGAAGCTGAAATGAGGCAGGCCCAGCTGAAGCATATGCCTCCTCCCTCACCGGAGAAGCTGCCCAAGAAATCGAAGGCCAAAAGTGGGCAAGCAGAAAAAAGCTCCACTGCAACTTCTCACCCGAACCCTCTTACGGAGGATCGTTTCCTGCAGGAACTACTCCCATTTCGGGAAACTCTCCTAGAGATCTCCTCTGAAATAAAATCCATCAGGAATGACATGGCAGATATCAGCAAAAGGATGGGGGATGCAGAAGCCCGAACGTCCTCCATGGAGAAGTGGAGCAAGAGAGTGGATCCTGAATCGGTGCTTCTCAGATAGCAAGTTTCCAAACTACAGCTAAAAACTGAGGATCTAGAAGGGAGGAGCCGTCAGAACAATATCCTTATCCTGGGGATACCAGAAACAGAGGAAGGCTCCAATATAATGGCCTTTATCCAAAAGCTTCTACTGAAAATCATGGGCCCCTCTCCGCTCAGTGCCCGCTATCACATCGAGAGGACCCACATGTCTCTCAGGCCCAGACCGCAACCCAGGGCGCCCCCTCGCTCAATAATCCTCAAGTTCTTGAGCTATATAGAGAAGCAACATGTCACCACAAAAGTCATAGAACTGCAGTCTATCACCTGGGAGGGCACTAAATTAAGAATAACTCAAGACCTGCCATTTGAAATTAGGCAAAAACGCACGACCTTCCACCCCACAGTCAGCAAACTCATAGCAGCGGGCATCTCTTTTAAGATGCTTTACCCAGAAAAACTGCAGGTTTCTATCTCCAGCAACTGGATTTCCTTTGACTCACCTACACAAGCCACGTCTGAGCTAACAACTAAGTTATAGAAACTGTTTAAAAACGGTTGACATTATCTGCGTCATCATTTTTGGTCTTTATTATTGGAGGTTTCCTCCCTTTGCTTAGTGCTTAGTACATCAGTTAAATTGTTACTCTTAGAAATAATCTGTATGAAAATCACTAGTACCTGTGGGTCATTTTCAGGTGGGGGTTTGGGTAGGCCGCACAGACTCTTCATCTGGTAATGCACAGTATTGTCCACTGGGGGTGTTTGAGGGTTTCAGAAGCTCATGTGAGAGGGGATCCTTTACTAAGGTCACAGTTTCCTGAAACTGGACTCACCGTCGGACCATTTTCTTGTCCTGGATTTTATGCCTCTCCCAGACGTCTCCACGGACTACCATGCAATGCCCAACCTCCAGGGACTGTTAACTCTTGAACTGTAAATAATACCCTCTTTTTCCTTTTGTTTACTTAAATGTTGTCTGGGGTACTTGCCAGATTGGATCTTAAGCAGGTAACGAAGGTCGGTGCGAATGCTGTGGTAACTGCTTCTTCGAGTGGAGGGGGGGAGGGTTGGAGGGGAAAGATTATGTTTAATTGGGCTAAAGATAGGGCGAGTAGCCTAATATACAACCAGCTTAGTTAGCTGGAAGATATGGTGTCCGTTCCATGGTCTCTTTAGCAGGTATTTCTTTCACCTGAATGCTACCATTTACCTGGTCGAGGATGGGGGGGGAGCTCCGGTCTACGCAGGCTCCTAGAAACTTCATAACATTTCAGTTAATGGGGGGACCAGCTTCACAATGTGCCCTCCGACGTTTATGTTCTGGGTAATTTTTTTTAGGTCACCTTCCTGGTATAAACCTAAGCTACATTCCGAGGGCTTTCAATTCTGCCTACTTATTACAGATATGGTCTGGTATGCGGAACAGTCAGGAGCTGGTAGGGGTAGGACCCATACAGAGTTTCAGGATCTTAACCTCATGACTAGGTCCTATGTAAATAGTTGCTGGGGCAGGAGGGGATGGGGGGAGGAGGAGGAGGAGGAGGTGGGGTTAGGCACGGGATCATTGAATAGCTTAGACACCTTTCCACAGGAAGATATTTCAGTAGTTCGGACCCCGAACTGGGTAGAAGGGGTTGGTGTCACCAACAGGAAGAAGTTTATGTTTACATATCATGATTTCTGGGAAGCACTGGGTATTAGGAATCGGGGGAAGGGGTTGGAGTGTGCATCAAGGTTTTCAAGTTTTTCATAATTAATACAAGAGCTTTCTGTGTATTAGATATTATAACTGGTGAATGTATTGTTTAAAATCATAATGTGGAATATCAGGGGTGTCAGAGAACCTGTTAAAAGAATGCAAATTCTAAAATATTGTGCTCTGCTTAATGCAGGAATTATTTTGTTACAAGAAACGCATTTGTTGGAGGATGAAGCCAAATGGTTGAGCAGGAAAGGGTATCACAAGTTTTTTCTGCAGGAGATTCTACTGCGAGCAGGGGGATAGCTGTGTTAATTAAGCATAATATTTATTTTCAAGCAGAATCTACCATTGTAGATCCCAATGGCAGATTTATATTGGTAAAAGGTACTTTAATGGGTAAAGAGGTTACTCTGGGCTCAATATATGGACCAGTTGGAGGGGACCCTGCCTTTCTTATGGCTCTTGCTAATACACTTGCTTCAAGTCTACCAGCTCCTCTGATTTTGGGAGGAGATTGGAACATTCCCCCAACCCAAGACCTGAACAGATCTTATTCAGTTTTGAAACCCCCATCCCCATCACAAAGATCATCGATGGATTTTATGGATCTCCTAGGGCTCTGTGATCCTTGGCGTATTCTCAATCCCTCCAGCAAGCTTTTTTCCTACTATTTGACAATACACCAAACCTGGTCTAGATGAGACTATATCCTAATTAGTCTCTCTCTCTCCTAAATGGTCTTGGTCAAGTAGGTCTGGAACCTATAGTCCAATCGGACCACTCAGTAGCATGGATGCTTTTAACTTTGGATCCCCTAAATCAGAGAGACACAACCTGGAAATTAAATACCCAATTATTAAAAGATAAGTCCATAGTATCCCAAATTCAATGTCATATCCAATCTTTTCTGGAAGACAACAGAGGCTCAGTCCAGAAGGAGGATATGTTTTGGGGTGCTCTAAAATGTACTGTTAGAGGGGAGTTTATAAAGATTGCCTCATACAGGAAAAAGAGTGAGAAAAAGAGGCCAATTCTCTTCTGGCCCAAATCAGGATAGCAGAACTCTCCCTTTCTTCTGACTCCTCCCCAGACTCTCTTGCTGCCTTAATCTCCCTCAGGAATAAATATGCAGACCTAATGTGGGAAAAAGCAGAATATGCTCTTTTAAAAACTAAATCCCATTACGCTGATCAAGGAGAGAAAGCTTTGTAGGCTCTTAGCCTTAAGGCTGCACAGGTCAGAATCTTCCAGGATCATCCCCTCAATTATGGCTCCAGACGGCACCACTAAAATTACTCCCAAGAGATAACTGGAGTCTTTGAAACTTTCTGTCACTCCCTATATGGTAAACGACCCAATACACTGACTTCCTCAGACACTGTAGCTTACCTAGATTCACTGCTCAACTTTCGCTCTCAAAACCTCAGGGGGGCTCTCTGTCATCCTCCTTGACCCTTTCTGAAGTGGAAGCAACAATTAAGAATCTAGTTTCAGACAAAGCCTCGGGACCAGATGGCTTCCCTTCCAACTTCTATAAGGTATTCTTCACTGATCTGGCCCCTCTTCTACTTAGTTTATACAGATACATGCTATCAGCAGAATCTCTAGACCCATCCTTATTAGAAGCTACTATAGTCCTTCTTCTTAAACCAGATAAACCACAATCCCAACCCTCTAGTTACCATCTGATTTCTCTTATGAACTATGACATCAAGATACTAACTAAAATTCTTTCCTGACACATTAAGTCAGTTTGGACTGGCTTTCTAAGCCCCGAACAGGTAGGTTTTGTACCTGGTCATTCCTCTGCAGACCACCTCAGAAAAATGAGTCACATTCTTCGGGCTGCTCAGTCCTCTCATTCCTCCTTGGCTTTAGTCTCATTAGATGCTGGAAAAGCATTCAACAGAGTAGACTTAGAGTTCCTCTGGTTAACTTTAAAAAAAGTGGGCGTTCCCCCCTCTTTTTATTCAATGGCTCCAGTCTATATATGCTTCACCTTCAGCCATAATATATTGTAACAGAGTTTTCACTTCTTGTTTTTCCCCCTTTTTAAGGGTACCAGACAAGGCTGCCCACTCTCTCCTTTTCTATTTAATCTCTATTTGGAACCTCTTCTCCACAGTATTAAATCATTACCTAAGATACAGGGCATCTCTATACTCAACCACACTTTAACCATATCAGTTTATGCAGATGATATTCTCCTTCACTTAGAGTCTCCTGTATCTTCTTTAGAAGGTACTCTACAGGTAATAGCACAATTCAGCTGATTCTCCAATTACAATCTTAAGAAATCTAAAACTGAAATATTTCTCCTTAATCACTTCACCCACAGATATAGCTTTGATAAGTTTGGCATGAAATGGTCTCCGCACTCTATTAAATATTTAGGTATTCTCCTAACCACAGATTCCACAAAGGACAAGAAATTGAACATGGAAGACCTGGTGTCTACCATTCAACAAGATCTCCACAGATGGGAATCACTACCGCTGTCCTTATGGGGGTGGATAAGCATTGTTAAAATGAACATCCTTCCCCGAATCTTTTACCCTTTGAATATGTTACATATCTGGCTCCTTCAATCTTTTTTCCAGCAGTTACACTCAATTATTTCCAGCTTTATCTGGCTAAACAAACACCCTAGGCATTCTTATCACAAGCTAAGCCTCCCTAAGGACTTTGGGGGCTTCTGTTTACTTAACTTCCTCCTATACTATTGGGCCAGTCATCTGTCAAGAATAGGTAGGTGGTCAGCCACAACAAACGATGATTATACTCCCAACTGGCTGCAGATTGAAAATAAAATTTTGCGCTCATACAATCTAGATATCCCCACCATTTTCTTCTCTGCAGGGAAATCCCTTCCACCTGGGTTACGTAACACAGTGATTGGCACTTCATTAAGGATATTCTCCCAGTGCTGCTCATTTCTTGGAATATCCCCCCCCCCAGGACGTGGCCCAACTGCTTATTTCTAACCCTAATATTAGAATAGGGGGTACATGTATCAAAGGGTGCTGGCTACCTCAGCTAAGAGATGCTAAAGTAGTAGATATATACTCACACAATTCCCTCCTCTCCTCCACTGATACTCTCATGAAATACAACATATCTTCTACACATATCTTCAAATTTTTCCAGCTGAGACACCTAGTAGGTCAACTATTTGGAATCACCCCTCGGTTACCTATGCTAGATACAATATTAACACGGATATGGACTCTATCTCCCCAACCTCACTGTGTCTCCCTGATTTACGCTAGTCTCTTAGCTTTCAAGTGCCCAGACCCTTTGCCCAGAGCCAAGGTATGGACCTCTCTGTTACCAGACCTAACCATTGATTGGTCACAAACTTGGAAAGACCTATATACCTACAATACCCAGGATAAACTCAGGCTTATCCAATATAATATATTAAATGACATGTACTATACCCCAGTTAAACTAACCAAAATAGGACATCTCTCCAACCCTACCTGCTCCAGGTGCGGTAAAATGGAGGGAGACTTGGTACACATTTTCTGGCAGTATGAAAAAGTAGCTCCCCTATGGCAGGCTGTCTGATCCAGACTGGATCTCCTGTTGGGCCTGGAGGACCTCTTCACAATGGAGGTTTGTCTGTTAGGTATGTATCAAGATATTGCAGTCAAAGAGTGCAGATTCCATATGGCTTTAGTCTCCATGGTGGTCAAGAAACTCATACTTAAACACTGGCTAGATCAGCTGAGCATATCTTATAAGGAGTGGTTCAATGAGATCACAGTTTATTTTAGGATTGAACGCTTGGTTGCAAGTTCTGGTAACAAGCTTCACCTTTTTGATAAAAAATGGGGTAAGTTATATACCTTATATTTACACTAGGTATACATTTTGCACTGATTCCCTAGTGGTTTCTTCTTAAACTCTCATTTTCAGTGTTTCACGAAGGATGGCAGACTCCAGGGGTGGGAAGGGGTAATAAGGTGTGGGGGAGTGGGTGGGAGGTGGGTGGTGATGGGGTAAAGGGGGGAGGGGTTTTAATGGTAAATGTTTTAGGTTGTCCGATATTGTATGAATGTTTATCTCAATATCAATGGCTTTGTAATGAGAACATTTAATAAAGAACTTGAATTTAAAAAAAAAAAAAATAACAAAATGACAGTGCCACCATTCAGGACGTAGGGTCCCAAAAAGCCTATCTTGCAAATATGGTGAAAAAAATTCCAAAGAAATGAATGTGTTACGAGCGTGCATTGCGCAGTTTCCACGCACGTTTGTAACTTCGATCATTTTTAATATTTTCACTCCAGATTTTCAACATTGCCATTTTTTCACACCTCCTTATGAAAAGTACAGCTGTCATTTTTCACATCCTGCCAGAAAAGTGTTTTCAGGCATGTGGCACACAATGGCACGGTTGCTGTGGGAAATCAATGTTCAGGACAGAGTGACAAAATCACTGTAATACTGTTCATGAGTGGAGGTCCCAAAATACCTATGTTGAAAATTTGGTTAAAAGAATCCCTAAAATAATTGCATTACGGGCTTGCATTGCGCAGTTTCAGTGCACGCTTGTGACTTCACTAATGTTTCATATTTTCACTCCGGATTTTCAACATTGACATTTTTTTACACCTCCTTATGAACAGTACAGCGGTAAGTTTTCATATCATGCCCAAAATATGTTTTCGCACATGTGGTGCACAATGGCGCAATCGCTGAGAGAAATCAGTGTTCTGGACAGATTAACAAAATCACAGAAACACTGTTCATGACAGGAGGTCCCAAAATGCCTATGTTGAAAATTTGGTTAACAAAAATCCCCCAAATAATTGCGTTACTGGTGTGCATTGCACAGTTTCTACACACGCTCATGACTTCACCAGTTTTTCATATTTTCACTCCATATTTTCAACATTGCCATTTTTTTACACCTCCTCATGAACAGTACAGCTGTCATTTTTTCACATCCTGCCTGAAATGTGTTTTTGCGCCTGTGGTGTCAAATGGCGCAGTCACTATGCAAAATCACCTTTTGGCTAATGAACTAATAGTGCTACTGTTCATGAGGTGGGGTCACAAAAAGCCCATGTTGAAAATTTGGAGTGAAAATACCAACAAACACCAGGGGCATTAGGGTTTCCAACTGTAATGCCCCATCCTGTAGAGACTGACAGGCTCAGAACTTTGACAATTTTTAATATTTGTACTTCAGATTTTCAACATTGCCATTTTTCACACATTCTTATGAACGGTACAGCTGTCATTTTTCACATCCTGCCCAAAATGTGTTTTCGCGCATGTGGTGCACAAAGGTGCGTTTGCTGTGTGAAATCAATGTTCTGGACACAATAACAAAATCATAGTGACACTATTCATGAGTCGAGGTCCCAAAATGCCTATGTTGAAAATTTAATTAAAAAAATTCCCCCAAATAATTGCGTTACAGCTGTGTGTTGCGCAGTTTCTACGCATGCTCGTGACTTCACTAATTTTTCATATTTTCACTCCAGATTTTCAACATTGCCATTTTTGTACACCTCCTTATGAAGAGTATAGCTGTCATTTTTCACATCCTGCCTGAAATGCGTTTTCTTACATGTGACACATAGTGGCGTGGTCATTGTGGGAAATCAATGTTTGGGACAGATTAACAAAATCTCAGTAACACTGTTCATGACCAGAATTCCCAAAATGCCTATGTTCAAAATCTGGTTAAAAAAATTCCCCAAATAATTGTGTCACGGGTGTGCGTTGTGCAGTTTCTACGCACCCCCGTGACAACCAATTTTTCATATTTTCACTCCAGATTTTCAGCAATGCCATTTTTTTACACCTCCTCATGAACAGTGCAGCTGTCATTTTTCACATCCTGCTCAAAATGTGTTTTCACAACTGTGGCGCCAATTGGCACAGTCGCTGTGCAAAATCACCTTTCGGCTAACAAACTCATAGTGCCACTGTTCATTAGGTGAGATCACAAACAGCCCATGTTGAAAAGTTGGAGTGAAAATGCCAACAAACGCCTGGGTTGTTAGGGTTTCCAACCGTAATGTCCCTCCCTGTAGAGACTGACAGGCGTCAGGGATGTGACTTGGGATTGTCAGCTGTAATGCTCATGCCATTCCACCCCCACCCTTCAGCCAGTGACAGGCACTAAGGTGTGCCTTGGACTCTTCAGACCCAAAGTTCACCCCATTCTCCAATACTGCACCCATCTCAGCATATTTCCTTATGGAATGGGGTGAATGTAAGACCCCAAGACACACCACAACACTTCTCGGTGTCTGCAGGGTAGGGTGAGGTGAAATGGCATGAGCGTTATGGCTGATGAACCAAAGGCACACCCTAACACCTGTCAACCTTTGCAGGGTGGGGGTTGGGTTGGAGTCAGTTCATTACTTCACTGCCATTCCTATTATGCATCTCTCTAATGACTGCACTACCAATGCCAATGCTAGCAAGACAACATTCGGCATTCAGCATTGACAAATGCTTGTTTATTTTAGATACAGGGACTCTAGAGTAGGGAGGGGTTGGTTCAGCAGTACCCCGCCAACTGCTGCATTTTAGTCAGTGTTTTCTGGGCTTCCCCCACTTTGTTCCTTCAGTCTGTTCTCTCTCAGCACCACCTCTGAGCCAAGCTAACAGATCATCCCCTCTCCCTTAGCCCGAGATCTTACTTTGTTTTCACTTCAGTACACCACCACCACCAGTGTTTTCTCTTCTCCCTTTGCTCCTGTCCTTTTCTGGCTGCTGTTCTGGTCCCCTCCAAAATTTACTCAGTCAGTATTTAGTTTGCTTGAGACTGCCAACCTGCCACTGAGGCTAGCTGAGGCTAACTGTGTGATCCTCCTCCCCTGGTATAGTTTCAGTCACCCACCCCACTGCTGCCTTTCTTTCTCACAAAGGAAATTCCTCCAAGTCCTCTCCTGTCCTTGCTGTTCTTGCCCCCCAGCATCCCAATCCCCTCCCAAATGTCCAGTCAGGTGTTTAATAAGTGCCTGTGTGCAACTATTTTTTTAGTTTTGATCAATCACACACACACACACACACACACACACACACACACGTGAGAGTTAGTCAGTTTTTGTGAACTGATGGAATCAGAAATCAACCAGCCCAAAACGGCCATGATGTGCAACACAAGGAAATCACAACTCGGTCCCGGAACTGCTTCTACTCTTGCTGCAGCTGCCCACACTAATCAGTCTGCCACCTGCCACACAACCGAACAAGCTCTAGCAGACAGAGCACAGACAAAGACACAAATTACCAATCAGGTCCAATGTCACATGCTCCGATCTGCTGAACAACCTCTGTCCTCTGTGAAGGACCCCAGCAGGCCATCCTTTCTTGCCTGTTTTCAGTCTGCTGCATCAACAGAGACTCTGCGCTTCACAGACAAAACAAAGTAAGAAGTGCTGAGCTGCTCTCTGCTGCCACCCTGACACATGGCTCTGTACAGCAGACTGCGACAGATTGACCAAAGTTTTAACTTATTGTGTGTGCTGGGTGGGAGGTCACTAGGAATCACTCTGCAGTCTGCAATCTTTTTTTTTGAACTAGAGGACAAATAGTGGTACGGCCATGGTTTACCAGCCTTACTAGTTTCTATGTCCCTGTCCCCCTTGAGGAGGAGGGAACACAAGTTCCCTCCTAGTGAGTATCTTACCCAGTTGGGGTAAGTGATGTTAAAAAGGAATTATTTATTGAGGGAATCCATTATGAACAAGTGATGGGTACAGCAAAGGGGAGCATGATGGCCCTGCTTATGAAAACCTATTTATGGGGAATTTTGAGGAGACATATGTTCTGGACAGAGACAGGAAATCCATTTGCAGACAGAGTCATATACTGTAAAACATTTATTGATCACATATTTGTCATCTGGGAGGGGGGGCACAGGTTCACTGTCTGACTTTCATGGACACCTTAATTCTAGAACTCCATTTTGAGTTCACTATAACAGGCAGTGACAGTAGCATTACATTTTGGATTTACTGATTTACAAAAGTAGGGGAGGTTCTTCAGACTGACCTTTACAGGAAAAAGACAGACTGGAACACAACTCTACACAGTACCAGTTTTCACGACCCGGGACTAAACAGTGGAATTCAAGCATGCATGGGATAGTCATAAGGCAATTCTGGGGGGTGGGGGTAGGAAGAAGTAGGCTGCTGGTTAACTAGGATCTGCAGCTTATCCAGTAGGTAGGGAAATGGGCAGACTGGGTGGGCCTTATCTGCCGTCAAATTCTATGTTTCTATGTTTCTATAAGTATACCTCAAAGCACAGTTTATTTATGCAAAAAGGAACTGCAGCAAGGAGGCGGTGTATGGGAGTGTTGAGACGGACATGTACAGCAGACTCCATGATAATGGTTACAAACACACCCTAATTAAGGAAGCCGTAGCAGAGGCGTCACAACTTACAACAGATGAACTACTTGTCACCAGGGAATGAGATAATTGTGGGGACAGGACTGCTTTTCCAACCTCAAACACAGTGAAAAAAATCACAGAGATTTTAACAAGGAACTACAGTAGCAGGTATTACAAGAATCTGAGTGTAATTAACAGGTGATTTAGGAGCCCTCCATTTCTCTTCCAAAAAACCCAAACAATACATGATAAGCTGGTACACACAGAACACAACATTCCATCAGAACAAAGGAGGCAATTATTATTGGGCCCAGTGAACAATGGTAGCTTTCCCTGTGGGAGGTGCTACTAATGTGGCAACAGTAACTGCAAGACTAGGTATGAACGTTCATATACAAGCAAGGTGCTTGAGATAAAATAGCACATTAATTGTGCAACTGACCATGTGGTATTTTGATCTAATGTCTTTCTGACAAGTTATATTTCGACAAGACCAAGACAGAACTGAGGACTTGCATTAGTGAGCATAAATCTGACATGAGGAGGAAAGTAAAGAACTCGGCTGTGGCCAGGCATTTTAACTCAGCAGGACACTCAATGGCATCTGATGTTTTTGGGGTTGGAACATGTAAAACAACCAAGAAGAAATGTGGACTGGGACACCCTGCTGCTGAAGATAGAGGTCTTTTGGATCTATACCATAAGTACTTTAGAACCTCATGAAGGACTAAATGAGTAATGCAATTGGTCTCGTTTTACAGCTGCATAGTAAGAGCTTAATGACAGTGCAATTACATTGAGAAGGGGGTTTGGTAGCACATAACTGTGATTGGGGAGGCTTTGGTAACACACCACTGCAAATACATCACAGCTGTGTCCTTTCACCGGAGTGGAGCTGAAGCATATCTCTCAGTTTCCTCACTATTCAGTACAGTACAGTTGCTTCCTCCCCCCACCACATGGATTTTCTTGCTCCTGACCATGCATTCAAAAAACTAGTTTCAAGTCCAGATAAATGCACTGGCCATAAGATTACAACTGTACACTAGAATAAAATAAATAAGGAAGAATAAACACAATTTTGGAGACGTTTTCCAGATTGGGGGGTGGGGGAAGGAGGCCATGCAGCTAAAACTGTGATTACAGTTTGCTGCCTCTGATTTCTTGAACTATCCTGCTTGTGAGTGTTACTTTTTTTGCAGAACAGCATTTGTCTCTCTCTCTCTTTTTCTCTGTCTCTCTTTGTCTCTGGTCAGGGGTTGGAGATTGAATGGGAGAAGGTGACATGGCAGCCTGACCACCAATCAGGGGCTGAGTACAGCAACTAGGAATCCCAGGGGAGATTTAAATCTCCCAAACTACTGAAGTGGGGCACACACACTTAGGATACTCAGGGCCATCAAAACAAAACCCAAGCAGATGGCAGGAATGACCAGAGGGGAAAAGGAGGGGAATCTTTTGTTTGGCGTCTGCTTTTAGGTAAGCATGATCTTGCACAAGCCATCGGGAGGGGGAGAAACTTGAACCATATGTGTGTGTGTGTGAGTGTGTGTGCTAAAAGAGCGGCATACAGACAGTGTACAGGAAAGATGGGAGGGCTTTTTCAAATACTTACAGGGCATAATGTTTAAAGCACAGTAATGCAGGGTATAGATTAAAATACAAGCAGAGAATGAAAGGCTAATCTAAAAGGGTGGCTCCTTGCATTTCTACCACAAATATGTTTTTCTTTCTTCTGAGCATTGGATGAGCTAAATTGGGTTTAATTACATGCACATATTAAGGTACAATAAATAAGAATAAAGGCAAAAGGAGATAAAGGGCTGCATTAGCACGGCAGCTCCTTGGATTTCTGCCGCAAACAGGTTTTCCTTTTTACCTATTCAGTCAGTAGACACATACGTGATAGAGCACGGTATCCAGTGGGCAAAGGAAAAGAAAAAAGTCAGTTCCAACTGGGGTCAAAACTAGAGCTTCATTTGTTCATTTTAATAGTATTACTTATCTGGAGACAGCAATGGGGAGCTGATGTGTAATGGTGGGCCAGTCTCTTTGCTTGCCATTTGATTTGTTTTAACTTTAACAGGCCCATCTTTAAGAACCTCCTATGTCAGAGAGCTGTCAGCAGCTATAAATCCTCCAGCTGAGGGGGCAGTTTTAATGTGCATACTATGTTGTGTACAGGAGATGTCCAATGAATTATCCATAGAGGAATTTCTAGTTTTCACTTGCATCTTCTGAAGTCCCAGACTCCACTGCAGCTGCTTTTGCTGCTGTCTGCACTTTAATGAACTTGTTTTAGCTGCTCTTCATCAAGGAAAAGACAAGTTTTATTAGTTTTGCTGATTCTCACTTTGCATGGAAACAGCAAAGAAAATTGTCCTTGTAAGTCCAATATTTCTTCTCATTATTGAAAAAATCACCTGCGTCTCTGTTGGATGACAGATGACACATCGGGGTATATAAACTTTTTTGCACCTTTGAAGTCTTAGGCTTCTATAAACCTAACTGATTTTATTATCAGATCTCTATCAAGTATTGCGGTGAATATAACAATTATAACGGCATGTTTATTTGATTGTGCAAGCATTTGAACTGTTCTGTGTTGGGGCTTATATAATGCCTTGATGATACTGGGAACACAGCTCTCCATATAATGCAGTTGAATAGAAGCATAGAAACTTAGAATTTGTCGGCAGATAAAAAATGCTTGGTTCATCCAGGCTGCCCATTTTCCCCAGCCTATACTTTCACCGTAGACCCTCCTCAATTTCCCACTACCTCCCCCCACCTGCTTCCCAACTAAGATTCCCTTGTGCTTATGTAATGCATACTTAAAGATCACCACTGTTTTTGCCCCCACAGCCTCTGCTGGAAGATCATTCCAGGCATCTACCGCTCCTTCAGTGAAGATGTACTTCCTCACATCCCTTCAAAATTTCCCCCTTCCAACTTCATTGCATGTCTCCTTGTTCTCGTGCACCGCCTCCTCTGAAAAATGCTCCACTCCTGTACCTTGTTCAAACCCATGAGGTATTTATAGGTCTCTGTAATATCCCCCCTTCCAGGGTTATATCTGTTCAGTTAGGAACAGCTTAATCAGGTATCAGGGATTGAGTATATCAGTCTCTAAGTTAGGAATCTCAATAAATCGAAGATTCTGCATGCGCTGTTTTTTTCTAACACCTCTAGTTTTACAGCTGCATAGTGAGAGAGATGCTGACATAGTGCAATTACATTGAACAGGAGGCTTTGGAAGCAAATGATTGTGATTGGGTGGGCTTTGGTAGCATGTCACTGTGAATACACCACAGCTGTGTCCTTTCACTGGAGTGGAGCTGAAGCATATCTCTCCGCATCCTTTCCATTCTGTACAGTACCGTTGCTTCCTCCCTCCCCTCTCAACACTATTTTCTTGCTCACGACCATGTGCTGAAACTAGTTTCACCTAAGCACTGGTAATGGACACCATGTAGCAACTTTAGAGAAGTGCCAGTGAGGAGAGTACTTCTTTGGCACCTGCTCCAATAGTGATGCGCATTATATGGCAGTGGGCAAGGACTTCTCGGAGCATTGAGTTGTTGTAGGTTTCAGCCTGATCAGTTTTGCTGTTGTCTGTGTGAATATCCTTTTCTCCATCATCTTCTCCTGGTACAGACCCTACCAATGCAAACAGCAAGATCATGCCGGAGTTCCTGGAAGACCCCTTCTATTCTGACAAAAGAAAAACTGAAAGAGGAAGTGCTTGCAAACAACGTGCCACTGCCTTTGGGGGAGCAAAATAAAGAATGTGTATAAATAAATACCCAGGAAGAACCTAGAAAAGTAACTTAAAGATCAAATGAACCAGTTTTTCCATATTTTTTATAAAACTTTGAATTCACAAGGGAAGTGGATAGCAGGGTGCAGCAAAAGCCTCACCTCTGGTGGCCTGGGGCAGCATGGTGCACTACACTGTATACATGTGCCCCCCCCGAATAGTTTGAGGTGCACTGGAAATACAAAGGAAAAGCACCCCAAACATTTTAACCATGGTCTCTGTGCAATAGTGAAACAGGGACATGCAGAAGACTGTATATAAAAGATAATAAGCCAGATATTGGGTTTTCGAATGTTATAAAGGGGCCGTAATGCCTTGTATGTAGAGAACTAATGTTTATGCCCCCATATTTTGCATTTAGATAGTGCAGGATTTAAGGTGGCTGTTCAGTGTTTATTTGAGGAAGCCACTTCAGTCAGCCTTATATATTTTTTTGTACATTCGCACCACCCACTTTAGCAGAGTGCTAGCTTGCCTTTGATGTATGGTGCACTCACTGGCTGTGCAATGCAGTGCAGGTCTAATTCAATTGAAGGGAACTGCAGAACAGTATAGGTGGGGTGGCTGTAGGCTAAACACAGGTATGTTTAGTACTGCACCCCTTTTTTCTGCTCTGAATGTAAACTGCTGCAAGCTGTTGAACTACAGTACTAGCGTTGTCTCACTAATGCACAATAAAATGCATTTGCTCTACAATAATGCAAAAGAAAAGCATTTACCTGAGCATGCATGTACAGGCAGAAGGAAATTGTGGCGCGCTTTTTCTGGCTGGCAAGAGTCCTCCACAAGCCTTCTGTGCAGCTACTATAGAGCCGGCTGGCCCTTTTTTACCCTGTTTTATGGAGCAGAAGGCTTGTGGGAGTAGCTTGTTTTGCAGGAATAGCAAGAAAAAGGCTTTATGTTTGTTTATTTTGATTTATTTTTCATTGATTAGGTTAAAGCACAACTTAGGATAACATTACAATATTGTAGAATAGAAAATAGAATGATTTACTGATGCATTGCTTTATTTCTGTCGAATGCTTGGATAAGGGGTGGAGCTTAGCCCAATCACTTGGGGACCTGTAACATAAATAGAGTGCTGTTCAACTCTAGAATCTGTGTGGTGTAGGGTTTGGTGGGATGCTGGCCCTAGAAAGTACCCTAGCATTCTTCTGGTGGTACAGTACACAGTGCTGTTAAATGTGTTGCCTTTTATTTATAGTTTGTATGTCTTCTCTTTATTTTGTCATTCAAGTTTTCTTTTGTTATTATACTGCTGCAAGAATAAAACTGATTTTCATCCTCACAAAGTGATTTCTGAGTCCATCAATACCCACAGTCTCACATTTGGTGTTAGCAGTGGGATGGTGGAGCACACAGTCAGTGCTTCAACTGGATATTGGTGAACGTATCCTGGTGGATTGTTTATGCAGTGGGACAAAGCTGATGTGCCTAAACCCAGTGGAGTCCTGGCAAGAGCCATGACCTAACAATTACAGATACCTTTGGTGCCAGGTTTGGAAGATGTGAGGTGGCAGATGACGAAGACAGAGGACAAAGAAGATGTTGAAGGTGCTACTGGAGGGGAAGAAGGCCATCCAGAGAAGGAGCTACCTACTGATATGCAAAACCTCCTGCACTTGCTATGTATATGGCAGATGGACATGGAGAAACAAAGGGAGAGGGATTGGTTACCAAGTGAGGCAAGGTGGACTGATACCCTCAGAGCCATCCAGACACTTGGTACTACCAGACCCCCTTCCCCTGTGGGTGGCCCAAGAGACATTAAATTATCAAAACTATCAGATTCTGATGACATTGAGGCATATATTATGACTTTTGAAAGGATGGCAACAGCTTGCGGATGGCTAAGAGAACAGTGGGTGGTCCACTTAGCCCCTTATTTAACAGAGAAAGCACAGCTCGCCTATAGCCATGTGGATGGCCGTTATGCCAACAATTATGATCAGGTGCTCCAGGCTATATTGAAACGCTATGACATCAGAGTAGAAACTTACCGACAACGATTCAGGACTTTTCGGGATCAGACCACAGACTCCCCTCAAGAGGCCTATGTATAGCTACAGGACCTGTGTAAGAAGTGGTTGCAACCCACTACCAGAACTGTGGACCAGATATTGGAAGCCATACTTTTGGAACTGTTTATACAAATTCTTCCTCAAGATGTACAGATTTGGGTCAGGGAGCACTTTCTAGAGATGGCCGAAAAAGCTATCAATCTTGCGGACGATTATCTGACAGCTAGACCACAACGCCAGAAAGGACACTCTGGAGCAGGTGCAACCCAACCCACAGTAAAAACTTTTACATATGGTTCTACTACTGCCAATAATAATGCCAGTGGAAATGCTAGGAATGGGAAAACAAAGAGAATCTTTTAATCCAGATATTATCTGCTGATAGTGTCATGGGAAGGGGCACATCTCCAGGTTTTGCCCAAAAGAAAGTAGAACCCACTCATTTGGCATTAGTGAATTGGGGACAGTACTTAACACCTTTACATGTAGAAGGTAAAGAAGTTTCAGGACAGATAGACTCAGGGAATAAACAAACCCTGGTAAGGGCCAACTTGCTTTGGGGAACAGACAACACAGGGGTTGAGACTGGTGTGACTTGCACTCATGGTGATGTGTATTATTACCCCTTGAAGGAGGTGACACTACAAGTGCAAGGTTTGACCCAACAGTTCATGGTTGGGTTGGTCCCCAATCTACCAGTGCCTATGTTAATTGGACATGATTATCCTGCCTTTGCTATCCTCTGTGGCAAATGTATGTGCTGTCACTACCCAGGCCCAGGTAAAGTGGGAAGAGACAATGTCTCAAGTATGCAGACAAATAGCTGTGTCTGGATTAATAAATATGCAGATGACTGCAAAATTGGATGTATTGTCAATAATGCAGAATCAATTAAAAATCTACAGGAAAATTTAAATAAGTTATGTGACTGGGCTAAAATTAATAAAATGAACTTTAATGAACAAAAATGTAAAGTGATGCACATGGGGAAAAACAATGCTATGGCACACTACATAATGAACGATGTTCAACTTATAATGACTATGGAAGAAAAAGACCTAGGTGTCATAATAACAAACAATCTAAAATTTGACACACATATGAACAAAACAGTCAAAAAATGTTGCGGCATATTCGGATGTATACAGAAACATATAAAAAGCAGAAAACAAGCTGTAATACTTCCCCTGCATACCAGTTTGATAGGACCACACTTAGAGTACTGTGCCCCCTTCTGTTCCCCTTCTACTATAGGTTGTAAAAACATGGTAGAATGAGTACAAAACAGGGTTACAAAAAGAATAAATAGTGTTAAAAACAAGGATTACAGTGACAGGCTAAGATCTTTGAACCTATATTCCATGGAATACAGATCCCTAAGCGGTGACTTGATATATCTCTTTAAAGTTTTTCAAGATGAATCCCTGCTTGTTACCATTTGTCTAGAGAAACAATCAATACAAAATAACACTAGGTCTCATAAACTACAATTAAAAATTACTATGAATAAGACAACTAGGTGGAAAAATTTCTTTACGCAAAGAGCACCAGCTGTATGGAATACATTTCCGAGTAGTGTCGTTATGAGTAAAACAGTTGAACAGTTTAAATCAAACCTGGACCGTTACATGGATAACCAAAAATATTACTTTCATCACTAAACTGTGATGCGGGTTCATTGTGGGTCTCGGCCTTATGAACCTGTACAAGACTGTGACACTATGACACTATTCCCCTTTGAGGAGGAGCTGTTTGAGGTTGCAGGCAAACCAAAGAAGATGAAAAGAGAAAAGAGGCTGGCAAAATTACAATGTACACAGACACCCATTGACTCTAATGAGGACTTTGCTGATAAACAGGAGATGGATACAAACTTGCAGCCTCTTTTCCTACAGGTGGATAAAGAGGGGCCTGAACAGACGAGCCCCATTTACAGGGTAAAATGGAAGATGTTATATAGAACCTGCAAAAACCCAAAGACAGGGGAAGTTGTTGATCAGTTGGTGGTACCAACCCAGTATCGCCTACAACTAATCCATCTAGCTCATGGTGTTCCATGGGCAGGGCACTTAGGTAGGGAATGAACTTTCAGTAGACTGCTACATTGCTTCTTTTGGCCTGACATACATGAGTAGGTAGCAGACTATTGCAGAAGTTGTCAAGAATGCCAGAAAGTAGCCCTGATTAACAAAAAAGAAAAGGTGCCTCTGTAACCCCTTCCCTTGATTTCCACACCATTTGAGAGGATAGCCATGGATATTGTGGGATCCCTGTCCAAGAGTGCCAAGACCAACAGATTCATCCTTGTGATATGCGATTATACCACTAAATATCTGGAGGCTATCCCCTTGTGGACCATAACTGCTGACAAAATAGCTGATGAATTAATGAAGGTGTTTAGCAGGATGGATATTCCTAAAGAAATACTCATGGACGAGGCAGCAATTTTTGTTTAGCACTGTTGAAGCGTTTATACCAGACCCTAGCTATTGCAGTCACCCACACCTCACCCTATCATCCTCAGACAGATGGTCTGGTTGAACGTTTCAACCAAATGATGAAGTAAATGCTTCAGAAATTTGTGCACGGCGAGGGAAGAGCCTGGGATATCTATCTCCCTTTCCTCATGTTTACATACAGAGAGGTACCCCAAGCATCAACAGGGTTTTCCCCATTTGAACTATTGTATGGGAAGAACCCCAGGGGTCTCCTAGATGTCGTAAAGGAACATTGGGAGGATGGCAAGGGAGTGGGTACCCATACTACTCTTGAGTACTTGACCCAGCTACCGCAGAGGCTAAGATATATCCAGTTGGTCCATCATCAAAATCAGGAGAGGCAGAGATATCAAAAGGAAAGATATGATCAGGGTGTGGTCAACAAGGTCTTTCAACCAGGAGATAGAGTTATTTTGTTATTACCATCGTCTGACAACAAACTAATGATGAAGTGGCAAGGCCCCTATGTAATAAAAAGACAGACAGGATCTGTAAATTATGAAACAGAACTACCAGACAGGTGACATAAACAATGAATTTATCATGCCAATCTCTTAAAGAAGTGGTTTGAGAGATCCGGGCCTAATCCCACCCCAGTATGTATGTACACCTGAACAACCCCATAGCGAGATAGACCTGGCATATCAAAGGTTGGAAAAGACTGGGATGAGCCAAGCTGTGTACATTAACCCAGAGTTGGAGCCAGTTCAATGGAAAGCATTAGACAATGTTCTGCAGACGTTTCAAGGGACTTTTACTTGTGAGCCTGGGAGAGTCCATGGGTTGGAACATCACATCCATGTAACCCAAGAGACGCCTGTATAGCAAAAACCCTATCATTTGCCAGAAAAGGTGAGGGGTGAGGTCATTAAGGAGGTCCAAAAGATGCAAGAATTGGAGGTGATAGAGGAATCCAAAAGTGAATGGGGCTCCCCCATTGTTGTAGTGGGAAAGAAAGGGGGGGGGGGTTCAGTTATGCCTGGATTTCTGACATCTGAATGCCATCTCGAAGTTCAATAGATATCCTATGTCCTGCATAGATGATATCATCGACATCTTGGCAATGCGTAATACATCAGCACGTTGGATCTCATGAAGGGATACTGGCAGATCCCTTTGGATAAAGAGGCCAGAGAGAAAACCACCTTCAGTACTCCTGTAGGGCTGTTTCACTTTGTTACGATGCCCTTCGGATTACATGGTGCCCCTGCCGCATTTCAAAGATTTATGGAGTGACTTCTTAGACCACACAGGTCCTATAGCATGGCCTACCTTAATGATGTGGTAGTGTTTTACAACACCTCACTAATGTACTAGATGCCATCAAACAGGCAGGCCTTACCATAAATCCCATTAAGTGGTCCCTGGCAATAAAGGAAACTAAGTATTTAGGGTTTTTAATTGGACATGGGCAGATTAAACCTGAGATAGGAAAGATTGATGGTATAGCAAAGAGTTCCTGCCCAGTCACTAAAAAGCATGTCAGGTCCTTTTTGGGATTGGCTGGTTACTATAGGCAATTTGTGCCTAACTTTGCGACTATTGCCAGTCCTCTAATTGACCTAACAAAGAAAAATAAACCTACTAAGGTTGTTTGAACTCCAGCTTACGAAGAGGCTTTTTGTGCCATAAAGGCAAGTTTATGTTCCTCACCCATTTTAAGAAGCCCTGATTTCTCCATCCCTTTTATAGTACAGACTGATGCTTCCAACACTGGTATTGGTGCAGTTCTGTCACAGAATATTGAGGGAGAGGAGCACCCCATAATATACATAAGCTGGAAGCTCCATGTAAGAGAAACCAGGTATTCCATAATAGAAAAGGAATGTCTCGCATTAAGATGGGCAGTGGCAGCTTTGAGATTTTATCTGTGGGGATCAGAATTTGAAGTATAGACAGATCGTAACTTGCTTTGTTGGCTGCAGGTTATGAAAGACAAGAATCCCCACATCATGCGGTGGTACCTTGCATTGCGACCGTACAGATTTACTGTCAGGCACAGATCTGGTACCTTAAACCGCAATGCAGACTTTATGTCTCGGTATGGAGTCGATCCTAACTATCAAACACCATCAGACCTTGGGGTATAGTATGACAATGAGTCAGAGGACAGCCTCTGATTCTTTGTTTCTAACTGTATTTTTGACTTATTGTTTTAGGGACCCTGAGGTGGAGCTTTGGGAGTGAGTGGGCTGAAACTCCATCTCTTCTAGTGAAAGATCTGACCTGGTCAGGATTGGAAAATACTGACCAGAATATTAGTGGGTTGCATTAGAAAAACCTACAGGCTTTTCTCTCAAGTAGGGAGGAGTATGTTGTAGGGTCTGTGTATGCTGTGTGGCCATGTCTAAACCTTAAGTCTGTTGCAACAGCACCTGCTACTGTTTCTTTTTTTCTATCTCATCTGTTCCCCCCCCCAATCTACAGGCAGGCCACCTGTAGATGTCCCTTACTATCCCTGCTATGCTCCAATGGTCACTACACTGTATACATGTACCCCCCTCGAATAGTTTGAGGTGCACTGAAAATACAAAGGAAAAGCACCTCAAATGTTTTAACCATGGTCCCTACGCAATAGTGAAGCAAGGACATGCAGAAGACTGTATATAAAAGATAGTAAGCCAGATATTGGGTTTTCGAATGTTATAAAGTGTTCTTAATGCCTTATATGTAAAGAACTAATGTTTATGCCCCCATAATTTGCATTCAAATAGTGTAGGATTTAAGGCGGCTGTTCAGTGTTTATTTGAGGAAGCCACTTCAATCAGCCTTATATATATTTTTTTTGTACATTTGCAGTGCCCGCTTTAGCACAGTGCTAGCTTGGCTTTGATGTATGGTGCACTCACCAGCTATGCGGTGCAGTGCAGGTCTAATTCAATTGAAGGGAACCACAGGACAGTATAGGTGGGTCGGCTGTTGGCAAAACACAGATGTGTTTAGTACCACACCCCTTTTTTCTGCCCTGAATGCAAACTATCGCAAGCTGTTGAACGACAGTACTAGTGTTGTCTCACTAATGCACAATAAAATGCATTTACTCTGCAATAATGCAAAAGAAAAGCATTTATCTGAACATGCATGTACAGGCAGAAGGAAATTGTGGCGCGCTTTCTCTGGCTGGCAAGAGTCCTCCACAAGCCTCCTGTGCAGCTACTATAGAGCCGGCCGGCCCTTTCTTACCCTGTTTTATGGAGCAGAAGGCTTGTGGGAGGAGTCTGTTTTGCAGGGATAGCATGAAAAAGGCTTTATGTTTGTTTATTTTGATTTATTTTTCATTGATTAGGTTAAAGCACAACTTAGGATAACATTACAATATTGTAGAATAGAAAATAGAATGATTTACTGATGCATTGCTTTATTTCTGTCAAATGCTGGGATAAAGGGCGGAGCTTAGCCCAGTCACATGGGAACCTGTATAGAGTGCTGTTCAACTCTAGAATCAGTGTGGTGTAGGGTTTGGCGGGATGCTGACCCTAGAAAGTTCCCTAGCATTCTTCTGGTGGTACAGTACACAGTGTTGTTAACTGTGTTGTCTTTTATTTATAGTTTGCAAGTTTTCTCTTTATTTTGTTGTCCAAGTTCACTTTTATTATTATACTGCTATAAGAATAAAACTGATTTTCATCCTGACAAAGTGATTTCTGAGTTCATCAATATCCACAGTCTCACAGTGGGGTCTTACCAGTGATCTTTACAGAGGTATTTTTATCTCCTTCTTCCTACTGGTGATACCCCTTCCTATGCACACAAGCCTTCTGCTAGCCTTCCCCACTGCCTTATCACACTACTTGGCTACCTTCAGGTCATCAGAAATGATTACCCCCAGGTCCCTTTCCTGTTTGGTGGTTGCCAGTGCTTCCCCTCCCAATTGACACTTAGCCCCCAGGTTTCTGTGGCCCAAGTGCATGATTTTCAACTTTTTTGCATTGACACCCAGCTGCCAAACCCTTGACCATTTTTCAACTTTTTACAATCATCCCTCATTTTTTCCACCCCCACCCCATGTGTCTACTCTGTTGCAGATGTTTGCGTCATCCACGAATAGGCATACTTTCCCTTTTAGGCCTTACGCAATGTTGCTAATAAAGACATTAAATAGGACCAAGCCAAGTACTGAGGCACCCCACTGGTCACCGTGCCTTCCCCAGAGTAGACAAAATTTACCACCACCCTCTGACTCCTGTTGCTTAACCAACCTCTTACCCAGTTCATAACTTTTTGACCCACTCCCAGACAGGTCAGGTTGTCCAACAGTCTTTTATGTGGAATGGTGTGGAATGCCTTACTGAAATCCAGGTAGGCCACATCTACTGCTCCTCCTGATCCACTACCCTGGTCACCCAGATAAAGAACTCGATCAGGTTTGTCTGGCAAAATCTCCCCCCTGTGAAACCATGTTGCCTTATATTCTGTAATCCACTGGTTACAAGGTATTCCACTATCCTTTCCTTCAGTAGTGTTTCCATTACTTTGCCTGCTACTGAAGTCAGGCTGACAGGCCTGTAATTTCCTGCCTCCTTCTGTTCCCACTTTTGTGAAGTGGGACCACATCTGCTCTCCTCCAGTCCCTCAAAACCTTCCATTTCTAATGATAAGTTGAACAGAGTTGTCAGAGGTGCAGCCCATACCTCTTTGAGCTCCCTTAATATCCTGGGGTACACCACATCAGGTCCCATTGTCTTGTCTACTTTTAATTGTACTAGTACCTTGAGGATTTTCTCCTCTGTAAAAGGACTAGTTTCCACCTCTCTACCATTTATGCCCTTATCCCCTATCTTCGGCTCATCACCTACCCTTTCTTCTGTAAACACTGAACAAAAGTATTTGTTCAATATGTCTGCCTTCTTTTGGTCCTTGCAAACCACTACTTCCCCTTTTATCCTTACTGTTCCCCCTTTGGTCTTCCTCTTCTCATTTATATATCTAAAGAAAGTTTTATCCCCTTCTTTTACTGATGGGGCAATATTCTCCTCTGTTTGTGCCTTTGCATGTCTAACTGCCTTCCCTGCTTCCCTTTGCTTCTGCTGGTAGTTTTCCCTATCCTCCTCCTTCTGCGTCTTTTTTTTACTTTCTAAATGCTAGTTTCTTTGCTCTTACTTTTTCTGCTAGCTTGGCAGAAGACACCAGGAAGAAGGAGTGCTGTGTGACTGGACTTCTCTACTGGGACTAAAGAAGTAGAACTCTTGTACTTGGACCTTTAATTTAGGGTAAAAAAACAAACTAACAAACAAAACATAAAAAAATAGTGTGTTTGTTTGAGTTAACTGAACTGAATGGTTATCTGAACAGTTATTTAGGTGTAAATCTCAGGTGATTGAAAGGGCTTGATAGCTGTGCAGTTTAAATTACTTGCAGAAAGATCTAGTAAGTAGGGGAAGTGGCTTAGCTAGAAGGAAGCTAAATTTAAAGACTACCTTAGAAAGATTCTGTTAGTAGCTTGGCAGAAGACACCAGGAGGAAGGAGTGCTGTGTGACTGGACTTCTCTACTGGGACTATATTGCCCTCCTTCCCTTCCCTCCACCCTCCCACCCAAAGCTAGTTCTACTTTTATAGGCACAGGATTTGACTGACAACGGGAACTTACTATTTTGGAGCAGGAAGTGAGTGATCACAGAGCCATCAAAGACCCACCATCCTAGAAGGGCAAGAGTAGCTCTCTGGCCCCCTCTAGCTGCTGGAGGCCTGCCTCTGAGCAAGTAAGGGGTCTACTGAGAAATATAGGATATTCTTGTCACAGAACAGGACAATCAGGAGCTTAAAGGGCACAGAGGCAGAAAGTAAGTAGAGAGAAAAGAGAAAGAAAAAAAACAGAGGAAAGAGTAAGGATTCCAAACAACAGTTAAGGGGCCAGAAATAAGACATGATGGGAGTGGTGCAGTGCAGTGCAGTGGCTGTGGAGCAGCAGTCTTCCGGGAGACGTTCTGGAGGATGCGGTGTTGTCCCATCTGCAGACACCTCTCTGGGCTGAGGGAGGAGGTTGCTCATCTCCAGGCTGAGTTGTCCAGGATTTGTGGGACCTCCTTCTCCATCCAGGGACCACCAGTGCCACTGCCATTGCCTCAGAGGTTGCCAAGAAAGAGGAGCGGTTGGACCACAGTGGGCTCAGGGAGGGTAAGGGTGGTGGAACAAAGGTGCATCCCTCTAGTTGTACCTCTCCACAATTCCTATGCCATTCTGGCAAAGTGTGGTTCCTCTATGGAAGCACCTGCAGTGGAGACCAAGGAGAATGCTGGGAACCTCCCCAAAGGAGACCCACAGGAGGGTGGCATGGGACCCCACAGGGGAAGAAAACAACTCCTGGTGGGGGACTCCATTGTTAGGAAGGTAGAACTGGGGAGGAAGAGGAGAGGGAGGTAAGGTGCCTGTCTGGCGCCATGGCTTGGAGGGACAGGGAGCGAATCCTCAGGATTGCCGGAGCAACTGCACAGGGGAGGGAGCTGGATGTCATTGTCCACCTATGGACAAATGACCTGGCTAAGAATGGGATTAGAGCAGTGCAGGAAGAGTTTGTGGAATTGGGGAAGGGCCTTAGACAAGTAGCACACACGGTAACCTTCTCGGAGGTGCTGCCCATCTATGGCGTAGGAGAGGCTAGGATGTTCTACACCTTGGGATTCAATCAGTGGTTGAAAAACTGGTGCAGAGCTCAGGGATTTGGCTTCATTGGAGACTGGGGGTCCACCTGGAGTGATGCAAGCCTATACTGGCATGATGGGCTGCATCTGTCCAGGAGGGGATCCAGGATCCTAGGTGATAGGTTTAAATGCTTCATTGGCAAGCATTTAAACTAGCCAAGGGGGGAGGCACTGGAAAGGAGCAGGGAAATCCTAGTCCCCCAAAAAATCATGGTAGTAAGTACGGTAAACACCAACATAGAGGTGGCGATAGGGAGAAGGGCAGGGGTAAATGGGGAAAGTGACAAAGGCAAGAAGGACAGGGATAGGGCAATAAGGAGTAAGGCCATCAGGAAATGGAGGGTAATGAGTACCAATGCCTGTAGTCTGGGCAACAAGCTCCCCAAGCTGGTGGCCTTGATGGAAGAGGGATGCCTGGATATCTTAGCAGTCACAGAAACATGGTACACAGAGAACCATGACTGGGATGTTAACATACCAGGGTAGATAACCTACAGGAGAGACAGGCAGGAGAGAAAAGGGGGAGGAGTAGCTCTCTATGTAAAGGAAGGGATAAAAGCAACTGAACAAAACAGTAAACAGGGAGGAGAGGAGGCACTGTGGGTCACCTAAGAGACTGGAAAGGGCACCACAATCTGCACAGGGGTTGTGTACAGACTCCCATGTCAAGGGAGGGAATGGACAAGGATATGATAGAAGGCATTCTTAGGATGGCAGAGAAAGGGGTGATACTGTTGATGGGAGACCTGAATATGCCAGATGTTAACTGGAGCACATTTGCTGCAGCCACATCCAAGAGCAGGGCCATTCTCGATGCCCTACAGGTGGCAGGCCTCAGACAGCTAGTTTCAGAACCCACTCGTGAGGGAGTAATCTTAAGACCTCGTAGTCTCAAATGGGGGCAGTGAGAGGATCTCAGATCTGAAGTGGGCTGCCATCTGGGAACAAGTGACCATCAAACAGTGTGGTTCATGTTAAACTCAGCTACAGAGTCAAGGCTCACAAAAGTGAGGGTACTGGACTTCAGGAGGGCTGACTTTGGCAAGATGGGAGAGTGCCTCAGAAAAGCACTAGCAATTAGGCTAGAAGGAGGGGTGTAGCAACCATGGGAAATCATCAAAACTGCCATCACAGAGGCAACAAGCCTTTGTGTGAAGCAAATAAACAAATCAAAATGAAAGAAAAAGCCACTATGGTTCTCAAAAGAGGTGGCTGGGAAAGTCAGGGAAAAAAAGATAGCATACAGGAAGTATAAGGAAACATAGAAGGAGCAGGACAGAGAGCTGTACCAGTTAAGGCAGAAGGAAGCAGGGAGGGAAGTCAGAATAGCAAAGGCCCAAACTGAGGAAAAGATAGCCAACTCGGTTAAGAAGGGGGATAAAACCTTTATAGGTATATCAGAGAGCTTAGAAAGACAAAGGGAGGGATAGTGAGGCTGAATAGAATGAATGGTGGGTGTGCAGAGGGGGACAGTGAAAAAGCAGGGATACTGAATGAATATTTCTGCTCAGTATTCACAAAAGAGGAGGGGGAAGTGCCTAATCCAATTAACAGAAGCACTCTTGATGGGGGGGGTCGATCCCAGCCCTTTCACAGAAGAAAGGGTGCTGCAAGAACTCCTAAAGGTGGACAAAGCAATGGGGACCTGATGGAATTCACCCCAGAATTCTAAAAGAATTAAGGGGGGAACTAGTGAAACCACTGACTACCCTTTTTAATAAATCATGGAAGGATGGTGTGATACCTGAGGACTGGAGGAGGGCGGATGTGCTTCCCCTTCACAAAAGTGGGAGCAAGACAGAGGCAGGAAACTACAGACCTTTCAGTTTGACCTCAGTGGTAGGGAAAATGATGGAATCACTTCTGAAGGAAAGAATTGTTGAGGCCAGAGGCCAGTGGGGCACAGGACCCAAGGCAGCATGGATTCACAGTGGGAAGGTCATGTCAGACAAATATAATTGATTTCTTTGACTGGGTGAGAAGGGACTTGGCAAGGTTGGAGAAATGGTCAGAAGTATGGCAGCTAGGATTCAATGCAAAGAAGTGCAAAATAGTGCACCTGGGAAGCAAGAACCCAGGGGAAGATTACACAATGGGGGGGAGGTGGTAACAACAACAAAAAAGGAAAGAGATCTGGGGGTAATCATATCAGATGACCTTAAGGTTAGCAAGCAATGTGAGAAGGCAGTAGGGAGGGCTGGGGGTATACTGGGATGCATAGGGAGAGGCATCACCAGCAGAAAACAGGAAGTTGTTATCCCTCTGTACAGACAGTTGGTGAGACCCCATCTGGAGTACTGCATCCAGTTCTGGAGACCCCATCTCCGCAAGGGCATAGACAGGATAGAGACAGTCCAGAGGAGGGCAACAAAATGGTGCAGGGTCTGCAAGAGAAGCCGCACGAGGAGAGACTAAAGGAGCTTAATATGTATACCCTTGAGGAAAGAAGGAGAGAGGACATGATAGAAACTTTAAGTACCTCAGTGGAATCAACAAAGTCCAAGAGGGTAGCATCTTTCAGAAAAAGAGACGTGACAAGAACAAGGGACACAATTTAAAGATGGGGGCGTTCCGGGCAATGTGAGGAAGTATTTTTCACAGAGAGGGTAGTGGATGCATGGAACAGCCTTCCTGAGGAGGTTGTGGGTCTAAAACTGTGGGAGAATTCAAGAATGCATGGGACAGACATAAGGCAGTTCTTGTGAGGGGTAGGAAGAAATAGGCTGTTGGTTTACTAGGATCTGTGGCCTATCCTGTAGGTATGGAAATGGGCAGACTAGGTGGGCCAAGCGGTCCTTATCTGCCATCAAAGTCTATATTTCTATGTTTCTATGTCTTTAGAGAACCATAGCAGTCTCTTTTTTTCTCCTGTACTTGTTAACCTGCTTGACACAGAGATTTGTTGCTTTTTCAATGCCCCCCTTTATGTTTGCCCATAGTTCCTCAATCCTCCTCCCCCCAGATCCTCTATCCCTGCCAGGGCGTAACTGAGGCATTCTCCCATTTTTCTGAAATCATCCTTCCTGAAGTCCAGGTCCCTTGTCTTAGTGCAGCTTGGTTTTGGCCTAGTCCTTTTACTGAATCACACTGTATGGTAATCCCTGGACCCCAGGCTGTCACCCACCATGACGTCAACAACTCTGTTGGACTGGCAGGATCCAAACCTGATAGCATATCGCAATGCAGGAGGCAGGTGTGTAGAATAAAGGTTTATTACAATAAATATGAATAAGAAGACTGCAATTATCCATAACAAAGAACAGGGTGCACTGGGATGGCGGTGCTCTCAAAAAAAGTCAAACACAGTCTCTTGGAGATTGGGCACTCACCAGCATAGTAAATTAAGTAAATAATATATTACTTGGTAGAGTCTTTGATTTACTATGCTGGTGAGTATCCAATCTCCAAGTGACTAGGACAGCAATTATACCTATTGGGAATCTGGAACAGTCGAACACCAAGTGTCATATTTGTCAAAAACAGATCTAACTTGAAAAGCGGAGCTCTTACACAAAGTTATGTATGAAAGATACGAAGGTCCCATTACCTCATAATGGGCTCATGTGCATAGCACAAATGCTGGGTAACACATTTTTATTGGTACAGAGAGGGGTGTCTCACACCCAAGGCCACTATATGTTGCACTCGTACAATGATAACTATTTCGCTGACTACGGTTATCTGTTAGAGAACAATGAAACAAGTGATAAAACATGCTGATGATAGCAGTGTGCCTAATGGCTGTAGGTGGCGTTCTAAAGCCGCAAATATATTGTAAACATAACTAAGCATACTAATCACAATTAT
Source organism: Neoceratodus forsteri (assembly GCA_016271365.2). Classification (NCBI taxonomy): domain Eukaryota; kingdom Metazoa; phylum Chordata; order Ceratodontiformes; family Ceratodontidae; genus Neoceratodus; species Neoceratodus forsteri. The sequence continues at coordinate 734,753,921 of CM057454.1, forward strand.
ATATGCTAAGCATTTTAGTAATAATTAGTGACAGTAAATGACGTGCTAAGGCCACTAATATATCTCTTCCAAATGGTAGTCTGTCAGTACATCATAACAAACATTAGTATGTTGTGTTATCCCTTATATTGTATGATAGAAAATGGTGGTCCACATTAGCGATGGCAGGTCTAGTAGGCCTGCAACACTGTTCTCATTTGTCAGTGCCAGGTCCAGTATCATCCCTCCCCACCAGTGGACTTTTTAACTTGTTGCCTGAGGAACGCCCTTGCAGGGAGTCCATATAACACAGTACCTCTCTGAGCTCCCTCAGTATCCTGGGGTACACCCCATCAGGTCCCATTGCCTTGTCTCCTTTTAATTGTGCTAGTACCTTGAGGATGTTCTCCTCTGTAAAAGGGGTGGTGTCCACCTCCCTACCATTTATGCCCTTGTCCCTTATCTTTGGCACGTCACCTACCCCTTCTTCTGCAAATACTGAACAAAGATATTTCAGACTGAGATGGATTGTACTGTGTTATATGCCAGACACAAATGCCTTGTACTGTGTTATATGCCTGGTACAGAGTTTTGTTGCTTTTTAATGCTCCCCTTTCTTTTTGACGTCACACCCCCTCTGAAAAGAAATCATTTCCTGACTGACTGACTGACACCTTATCAAGGGTGATTGCTATATGCATTACATCCAGTTTTTTGAGCAGAAAATAAATCTCTGCATATCTTTGTATGGTGCATCTGTGAGTAGTGTGAGTGCCAGGTTTTTTGTGTATCTGCTATTGTCTTTAACCATATGCACAATTAAGCTGGGGCAACACCCAATTTTATGGCTGCATGGCAAGAGCTATGCGTAACATACTGCTATTACATTGAGAAGGGGCTCTGGAAGCACGTGACTGTGAATGTGCCACAAGTTTGTCCTTCCATCAAGTGGAGTTGAACTACATCTCTCCGTGTCCTCTCCATTCAGTAATGTTGTGGTTTGATCACAATCTTGCAGTGACAATGCTCCAGTAGTGCAGCTTTATTTGTCATGCTAAGGGAACAGCTGTAAGAGTGCTACAAGTACAGAGACACAGCGCATCGCTCAGCACATCTGAGTGGTATACTAATAAGTGGGATGGGGGGCTTATGAGCATGTGCATCCAAATTACTTGCATACAATTGCTGTTGGAGCCGTTGTGGCTCTGACCAGAGTTTGTTTGGTAAAGGAACTGCACTGTACGATACTGAACTATTGACAATGGAATGGTATGAACTGGCATGGCAAATATTCCAGCATACATTCAGCATGGGAGATATTCCTCTTTTTTCATGCACTGTCCTGGACAGTAGAATATACTAATTAATATTCTGCATATCTTTGTTCAATACAACTGAACATGTACTGGGCCTTATTATCTGTTCTTTTTATATGATATACATGAGATGTAACACTAAATGGGTATACATTTAAGGAAGTAAACAGGAAGGGGAACAGTAGAAAAGCAGGGTTGCAGTTTATATATAATATATATACTAACATACTAAAATGCCAGCAGAATAGGTCTAATGGTCTCTCGAGTCTGCTCGATTTTCAGCACCCGCACTGAGGGCCGATTTTGGTGTCCCCCCCTTGAGTTATACAGTCCCCAGTCCCAGATGTTCCATCTGTATTGGGCCTGGTCAGATTTACCCTTCCCTGTACCTGTCCCATCCCCTCTTAAACCCGTCCACAGTCTCCATCTCCACCAGCTCCCTGGGCAGTGCATTCCATGGCTCCACCACCCTTTCAATGAAATAACGTCTCCTCCTCTCCCCTCTGAGTCTGCCCCCTTCCAGCTTACACCCGTGACCTCTTGTTGCCCCACCCTCCTTCCTTTGGAGCACCCTGGCCGGGCTTCCTTTATTGATCCTTCATGTACTTAAGAAGCCTCTATCATGTCCCCGTCCTTCCTCTCAGGGGTACATGTTGAGCTCCTGAGCCTCTCCTCATAGGCCCTCCCCAGGGCCCAGATCATTTTGGTTGCCCTCCTTTGGACCCTCTCTAAGAGTGTAATGTCCCTCTTTAAATGTGGTCTCCAAAATTGTACACAATACCCGAGGTGTGGCCTAACCAAGCATATATATATATATATATATATATATATATGTATATATATATATATAATCTGCTCGTATGGGTAGTTCAGTCTCTTTCACACCTTATAGCCTTAACCTCAACACCACTAGAAAATATGGTTTTTAACTGAGAAATTATTATCAGCAAGCTAACTACAATGTTAGTCATGATTATTCTGTTCAGCTACATCATTTATATGATAAAAACATGTCTTCACGCAGAGCAGACTTTAGTCCTCGGAAGGGGGTGAGCCACTGCAGTGTGCAGCCTACCAAGCTGAGGTGTTGCCGCCAGATGTCCAACACTTTGAGCTACAGCAGCTCTGCAGAGCTCATGACCCACAATGGCTCCTGTAAAAACATAGGTAGGTGGAACCACTGGTTGACATCATCCATGACATCACCTCCTCCCTGCACTGCAGTATATAAACTGTGAGTGTACACAGCCCAGCATCTCCTAGTAACTGAGGGAGATGGCTGAAGGACTACATTAGAAACATAGAAACATAGAAGTGGACGGCAGATAAGGACCGCAAGGCCCATCCACTCTGCCCATTTCTTTTTCTACCTTATGAATGTGCCATCGGCCTTTGCTCTGTCAATGACCTATCTATTCATACTCATCTATATTGCTCCCTTATGCCTATCCCATGCCTCTTTGAAGCCCTGCACTGCATTCATATGCACCACTTCATGAGGTAGGCCATTCCATTCATCCACCACTCTTTCTGTGAAAAAGAACTTCCTCACATTACCCCTTAATTGGCCTCCCTCTAATCTCATGCTGTGTTCTCTTGTCCTGCTATTTTTCTTATATTGAAACATGTTAGACTCTTTCACCTTGTTAATGCCCTTAAGGTGTTTGAATGTTTCGATCATATCACCTCTCTCCCTCCTTTGCTCTAGGGTATACATATTGAGCTCTGTTAATCTGTCCTCATATGTTTTCTGATGCAGTGCCTGCACCATTTTGATTGCCCTTCTCTTGACTGCCTCAATTTGGTTAATGTCCTTGTGAAGGTGTGGCCTCCAGTACTGCACACAGTACTCCAGATGGGGCCTAACCAGTGTCTTGTAAAGAGGGATTATTATCTCCCTCTTACGACTTGTGATACCCCCCTACTAATGCACCCCAACATTCTCCTAGCCTTACCTTCTGCTTTAGTGGTCTGCTTGGATGATTTCAGGTCATCTGTGATGATGATGCCCAAGTCTCTTTCTTCCCTTGTGACTGCCAGCAACTCCCCTCCCAGCCTATAGGTGGCTTCAGGGTTTCTCTTCCCTATGTGCATGATCTTACACTTCTTTGCATTAAACCCCAGTTGCCACTCTTCCGACAATTTTGCCAGTTTATCCAGATCTCTTCTCATTCTGCCCACCCCATCTGGATCATCTACTCTGTTGCAGATCTTGGTGTTGTCTGCAAACAGACAAACCTTACCCTCTAATCCATCTGCAGTGTCACTGATGAAGATATTGAAGAGGACTGGCCCAGGACTGATCCCTGAGGTACCCCACTTGTGGCTTGCATCTCTTCTGACTGTATACCGTTTACCACCACTCTCTGTTTTCTGCCTGTCAACCAGTTTGCCACCCAGTTGACCAACTTCTGACCCACCCTGAGCCTACCCAGCTTATTAATCAATCTTGTATGTGGAACAGTATCGAAAGCTTTGCTGAAGTCAGGGTAGGCAACATCAACTTCTCCCCCTTGGTCCACCACTTTGGATACCCAGTCAAAGAATTCTATGAGATTAGTCTGACAGGACCTTCCTGTTGTAAACCCATGCTGTCTTGGATTCTGTGCTCCTATGGATTCCAGGTGTAGCATTATCCTTTTCTTAAGGAGTGCCTCCATAATCTTGCACAGTACTGAGGTAAGACTGACTGGTCTGTAGTTCTCTGCCTCCTCCCTGCTACCACTCTTGTGGAGTGGGATCACATGAGCCCTTCTCCAGTCTTCTGGGACCTCTCCTGTGCTCAGAGACTCACTAAACAGTTCTGATAATAGCTCTGCTAGTTCCACCCTTAGCTTCTTTAGTACCCTGGGATGTATGCCATCAGGTCCCATTGCCTTGTCCACCCTGAGCTTATTGAGCTCTTGTAGGACCCTTTCTTTTGTGAAGGGACTAGTGCACACCTCCTCCTCCCCCGTGTCCGTGGTGCTGAGCTGTGGGCCCTGCCCTACCTTCTCCTCAGTAAATACTGAGCAGAAATATCTATTTAGGATAGATGCTTTTACATGATCCTCTCCTCACATGCCCCCTTATCCCCTCTGATCTTAGCAATACCCCCTCTGGACTTTCTCCTTTCACTAATGAATCTATAGAAAGTCTTCTCATCTTCTTTTACTGTTTGTGCTAGTATTTCCTTGGTTTGGGCCTTTTCCTGCCTTTCTGGCTTCCATGCTTCCCTTCGGGAAGTTTGGTATGCCTCCCTATCTTCTTCCCGCTGTGTTCCCTCATATTTCCTGAAGGCCAGCCTTTTGGCTCTGACCTTTTCTGCTACTGTTTTTGAGTTCCCAGGAATTCTACTATAAGGTTTTTCTTTTAAGCAAAAACATAACTTTAATGGGCTAACAAATCTTAGTGGTAGTGGTGAAAGATGTTATTCTTACAGTAATTATTTTACCCTGACAGATGAGAGTGCTGAACATTTTGGAGGCAGAAGGGATGGTGTCCTTTGGTCATGAAAGGTACATGACAGAATAATTAAAATTGTTAAAAATATACAATAAACATCTGTAACTGTCTAAATATAAATTTTGCAAGTTTTTTACAATTTTTTTAGTCAGAAATCAATATCTGAATGTCTTGTTATTACAGTTTGAGTTTTTTTGTTCCACTCCACTGGTTGGAATTTTTGCAGTGTTTAATTCTTCTTACCACTGATTTTAGTTAATGAATCTGATTATCTATTTTTTTGTTTTCCCCCCAGTTTAGTAAGAACATATTTACACATTACCTTAGAAAGACATATCAGGAAGTGATGCAGGAAGGAAGTGCTTTGTGAGGTCAAGTGATGTAAATAGGAAGAACCCTTCCAGTGTAGGACAGTGAACTGACACAGGAAATGGATACATGTGTTAGTGCTGGAGGGCTCTCTATGATTAATTGCATATTTGCTGTAGTTAAAATGTATAATTTAATTGAAATAAACTATTTTATTTTATTTTTATAATAAAATCCCATAATAAGAATAGGAAACTGTATTTTATTTGTGCTGTTTGCTTTATCATACTGTAAATGAAGCATGATGTTGTTCATGTAAAGGTTTGCAGCCTTTCAGTAAACATCATGCTACATAAATCTGTGTATTTAATTTCCTGGTATAGTTTATTTTTGGGGGGTTGTATTATGGGATGGTTTAAGGTGAGGGAATGACTGTATGATGTAGCACTGTGTGTTAGTGGTGGGGGGGGTCCTGCATACATAATACAGGCTCAGATGCACTTCATATGTTCTGGGGAAATGAGAGGGGCTGTATGCCTGTAATAATGGTGCTAATATACACTGTAGAAACATTATGGGTATACATATAGGATGATGAAATTGCTGAAAAGGCACTGGTAATTAGGGGTATACTGTATCATGGGGAAGGGGGGTGGGTGTGCCTGTACCAAGGAATGATGCTCATAAGCACTGCAGTCATTTTGTGTCATGAATTGGCACCTGCCCTTGGGGTATACTCAATTGTAGGGAAGCAGGTGGGGCTGCCTGCACCTGGTAAGGGTGTTCATATGCCATGCAGAAACATTGTGGGTACACATACAGGGTGATGACATGGGCATCTGTAAAGATTGTGTACTATGTGCTGTGTCACATGGTTTGCCTGCATACACATGTGATATGTTGCAACATTCAGTATGGTGCACTGTGTTGGTGGGAAGGAGTGTGGGTATGCCTGCACCATGGAATAATACTCATTGGTGCACATGTGTACTGTGTGCTATGTTTCGTTTGAATGGACTGTATAAGTCATACACTGGCACTGATCACATCACAGTGCATCAGAGGTAAGGGCTGGTCTGAAGCATTATGAGCACAACGGACTAAAGTGGTTGTGGAGTGATTCGAACATGAATAGAACATTACAGTGCATCTGAGGGTAGTGTGGGAATGAATCTTGATGTGCACAATGGACTACACCATGGTGACTGAGGAGGGATCCATATCAGTAATGCACATCACAGAGTGTCAGAGATAAAGGTTGGACTGAAGACTGATGAACAGATGGACTAAATCAGTGACTCTGGTGGATTTGAACCTAGACAGCACTTTACAGTGCAGTAGAGGTTGGGGCCGGACTGACACCAGATCAGTCAATGGACAACACCATTGGCTCTGGAGGGATCTGAACCTGAAATACACTTCACTGTTCACTACAGTTTGGGGCTCGATGAATGCATGATAAGGAGATAGATTTTACAAGTGGCTGTGAAGGGATTTGAGCTTGAAGAATACTTTACAGTGCATCAGAGATTGGGGCTGAACTTATGTCATATGAATTGATGGGCAACATCAGTGGATGTGGAGGGTTTTGAACATCAAATGCATTTCACAGTGCATTATGGGATTGATCTGGACTGATACATAGTAAGTTGATGACAACACCATCAGCTGTGGAAGGATCTGAACCAGAAATGCACTTCACTGTTCACTACAGTTTGGGGCTCGACTAACACATGATAAGGAAACAGATCTTACAAGTGGCTGTGGAGGGATTTGAATCTGAAGAATACTTTATAGTACATCACAGATTGGGGCTGAACTGGTGTCATATGACTTGATGGACTACACCAGTGGATGTGGAAGGTTTTGAACATGAAATGCACTTCACAGTGCATTATGGGATTGGTCTGGACTGATGCATGGTAAGTCAATGGACAACACCATCAGTTGAGGAGGGATCTGAACCTGAAATGCACTTCACTGCTCACTACAGTTTGGGGCTCGACTGATGCATGATAAGGAGCTAGAACTTACAAGTGGTTATGGAGGTATTTTAACCTGAAGAACACTTTACAGTGCATCAGAGGTTGAGTCTGGACTGACGTCATACGAGTTGATGGACAACACCAGTGACTGTGGTGGGATTCAAAACTGATTTGGCCTTTACAATGCAGCAGAGATTGGGGCTGGACTGATGCCAGATAAGTTGAAGCAACACCATTATTTTTTCATTTTAAAGAATCAGCAACTCGTGTTAGGGAGAAAACTCAAGTACAGAGCATGAGACAAACATGCTACTGACCCTAACCCACTTATCATCCATAACAGGAGCAACTTGCCACATAGATTTTAACATAGCTATAATCCGAACATAAACTCTTTAAAAGTAACAAAAGGCTTGAATTCATGTGACCTCATCTAGTACATGCATAAGAAACACTCTCTCCCATCAGGAATGCCAGCCGGATCCATAAGATGTGATCACACAGGATGACCAGAAATTATCCCAAAATGAACAAAGTAACAACTATGAAAACTTATAAATAAAAATAAAAACAAATAAAGTAAATACAGATTACAAATCGAGGTTTTGGTACCAAAATGAAGTGAGTATTTTAGGGTAAGAGCAACACCTCCATCTTGAAACTAAGTTTCCAGTCACCATGCTCTTCCTGCCCCAGTGTGCACTCTGACTGGTTAATGGAAATAGTGATGTGTGCAATAAGCACAGAGCAAGCATGGCAACAGTGAGGATCAATATGACCAAATGGTGACGCACTACAGAGCTAGGGCAGGTGCAGGTGAGGGGCCGTGCCCCCTAAATGAAACATCAAAAAAAAAAATCACTGTACATTCCAGAGCCCAGAGTGCCACTTTCCCTCCAGTGATGGTTGTAAAAAAAAAATGAGTCCTTGCTTGAATGCTAAATAAGGATTTAGTCTAATGTTTCAGGCTCACACATTGATAGAATAGTGGAAGGCACAACAAAAGATCTGCATGCAGGTTCCCTGGTGCTTTGACAACTAAGGCTTCATCAGGGGGGGATGGTGCCTGCATCTAAGACAATCCCTTTATACCAATTAAATTCAGAATTAGTGATGTCAGAAAATCTGACCAATCACAGAGCTCGATTTTTAAATACAGAAATATTCAGCTCACTTAGTGGTATAAATGGACTAATAGTTATAACAATCATGATATCAGTTACAACATGTTATTGTAGAAAATACCCCAAAAGACAAAAAATACACCAAAGTGGTGACGGCCAATCGATTTGCTCAATAAAAAAATATAAGTTATGAAATTATAGTGTCAACCTGATCAGCTTAACATGTTACACTAAAATAAGATGATTTGTTGTTACAATACAAGCTAATGGCAGAATGAACATAATACATCTTACACAGCACATGCAAAAATAGTAAATTTATTTTTATGTATTAAGGCTTGTTTTCGCAAAATAGCCAATGGGAATGCATATTATATTAGGTAAATCAGTAAGGGTAAGATGTCCCTAATAGCTGGTACAACTCAATTCATCAAATGTAAACAAATGCTTGAGCTGCACCAAGAGAAAGATATGGATTCAATCGGCCGCCATCAGGCACTACAGCATTATGACGAGACTTCATATACGTCATCAGGAAAAAGAGGTATTTTTTTTATGACGCCATATGGCGTCATCAGGAAGGAATGAGTTAAAACACTGTCAGTTATATAGATAGCTTTTTGAGTTGTGCAAACTTAAACATGATCTGAGATGAGGATAATGACAAATAATTCAATTGTTTGCAGGTATTCCTATATTATGAGCCATTAAGGTAACTGGGAAATGAGACTGAGAGAGGTACGTGTTTAAAATTAATAAGATGGCATGCTGTCTGGTTTGATAACAAGGGATTTATGGTTATATTAGTACTTATATACATTGTAGTATGTGCATGAACCAGAAAGGTAATTTTGGATGGGCTCACTGCCCTGTTTCTCCAAATATTGTTACTATGGCAGGAACAACATTATAAGCATGCAGGGAGCATGTTTGGTACATGATATGTTTAATGGGACATATTTTGGAAATTATATTGTGGTGCTGGGAGAACTAATTTTTTGGTGTTGATGGCACAGTGGTGGATTAGAAATTTATTATTAATGTGTATTAACGTTGAGTCTGATTTTGTATCTTTTAACAGTGCAGTGCAGCAGTATTGAGTAGGCTACACAAAATGCTAACCAATTTTCTCATGCATTTAGTGAACCATCATTTCCTTCATACAGCTAGTTTGTAACTGCCCCTTCCATTGTATATGGATTATTGCATTAATAGGGTAAGGGTGGAGCACTCAACGGAGGAAAGGGACCTGGTGGGGGTTAATTAACAACCTTGTCTCAATGCAGTTAAGCCTATGGGAATAAAAACAGGATGTTTGGATGCATAAGTTGTGTCTTCACCAGTAGCAGGACGGAGGTAATATTTCCATTGTACAGGCCACTGTTTTGAACAACACATAGAGTATTGTGTATTGTTCTAGAACAATCACCTGAGGAGGGCCAAGAATAGGTTGGAAACTGAACAGTGGGGTAGATCCTGTGAGGAGAGACTTGAAAGCCTCATTATGTGTTCTCTGGAGGACAGAAGGGAGCTGGGAGGATGCAATAGAAATATTAAAATACATACAGGGATACAATAAGGAGAACTCCACAGAGTTTTTTTCCCCATAATTTATTATCCTCCTTGGGGACACCTGGGTGGGTGCTTCCACCCCTGCCTCACTCATGCCCATCTCACCTAGTGCTTACCTGGCCATGGTCCTCACGAACTAACTGTCCATGGTAGGGCCGAGGGCTAGGGCCATCCTCTCCCCCCCTTCCCGGCATGCACCCAATTCTCTGCCAGGTGTCTGGAGTGATGTTGCGGGCTCATGGGACATGAGCAAGGCTTCATGGAACCCCTGCTCCACAGTTTTCCTCCTCTTTTTTTCCCCTTGGTCCCTCCCACCACCCCAGATAGCCAGCACAGCCTCTGCCAGCCTCTACTGCAGCAGTACACTCTAGGCATGTGCCACCCCTCACAAAGCAACAAACTCCCTGGCTCATTGTGAGGAGCCACTGCTGTGTCAGAGCTGGGCTGTCTCTCTCCCCAGCTGGCGCTTAATTCCCTAGGAGCACTCCCCAGCCTGGCCGCCTGACCTGTGAAGACCCAGGCTCACTTCCAAATCCAGGTTGCTGGTATAGAATCGATAAGTGGTTTCATTGAGCCATCAGGCTGCCCTGCTCCACAGAGTTTTTCAAAATGAGAAATAGAACATCCACCAGGGGGCATAATGTCAAGCTGAAAGGTGGGAAACTGAAAACGGACATTAGGAAGCACATTTTCATGGAACAGTTAATGGGTGGAATTGTCTTCTGCCTGGCAATGTAGTCAATGCTGAGATCATAGCTGGGTCAAACCACAATGTGACATGTTTGAGTAGGTTATTAGGAAAGAGAGGGCAGTAGGAGGAAAGGAAAACTCTAAGGGGAAGAGTAATCCTGAGTAATTCTATATGTTGCAAGGGATCAGGACAAACATGATTGATTTCTTTTCTTTTCTTTTCTTTTCTTTTCTTTTCTTTTCTTTTCTTTTCTGTCATTCTTCTATGTCCAGTGGGCCGAGCATCCCCAGCACCATGAGTGAGTACACAGGTGAGCCCCATGTCTACAAGCCATTATGTGCATGTGGTGAAGGTGCCATACAAATGACATTCCTTTGAAGGGACAGCCTTCATAGAAAAACAGAATAAAACAAAATGGACCTCAGGATGACAGTCCTGGCAGTCTCAGACCCTGTGTCTCCCCTTGGCAGGAGCTGGATATTGGACACCAGACGGGGGGGGGGGCACTCCACCTCACCCCTGATGGCTCTGCCACGTAGGACAAGCCACAGCGGTTAGTTACCAGGTAAAAAGCTATTAGGTTTGGAAGGCTGCTTTGATGGGAGTATAAATAAAGTATAAAATATAGACATAAAAGTGAGGAACATTCTAGTGACAGTGTATTTCTTAGCTCGGTAACAACTCTTTTTTGGAAGAAGGAACTAACATTGGTATGCCCTAAACTCCAACCTACTGTTAATGCAAGTCTACCTATGGGCTGAGCCATTAATAAGGGGAAGAGGAAATGTGCTATATGACAGACTGAGTACTTTCTGTTGAACATGGCTGTAATTAATTTATCTACAACTGTACATGCAGGTTCACAGCTGAAATTCCTGAATAAAGTACAGACCTCGGTACCAACTGCAGGCTATACAGAAATGACATTAATGACAAATCTGACTGTTGTAAACTTTATCAAAGTTTGAATTTAAAACATCTTTTTTTCTCTTCTGAGTATAGCGGTAACATGGCACCAGAGAATATACAGTATATGCAGTAAATTATTTTAGGAACTCTAATGAAAGTAATAAAGACAATGTTGAAAGGGATGCTACCTAAAAAGAATTCACAGTTGTGCCAAACATGAGTTAGAATCACAAAACTTTTGTGTAACTATAAGATGGTGGCTGGCCCTAGATAAACTGTTTATAATTAAGCAATAGGGCAAGATGGTGTGAGAGACTGTGGAATTACCCACAGCTTGAATGGTGCAACATGAGGCAAAGCCAAGTGCCTTGAACCAACAGAATAAGTGGGATAATCCCACAATAACCCATACTTTACATAGAAACATAGAATTTGTCATCAGAAAAGGACTGCTTGGCCCACTCAGTCTGCACTTTTTGTCCCAGCCTATACTGTCACCATAGATCCTGACTGATCTCTGGATACTTCCCCCCTCCACTTTTCTACCAAGATTCTGTTGTGCCTATCCCATGCTTGTTTGAAGCCCACAACTATTTTCACCTCAACACCTCTGCTGGAAGACTGTTACAGGTGTTCACTACTTTTTCACTGAAGAAAACAAATATTTTTGCTCAGTATTTACAAAGGAAGAGGGGGAGGTACATAAAACAAACAGTAGTAACACGCTGGATACAGAAGTTGATACCGGCCCATTTACAGAAGAAAGGGTTCTGAAAGAACTCTTAAAACTGAAGGTGGACAAAGCTATGGGGCCTGATGGGATCATCCCAGAATTTAAAAGAACTAAGGGTAGAACTAGTGACACCACTGACTACCCTTTTAACAAATCATGGGAGGATGGGGTGGTACCCGAGGACTGGAGGAGGGCAGATGTGATTCCCCTTCACAAAAGTGGGAGCAAGGCAGAAGCAGGAAACTATAGACCTGTTAGTTTAACCTCAGTGATAGGGAAAATGATGGAATCACTTCTAAAGGAAAGAATTGTCGAGTATCTAGAGGCCAGAGGGCACAGGACCCTAGGCAGCATGGATTCACAGCGGGAAGGTCATGCCAGACGAATCTGATAGATTTCTTTGACTGGGTGACCAAAATAGTAGATCAGGGAGGGGCTGTGGACATGGCCTACCTAGATTTTAGCAAGGCATTTGACACAGTCCCACACAAAAGATTAATATACAAGTTAGCCAGCCTGGGAGTGGGTCCCAAGATGACAGCCTGGGTAAAGAATTGGCTGGAGAATAGGACACAGAGAGTAATAGTAAATGGAGTCCACTCTGAAGAAAGGAGGGTTACTAGTGGGGTACCGCAGGGTTCAGTATTAGACCGGTCCTCTTCAATGTCTTTACAGTTACATTGCAGAAGGACTGGAAGAAGTATGTCTCTTTGCAGATGACACTAAGATCTGCAACAGAGTTGATGCACAGGGTGGGGTGGAAAGGATGAGAAGGGACTTGGCAAGGTTAGAGGAATGGTCAAATGTATGGCAACTTAGATTCAATGCTAAGAAGTGCAAGGTAATGCACCTGGAAACAAAAACCCAGGGAAGAGTACACAATGGGGGTGAGATACTAACAGCAACAAAAATGGAGATGGACCTGGGGTAGTCAGTCAGATGACCTAAAGATCGGCAAGCAATGTGAGAGGGCAGCAAGGAGGGCTGGGGGGATACTGGGATGCATAGGGAGAGGCATCACCAGTAGAAAACAGGAAGTTATTATCCCTCTGTACAGACAGCTGGTGAGACCCCATCTGGAGTACTGTGTGCAGTTCTGGAGACCCAATCTCCGCAAAGACATAGACAGGATGGAAGCTGTCCAGAGGAGGGCAACTAAAATGGTGCAGGGTCTGCACCGGAAGACATATGAAGAGAGACCTAAGGAGCTTAATATGTATAGCCATGAGGAAAGGAGGGAGAGGGGGGACATGATAGAAACTTTCAAGTACCTCAAGGAATCAACAAAGTCCAAGAGGGTAGCATCTTTCAAAAAAAGGTATGCAAGAACAAGAGGCACAATTTGAAGATAGAGGGGGCGGCTCAGAAGTAATTTAAGGAAGTATTTTTTCAGAGAGGGGTTGTGGATGCATGGAACGGCCTTCCGAAGGAGGTTGTGGAGTCAAAATCAGTGGTGGAATTCAAGCATGCATGGGATGGTCATAAGGCAGTTCTGGGGGTGGGGGTAGGAAGAAGTAGGCTGCTGGTTAACTAGGATCTGCAGCTTATCCAGTAGGTAGGGAAATGGGCAGACTGGGTGGGCCAAGCGGTCCTTATCTGCCGTCAAATTCTATGTTTCTATGTTTCTATGTTTCCTCACATCCCTCCTAAATCTGCCCTACTCTATTCTTCAGCACTTTCTCTTCTAAAAAATACTCCCCTCCTGTACCTTATTCACCACTGTGAGATACTTATCATGTTCCCCTGCTCCCTCCTCTTTTCCATGTTGTACATATTGAGATCCCTTAGTCTCTCCTGATAGGGCTTATGATGCTGCACCTGCACCATTTTAGCTTCCCTTTTCTGGACTCACTCCACTCTGTATATGTCATTCCTGAGATGTGGTCACCAGAACTGGACACGGTACTCCAGGTGGGTACCATATCACCAGTGATTGGTACAGTGACAACCCCATCTCTCTCCTTCTGCTGGTGATTCCCTTCACTATGCACTCTAGAATTATATTTATTCTGCGTACCACCTTGTTGCACTGCCCCGCCACCTTGAGGTCATCAGAAATGATAACCCTCCCTTCAGAGTACCTTATTGTTAATATAAAATGAATCCCAGTAATAAAATGATTAAAAGGGTTAATAAAACGAAGTAAAATAGGGTGTGTGTGGCATGGCCAGGGACCAAGAGGAGGTCTAAGCCAAGTGCTTTGGGGCAACTCATCCTTAAGTGCAAACATACTGTCAACAAATGCAGCCCATTTTCTTATTTTCAGTGAACAGGACCGGTTGAATGGTGTTCCAAGCTAAATTGACAAAAAAAAAAAAAAAGAGACTCAACTCACTTTCAAGGCTGCAAAAGACACTGTTGGGTCAATGGATGTTGCAGAACCTCCAAAGCATGGTAGAAGGCCAACTCTGGAATGATGGGTGGAATGGCTGCACCATTGCCGAAGAAGCTGGTTGAAACACTGCTATATAAAATGCACTCAGAGATGCGAGCAGCGTTTGAAAACCTCAGTACTCAATATGCTCATGTAACCCCCTTGGAAATAGGGGTTCCAAGAAATGCCTGCTTGGGCTTGCCTTAGCCCTGTCCCTCTGTCCTTCTCCCTCTGTCTTTCTTCTGCTGTCTCTCAGGCTTCTCCCGACTTTGGCCCCTAATTTTTCTGACTCCCCAGGTCCTGCTTTGCCCTTCTTTGTGCCCCAGCCGCAGCCAAATTGAAATCCAGCCCTTTGGGGCTTAAAATGCTGATCGCGATCTCCCACTGCAAAAGTGCTGCCTTCAGGGCAGTGGGAGTTGTATTGGCATGCAAAGTGCCTTCAATGTGGAGCAGCTTGTTTTTCAGTCGCCTCGTGACTGTGCCGTGGGTCCCAGGTTCCCTTCCACCTAATTGGGACCCGGTGACCACAGACAGCCTGCTAGGGGACTGCTCAGATGAAAATTGAAAGAGTTTTGACTGAGGCTCATTTAAGTATGCCCGAGAGGGGTCATCTGTATAAATAATAACAGTGTGCCTGGCTGCCTCCAGGGTAGCTATGTTCGGCTTCGGCCAAAAAGTAAAGGAAACCAATGTTTTAAAGGTTGAAAACTGCTTGCTGCATATGGGGATTTATTGTTTACGTGTGGGAAAGTGTCTAACTCTAGAATAAATGCTTTACCTTGGCAGTTCCAGTATTTTGGAACTTTTGTGTGTCAGTCTGTCAGCTGCTGTAGGGGGAGCTTGCTAAGCGCAGTAGCGACAGGAAAAGTAAAAGAGCCATGTTCTTCATCTGTGCAGCGACTGTAAGTACAGCCTTTAAGCTACAGAACTGTGGGGCATTTGGGGCAAATAATTACTTCTTTCTGGCCACACCAGGACATTGTTCAGGATTGTATCTAATCTGTTATAAGGGACAGTAGGTTAAGCAGCCATTGCCAGCAGCACAGCCAATTGGAATGCCGGCAATAGAAAGCCAGGACTTGTGGGACATTCACTACACCTCATGGATAAGCACCCAAGTGCTTATGGGGACTTACAGGGACATTGATTTAGGTGCCAATTCCACAACCTAATTGTGCCTTGAGTGTTCTGATTGACAGGTCCCTCAGCCACTTAGAGACCTGTCACCCCATCTCTGCTGCCAATCAGGAGTCGAGCTATGAGCTCTATAAAGAGACAGTGTTGCCAGTTTGTCTAGAGATTCAGAGTTTCAGAGATTAGAGAAAGAGCAGCCAAGGCAGGCTTCAGCCTGCTGGGAGTCCCCCACAGGGGTTGAGCTCAGGCCCCAGCCATGCCACCAGGTCTGGGCTACTTAATCCAAGCCCCTTCAGTGTTCAGGGTTCATTTATTGTTTTCTTAAGTTAAATTTACCAGTTAAAGTAATTGTACTTTCTGCAACAGCTAGTCTGGAGGTTGCCAGTACTGTCCTCCAGAGGCTAGCCCTCCTTCCCACGTTAGGGAAAGATGTGGACCAAAGATCAGATATCCAGCAGTGGTGACTTTCAAGTATTGTGCTGAATGTTCTGAATGAAAGATCCACATAGCTTGTCCTGGAATGTTTGGAAATCTGCAAGTGCAGGGCAATCCCTGTTATGTCTGCTAGAGTGCAGAGCAATCCCTACCTGGGTTGTAAATAGTTGTCTGTAGCTTGGAAAGGATCCGTCTCCAAGTTGTCCCCACCCTCAAATCAATAGCCGGCCACCTCGACCAGCTGCAACTCCTCCAGGCCTGCAACATCTTGCACTGTGGTATCTGTTTAACCAGTATGGTATGAGATTGCGGGGTTTCTGTTGTATCTGGGACTGGTACCAGTGTGAACATTAATGATTATTATGTTTAACATTTGATTTGTCAGCAGCTAGATAGCCAGGGCGCTGGATGTCTTAAGTTGAATGGTAAAATGTGATTTATGTATGCCTATTAGTATGTAGCCACCCAGCTCGAGGGTTCACCAGCCAAACCAAATAACTGTGTACATTTTGTAAATAGGATAAGATAACCTCTACTCCTCGTGTTTCCCCATCCTAGTTCCTATACTACCCCCTAAATAAATATATTTTTATTTATTTATTTATTTATTAAAAGGATTACAAATACCTTTGAACCAAGGGTTCTTTTACAAAGGTTCCACGTTAGCAATGGTTGCTAGCAAAACAGTGGTAAGATACAATACAAGGCCAGGAGGTTAACATAGAAGTAAGCAGAGGTAAGCTACAATACAGGTCAGGAGGTTAACTTTGTAGCAAAAGAAAATACGTGTGTATAGACTAGCACAGTAGCAAATAGTCAGTGGCAAATAACAATGCACAATTAACAATACAGGTGTGTATATATAGCAGTACACAGATACAAATGAAAACCATCCTGGGGTGACATAAGTGGAGCAAGGGGTTGGGGATAAGAGGGGAGGGTGGGAAAAGGGGGCAAGTAGTCAAGGATTTGACATTGTCATAAGTAGAACAGAAAGATAAATGCTGGATAGTCTGGGTGGAGCAACAAGAGATAAAGTGCTAAGGAGGGGAGACAGGAGGAGAGGAGTGGGAGAGGGGGTGGAATTGTAGGTGGGAGGTGAGAGGGGGTAGAATGGTAGGTGGGGTGGGAGAGAGATGGGGAGTAGCAGGGGATGGAGGGGTGGAGAGAAGTGGGGAGGGTAGCAAGGGAGGAGAGAAGAGGAGGGAGAGGTGAAACAAAGTCACAAATCTAGGCAGATCAGTCACAACTGTCTTATTTGTTGTTTGAAATTTCCATGTGAGCATATTATTAGAGAGAGAGCCTTTAAATCAAAATGTCGAAATGTGGGGAACTGCATATTGGGGCATGTCTGGGGAAGGTTACTGGTTATCGTGGGTGGTGTAGTAGCTCAGAGGGCTACACCCATCACCATCTCACCCACGTAAAGCACCCTGAGTGGAGGCACTGTGCAAAGGTTTTAAAAAATGTTTATTAGCTAGTGAACCCAACCCCCTCAGCCTATGTCCTGGGTAGTGCTGCAGGGGTGTAACACTGGGGATAGGGCCACCCAGGGGTTACACTCATATACTGGCTATGGTGAATCAGCTTGGAGAAACCTCAGGAGGGCATCAGTGAAGGCATGATGAACATGTTGAGATCAGGGCTGCTGAGTAGGAGGAGTGGATAACCCAGTTAGCACTTACTACGTCCCTAAAAAAAGTAGAGGACCTTACTGACATCCTTGGTGATCATGAAAATCATGAGAGAAGAACTAATATGAGGGTTATTAGGCTCCTGGGGGGGTGTAGAGGGCACAGACTCAATTTCTTTTTTTTTTGAACTTGTAACTTTATTCCATATGTAAACATATACCATTTCATACACAGAACAAGGATACATTCAATACAATGAATTATGAGTACATTCTCAGAATGTTAATCATCTTTACAATTTTGAACTAAACCGTATTTAAAACAATTAATCTCAGTTCTGTTTCATTTACAGAATAGAGTCCATTACTGAATTGTTTTATGAGGGTAGCCATTCTGAAGTCTTCAGCTATTATCTGCCCACCAGAATAGTCTCTCATCAACTCCAGAAGCTCCACAGAGTCTTAGCCATATGCTTCCCCATCCCATGTATTCTCCAGTATGCCATCATAAACAATCTATATATTTCATTATACAGTAATAATAAAGAGTATAACTTGATATAGAGGATTGTGTATGATCGCTCATACACAACAAGGGTATTTTTCACTTGAGAGGTTTTCATGGTAACTGGAGACCTCGAGAGCGCAGCTCAAGAGGTCTCTTTACCATGGAAACCTCAAGAGTTGAAAAATACCCTTGTTGTGTATGAGCGATCATACACAGTCTTTTATAGTGTATGGTCTCTCATCCTTAGAGTGCACTTACTTTTTCCCACAATTGTGTGCAGTTTTTTCATCTTCTGGCATGTTTCAACACCATGGCCATTCCGGTCACTTTGCCAGTCACCCGATCGCGCATGTGCACCCACCTGCTAGGTGTCATGCTGCAGTAGCTACGTAGCTAGCACAGCACAGCAGCTATGATGACGTAGCTAGTGCAGCACAACAACGCTGTTGGGAGCATGGATTTCCATGCTCAACAGCGTTCTACCATATAATATATTGCTGTTGTTGTTCTTGTTGTCTGCTGTGTATTGTTTAATCAAATGGTATCCAGTGATGATAGCGATTAAAAATGAGCGACTGCAAAAACAGTGACTCATTTTTAGAGCTATTATCATGCGCTACCCTGCAAGGGTAGCGATGGTACAGTGAGGAGAGCTAACCGGAAAGGGATGGCTAGGAAGGTGGCGGGGAGGGATAGGAAGGAAGGTTTAGGCAGGGAGGAGAGCCTGCTGCAGTAGATCCAGCCCTGTGGTGTGTTGGTGAGGGTGGCTGGCTGTGGTGCAGTAGGCACTGGGTTCGGGTTGGACTGGGGGAGAATATTTTGCCGCTGCTTGTGGCTGCCGTTTTTGTTTTCCTGGACCAAGTTTTGGCCCCTTCTCTACATGCACCCCCATGAAGTTGATAATCTAAAAGCAGGGAGGTGTGTGTGTGGGGGGTGGGGGGTGACAGCACCCCCCCCACAAAAACAGTAAGTGTTCCTGGAAGTGGGGTCGCTGAGAATTGTATATCGCCGATATGCTTTTCGGTGATAATACACTAGCCATATAGTGATTGCTGTTTTGCAATCACTATTATGACATGGAACCAATCAAATAACATCTTAAGACCAAGGAATCAATCTTTATGAAAATTCCATCGTAGGGAAAAAAGCTAAAATGTACTGAAGAAGGGTATAGCGCTACACCTTATATTATTAGATCTCAATTACATATATACTGCTCACTTAGCATATATATTGACTCAAAATTGGTATATGCTCCTCTCTCTCCACATAAGAGAAAAAAGGTAGCCATCTCATATTAAATTTGTCCACCCATTAGTTTAATTTTGCTGTAATTGCCTCCATAGCTTGTATTCATTTTATCATGTTTCTTCACTGATCAACTGTGGGGAGTTGTGCTGTCAACCATTTCTGTGTGATAATTTTATTTGCTACTATTGTCAAAATATAAAAAGATATTTTTGATCTGGTGTTCGAAGCCCTAATGGAGGTAGTCCTAATATCAGATTCTCAAAAGCTGGATTAACATGGAGAGAGAAGATTTTCACTAGAGCATCTATAACCTCACTCCAAAACTTTTACAAATTTACACTTCCAAACAATATGGTAATGACTACCCCTTTTACCACAATTTCTCCAACATGAATCAACTGAGATTGTTTTATAATGTTTTGATATCACTGGGGTTATGAAAAAGCTTGTGCAGATTTTCCAGTGGTATTCTCACCAGGTAATAGCATATGCAGTTTTATGAGCCCCTTCTCATACCTTGTTCCAGGATTTAGAGTGTAACAGGTATCCCATCTCTAGCTCCCATTTGAGTTGCATATTTTCTCAAATTTCTTCTCCTTCACCTGCTTGTAATAAGGAATATATAGACACTTAATCTGTGCCTTCTTCTCTCCCCTTTAGACCAAGCCTCTGATTGGGCTGTCTCCTTGGACCAGTGGCTGCTGCTGACCTCCTGCAGCCACTCAGCGCACCTTCTCTGCCCACCTGAAACTAAGACCAAGCCCCTGATTGAGCTTTATCCTCAGACCAGTCACTGCTGCTGACCTCCTGCAGCTGCTCAGCATACCTTCTCCAACCACCTGAAACTAAAGTATGCAGCCGTGAATCCCTGCTTGAGCTTCCTGTAGCGCAGCATTCCAAGCCATGCATGCCATTGGCTCTTGCCTTGCTGAACCCACCTTCTGTTGGCTGATTCTCCTCAACCCCCTAATTTAATTGGTCAAAGAGCCTCCAGCTGCTTCCTTAGCCTGCTGGCTCGCTGACCCTGCTCTCTGGCTCTCAGCTATAATTTTTAGCTCTGTTAGTTGAATTTTACTTCGCTTAAAGCATTTAGAGTAACTTATGTTTAGTTTGATTTGCTGTTAGTGCTAGATCCTGCTTGTGTAAATTTTACTGATAGCGCTAGATGTGATTGTGTAAATTGATGAAAATATCATTTGCCAAAAGTATTTACTTCTACCTCCTTCTCCTCCTCTCTCTCTGTTTAACCTCTGTCCTTAAATTCTCCCTGAAGCCTTCCCTGTCTCTCTGGATACTCTGACTTTTTGCTCCTGCCCATGAACTTATTTTCACTCCACTCACTCTTCAGCTTACTCGATCTCCCCTCCTTTTTTTTTCTTCTCCTGCCCATTAAACTACATCACACCAGCAGCTCTACCTGACCCAGCCCCACTCCTTGGTGCCAAGGCACTGACACCCCCTGCTAGACCTACCATTGTTTCCTGAACATCCCCCACCCATCGCTCTGTTTCTCTTTTGATCCCCTCCCACCAATTTAACCTGGCCACTGCCTCTATAATTACTTAATCTGTGTCTTCTTTTCTCCTCTTTAGACAAAGCCCCTGATCAGGCTCTCTCCTCAGACCAGCATCTGCCACTTACCTCCTGCAGCCACTCAGCACACCTTCTCTGCCTGCCTGAAACCAAAGTATGCAGCTGTGAATCCCCACTGGAGCTTCTTGTGGCGCGGCATTCCAAGTCGCAAATACGATTGGCTCTCACATTGCTGAACCCACCTTCTATTGGCCAATTCTCCTCAGCCCCCTACTTTGATTGGTCAAAGAGCCTCTGGCTGCTTCCTTAGTTTGCTGGCTCGCTGACCCTGCTGTCTGGTTCTCAGCTATAATTTTTAACTCTGTTAGTTGAATTTTACTTCACTTAAAGCATTTAGAGTAGCTTCTGTTTAGTCTGATTTGCTGTTACAGTAGTAGCCAGAGACATGGTCAAATATTTCCAGATATTTCATGAAATTTCTAGAGCTTCTCTCTGCTGCCCTTACTATAGAACTGCAGAAAGCAGGAGATTTCTCTAGAAATATCACAGAAGTTTCAGGAAATATCTGACCACGTCTTTGGCTGTCACTGTAATGCTAGATTCTGCTTGTGTAAATTTTACTGTTAGCGCTAGATGTGATTATGTAAATTGCTGAAAATATTGTTTGCCAAAAATGTCTACTTCTGCCTCCTCCTTACTCTTTCTCTCTCTCTCTCTCTCTCTGTAACCCCTCTCCTTAAATTCTCCCTGCAGCCTTCCCTGTCTCTCTGGATACTCTGTTTTTTTTTGCTCCTGCTCCTGAACTTGTTTTCACTCCACTCACTCTTCAGCTTACTCAATCCCTGCTCCTCTTTTTTTCTTCTCCTGTCCATTAAACTACACCAAGCCAGCAAATCTACCTGATCTGGCCCCACTCCTTGGTGCCAAGGCACTGACAACCTCTGCTACCACCATTGTTTCCTGAACATCCCCCACCCATCGCTCTGTCTCTCTCTCTCTTTTATTTCCTGTTGACCCTCCCACTGATTTTACCTGGCCACGGCCTCTATAATTACTTAATCTATGTCTCCTTCTCTCCCCTTTAGCCCAAGCCCCTGATCGGGCTCCCTTCTTGGACCAGCAGCTGCTGCTGACCTCCTACAGCCACTCAGGGCACCTTCTCCGCCTGCCTGAAACTAAGGTATGCAGCCGTGAATCCCTGCTGGAGCTTCCCATAGCGTGGCTTTCCAGGCTGCGAATACCATTGGCTCTTGCCTTGCTGAACCCACCTTCTGTTGGCTGATTCTACTCAGCCCCCTACTTTGATTGGTCAAAGAGCCTTTGGCTGCTTCCTTAGCCTGCTGGCTTGCTGACCCTGCTCTCTGGCTGTTAGCTATAATTTTTAACTCTGTTAGTTAAATTTCATCCCACCCACCTGCCCTCCCTCCTGCCCCAACACGCTTTAAATCCTCTTGCTGCACTTAAGTCACACCTAGCAGTACAGTTCAACCACTTGTGGAGGAGTTAGACTCCTCCCATTCTAAAAGTAATCACAGCCAAAAGTTACATTCCCCTCTTCCCATGTTGTGTTCATGTCCCTGTTCATTGCAATAACTTTGAAGAGAAAAATGGAGTTTAGTTGCCCTCAAGTTAGAAATGTGGTACCCTGCCTATACCTCTCCTCTCATTACTTTCAACTGTGCTCACACTGCCTTACAGGCTGAGAGTTTCCATACTTGTACTACTGTTACTTCTCTTCCTAACTCTTAGGGTGGAATACAGGACACACAGGGCAGTACCTCTAACTCATCAGTCTTCTACCTCGTATACCACTATAATGGTGGGTGGAACAACAAGTGGAACACTAGGATACCTCCCCAGGGTGCACTCCCTTTACATCCCTCCACAACAATTCAAGCCCAACTCACCCCCTAAAATACCCTTAGCTGCCCTGCTTCAAGTTTGTACCTCTTTCATCTCACCTAAAGCTCACAGGCACACAATCAACAAACACGTTCACTCAACCTGGGCATATTGGACTCATTACCTCAGGAAATTGATTTTGATCATGTTCCTACTATCAGGTAACATGCACCCCAATCCTGGTCCACCAGTAACAGACAGCAACTTGAGGCTAGGACACCTCAAAATTGTCTCGCTGAACATAGGAAACTTACTACCCAAGCTACCGCAATTCCAAGCATGGGCTGTGCAACTCAAACCAGGTGTTATTGCACTAATGGAGACCTGACATGCCCCTAAGACCCCTGATGCCACTGTATCATTAGATGGCTACACCACCTTCCACCAGGATAGATTAATTAAGAACGGGGGAGGCAGCTTGGTCTACCTGAGCAATAATATCAAAGGGCAGGAGTTACTGAATAGCATACGCACAAGTGAGGCACAAATACTTGCCATTAAACTCACCATAGGCCAGCAGAAAAAGATACTGGTGCTAACCACAGTAAACATTCCCCCAGAGAACCATATTATTGGGTTCGGTCGGTTTATTAATAATCAAAAGCCGCTAAACCAAAACTGGGAACAGGTGGTAGTAGATGACTTTAATACAAACTGGCTATCCCAAGATGCCTCAGCTATCAGGGATCAAATATCTGGCCTCTATCTCACCCAGATGGTAACCCAGGCCACTAGACAAAACTACCAAATGGGCACTTGCACCCTTATAGACTGTCTACTCTCCACCTGCTCGGAACACATCACTGAGGTGTCTGTGCTACCAGACTCCCTCACTGACCATTCTCCTGTGTTGTGCATTTGGTCCAATAGTTTACAAATGCACTCCCCATCTCTAGATATCACTCACTTAGGAAAGGGCAGTTGGAGCCTTTCAAACAATTCCTGAAAATGGCTGACTGGTCCCCTCTAGACAAAGCCCAGGATAGCAACCAAGCCCTTGCTTACTTTTGCTCCATTTTCACTAATGCCTGTGACATCTTTGTCTTTTACAAAATTCAAGAAAATTAAGGGAGCAGCAAGCCCCTGGCTCACTAGCTCAGTCTTCGAACTCATGCATCTGAGAGACAATCTATGGCATAAAGCTAAAGCCACGGGGAAACAGGCTGATTTTGCTGCCTACAAGGCAGCCAGAAATAGATGCACTAAACCAGTGTTTCTCAAATGGTGAGGCCAGCCTCCCAGGGGAGGCCCCAACCTGTTCCAGGGGAGGCTCAATCAAGCCTTAAAATGTACTATATTTAAATGTCAAATTTTGGAATGTTTCATATGAAGGATGCAGCAAAGTGAAAGTGAATAATGGCCTGTAAATTTATGTACAAAATGGTTACCAGGAAAGACACACACAACAAACACTTGTTTCCTGGGATGACATGGGGGAAATACAATTCTTGGAAACTGTACAAAACAAAATTAAAAACAATGCAAATGAATAGGAACAAGGTAACAACTGGCCCATTATACTGGCTGCAGCAACACAAATACAATGGCTAAACACTGAGATACTCGGAGCAAGAGCAGGAGGGAGAAAATGGTCCCTGAGAAGGTGAGAGCAGGGTAAAACTGACAAATAAAACAATCTGACTCATGGAGGTATTGCAATGAGGGGTTAAGTCAGACAGAATGTCAGAAGTGTGGCGTGAGTAGGCTGATCTGGGGAGGGGGGTTATAGAGAGGGAGAATAATAAGTTCAATAAAATGAGAATAAACTCAACTACTCAAATGCACTTCATTGTATTCTTCCTGTAATGTGCAAAGTATGATAGCTGTTCTAACTGTGGGGAGGCCCAACATTATTTCTATATTGGGGGAAGCTCAGGATCTTTTCCAAGGCTTGGAGGAGGCTCATTGTGATAAAATGTGAGAACTTCTGCACTAAACTCATTAGCAATACCAAAGCTGAACACTATAAGGACCTTCTGGGGAGGACCTGGGGTTGAGGAAGGGACTATTGGAACTCAGTGAAATCCCTCATGGGTAGGGTTTCAAAAGTGCCACCAGACCTGATTGTTTCATCGACAGGTACATTACAGGAGACAAGAGATATTGCTAATGCCTTCAACGTGCATTCACAGACCTAAGTGCTGTGTTTCCTAGCAGCTACCTTACTCCCCAGTAACCTGGACAGCCTCCTCCCACTGGCCCTCCCCCACACCATTATGGCATGCCCCCATTTTACTTCAGGCAAATCACCAGAGCTGAAACCACAACATATGTTAAGGGGGTTCTTGGAAAAACAAGGATGGGGAGTGACCTAATAGATATGAAGATGGCAGCCCTCACCCTTGATGAGCTGGCAGCACCTCTCACTAAAATCTTTAACATATCCCTAAGAACTGGAGTATTCCCTGACAGCTGGAAGTCTGCACTTGTCACCCCTGTCTTTAAAAGTGGTGACAGAAACAATCTAGCTAACTACAGGCCAACATTCATTTTAACTCCCCCCCCAAAGCCCTGGAGAGGATAGAATCAGATCAATTGACAGGATATCTGGGTAAATACAATCTTCTTTGCACACAACAGCATGGTTTCTGCAAAAATCATAGTACCCTCACTGCACTGATTGACTACACTACCCAACTATATGATGCGCTGGACTCTGGTAAGGCAGTGGGGTCTATCTTCATAGACCTCATTAAAGCATTTGATACTGTCAACCATCAATTCCTCCTCAACAGACTGCTAACCATTGGACTATTCCCTGACACTGTTGCCTGGTTTGACAGTTACCTTTCTGGCAGATCACAATGTGTGCGAATTTACCGAGTGCTGTCTGACCCAAGGGTAGTCAGCCTTGGAGTCCCCTGAGGTTCAATACTTGGACCCCTACTGTTCAGCCTTTTCATCAACTTCCTACCCTCAGCTTGTCTGGCCCACATGGTGCTCTATGCTGATGATGCTGTCATCGCAGTAGCTGGCAGGGAACTGTCCAAGATCTCAAATGATCTACAGACCAACTTCCACTTGTTGGAAACTTGGTTTGAGAAGAATAAACTCTTACTCAACTACAAGAAAACCAAAGACATGCTCATCACAATGCCTCAGAATAAGAAGAAGTATGGTCCGCTCCTTATCAAGAGTCATAAAGGGGAGACTCTAGAATAAGTAAGCATATTACACCTACACCTAGATGGCACCCTTACCCTCTCTGGGCATGTTGACCATGTTGTAAAACCAGCAAATATAAAGCTTGGGGTGCTATACCAACACAGGCATGCTATGACACCTGATGCATTGCAACTGGTCACATGCAACTCTGTCCTGTCTACCATTGACTATGAGCTGGTGATATATGGGGCTGATCTGATACCATACTAAAAAGGATTAAAACCCTCCTTAATAAGGCCTGTAGGTTGATACTAGGTGAACATTATCTGACACATACTTGTGCACTTTATAAAGATTCTGGCTGGCTCCCCCTCCATCTCAAAATTATCTACTAGGCCTACCTAGTGAGGAAAAAAATCACTCCTCAGTCTGACTCCTGAATCCACAACCAACTTGTTCAAAGTGCACATGCAACTAAAAACACCAGAAGTGTTACCAAGGGAGGGCTCATGATGACCTTTAAGTGCACTTCGTTCACCCAGAGATCCCTATAGTACAGGGCTCTAAATGAATCAATGACCTCCCTGCTCCCCTTTTAGAATGCAGTAAGCTTGGCCCATTTAAATTAGGGCTCCGCTCCTACCTAATCCTTCAAAATCACTTCTGTTGCCCTGTTTAGACTTCGGGACCTCTCAAGCATATACTGTACATACAGCTCATGTTATTTTCCCCAAGAGTTTCTGTCACTTCAGACTCCTCTCCTCAGTCCCCCAGCTCCCTGTCTCCCATCCTCTTTACTCTCCCTCTCTTCACCTTGCCTCTCTCTTTAACCCTTGACAAAGCCTCCTTTGTTGGCCACAAATAGTTTCCAGTGACCTATAATTTGGCAGCCCAAAGTTGCATGTTGCACATGCTTAAACACTGTAAACACTTCTGTTTTGTTCTAAGATTTATACTCTGTATCAAGTATCAAGTATAAGTTTATTTGTTCAACATAGATTGTCATTACATACAGTACACTTAATTAAAAAGCAAGATCAATGTGAATGTAAAAATGTTTACATGTTAATATTTTAAGACAAAGAGTAAAGTACAAGAGAAATACATGATTTCTATTATACAGTACATATCACAGTAAAATGGATCCTTTTCATAGTTTCAGTAACTGAGTGCAATATTCATAAAAGTGCATCAAATCTTGGCCCTGCCAATCTCCTTAAACCTAACATAGATAAAAATGTGGGTTATTGTACAGTACAGTGTAATAATAAATATGCCCTAGTACTGAGATCATACATGAATACACTGGACATGACAGATGCATCAGACTAAGGCCCTAACAAACTCCTAGATCCTTGGCAAAGAATAAGGAGTGTAAACAGAGTAGATGGGTTTCGGTCTGGTTACCTACACTCCCAGATTAAACTGTAATCACAGTTTTTAAAGTGAGAAAGAAGATCCTTCAAGAGGATTAATTAGGGTCCCTTAGTTACGATCTTTGTTGGACAATTTTTAATCTTATTCTTTTTGCAGCAAGATTAATTAAGGATTTGTGGATTTTCTGAGTTTAGCAGAAGATCAAGAAAACAGCATGAGGGAATAATGTAGGAAGAGAAGTATTTAGCTAAGTAGTTCTTCCTTATTTTTTTGTACCATTGGCATCTTATGACTGTATGGTGTAGATCTTTAGGTTCTTTTAGATAACGTAAACATAAGTAATGGATGATTGCCGAGAATATCTAGCAGTTATAATACTACTGGGAAATTTGTCTATGAGTTGGGTTAGTCATCAGTAGTAAATACTCTTTAAAAGAATGTTCCTGTATGTTGTTGATTAACCAACGTGACATTTTTAGATGTTTAATTTTTTGTAAATCAGCTTCCCTTGCCATTCTTGAAACCACTACGGAGACTAATTTAGCATTGTTTTTATGTATTTTATTGTGTATTCAGCCCAGAAATGTAAGCAAGTAAGATCATATTCCTCAAGTAAAGAGTATATAGTTGTCAGCCACCTGTCACTTCTCAAATTTAGATGTGTTTTCTTTTCCTTTAAACACAATGCAATAATAGAGCCCAATGGTTCAGCCAGCATGCTAGTCCAGAAATTTATTATTCTTATATGAGCTTTTGCCATGAACGTAATTTGGCTGAGATGGGCCCCTTACCAATGCATTATCTGCTGAAATAGGTAACCCTAAGGTTTTCTTATATACTGTATTGGTAATAGATATTAAATTATGTAGATTAGAAATTCTCCAATTCTCAATAGCATAAAGCCCTTGGTTTATTAATTTACTATCTATAGCCCTAATCATTGGCTGTATAGTTATACCACCTATTAAATCTAAGAAGGACAGAGGATGTAATTCTCATTTTTGTTGCAGCAGTACTAATATGCTTGTTTCAAGAAACTGTATTTGATATTGTAACCCCTAAGTAAGTATACTAATTAACAAATTCAAGTGGTTGGTTGGATAAAAACAAACTTATTTACTTCTTTCTGGAGCCTATGACCATAACTTTAGTTTTTGTTTTATTAATAATTAATTTCATAGTATTACAAAGTTCTTGAAGTTTATAAAGACTTCTTTGTAAGCCTGGTCTCGATGTTGCAATAAGTGCATGGTCATCGCATAAGCCAGAACCCAAATTGAATGATCAAGGATTTTGGGCATATGATGTGTTGAGTTGGTTAACTCTACCAAAATACGGTTTATGTAAAGGTTGAAAAGTATTGGTGCCAGCACACACTTTTGGCAAACACCAACATTAGTAGAGATTTTGTCTGAAGAACCACCATTGTTATTATATCTTATTTTTACCCAGGTTTCATCATATAGTCTTTTTATCAAATTTATTGTTTGAATCTATACCCAGAGCCTCCATACTGACCTATAATAGATCTCTGGAAATCAACTCAAAAGCCGACATAAAGTCGATAAAGGCAACAAACAAAGGTTGTTTTTTAAATTTGCAGAACTTTTCAATAATATGAAGAAGTGCAAAAATGTGTTTAGTTGTCCCATTATTTTTTGGGAAACCTGCCTGCAGGGGAGCTATTATCCTGTCATGTAAGATCCATTGTCGTAATCGATTTAGTAAAATTTTAGAGTACATTTTAGCCATATTGTCTATTAAACTTATAGGGTGATAATTCACAGGGTTACCTCTATCTCCTTTTTTGAAAATTGTAATAACATAGCTACCCCTCCAGGAATCTGGCATTAAGCTGTACATTATAATTTTTTTTAAATTTATTAAACAAGTCTGTAAGAATAATCGCCTACCACTCAGGAGCAGCTTTATAAAAATCAATTGATCTTTCATCTGGACCTGGTGATATGTTTGGCTTGCTGCTGTGAATAGCAGAAAGAGTTTCTTCAGTCGTAATCCAAATGCTTTCATCATTAATTAGGCTCATGTAATAAACAAATGTTACTCTAGATTTGTAGAAGATATTACTATAATAATTTACCCACTTTGTTACCGTGATAGAAGCCACAAAGGACTTTTTGTAATTATTTGTCCCAGTGGCAACTAACTTCCAGAAGGCTCTATAATTTTTTTATTGTGTTACAGCTAACATTTTCTTCCACAGGTCTAGCTGATGGTTTTGTTTCTGTTTTTGAACATTATCTCTGTATAGTTTCCTGCTTCTATTTAGCCTCTTGATATTCTCTCTCATTGGATGTTTTCTTACAAATCTAACTTGATTAGTCAACTACTTTTTTTTGAGCACAGTAAGTTTTATAAAATTATGATATCTTAAATTGTCTTCTTTATGGGTTGATCTATATTCAGCTAGAAGACTATCATACTGCTGAACTATTATGCGATAAATATTCATAGGTTCAGGATCAATAAAGATCAAGTCATCAAATATCTTACAAAACATTTTTATATTTTTTCAAGTTTGTCCTTAGGAATTTGATTCCACAAGATAATTTTCTTATTATTGCAAATTTCCACCTGATCTGATTGGTTTCTACTCAACTCGCCTCTGAGCTTCCTAGTTAAACAAAGTGGGAAATGATCACTCTCGGACCTAGAAATTATTTTAAGGTCAGCATATTTATAATAATTGTAAGAGGAAACAAAGACATCATCTATTATAGAATGACCCTTATGAGTAAAACATGTAAAGTTTCCTAACCTATCCGAAGGTAATCTGCCATTTAAGACAATCAAGTTTAATGAATGTAAAAATGTAATTAAATGCTTATTTATAGCTGTGTTTCTGGTATCGCAATAATTCCTGGGCTCAGTTCCATAAACCTCTTTTTGTAACTGGACAGTTGAAGTATTCAAATCACTATCCTGACCTAGCCTGACATTGAGAGCTCCTTTGATTACTATTTTTAGATCACTGTAGAGGTTGCTCATCTCTTGTCTAGCCTCTGCAAGTTTAGGCAACAAATTGTCATCACAAAAAGGGGAATTTTTTACAGGATTATAGAAGTTCACAAAAAGGCCCATCTCGTTCTAGATTTCCACTATTACCAAAATATAATTTTGAGTCAGGACAGCATTCTTAACAAATATATGTTTGTGTATCTTAATATAAGTCAGTAGGCCCTCAGCAGAGCAGCCCATATTCAATTTTCTTGTTGCTGGAGAATGAAAGAGATGGTAACCATTGAGATCCAAAGTATCTAACATTTCCAGTGTATACCTTGATTCCTGAATATTAATTATATCATACTTCATAAGATAGTTCATACATTCAGAATCCACTACTTTAGATGCAAACCCTGAAATATTCCATGGAGCAGTAAGAAGTACCTTGTCATTATCCAATAGGGAATTACTAGCCAACTCAGAAACATAATTCAGTTTGTCACAAGGCCTGAAATGTGAATCTGTGAGTTCAGGATGTTGGGCCTGTAGTCAGTTATTACAATCAGTTAAGATCACAAATCTATTTACCAAAGGCAATGACATGTTATTTGACATTAAATAGTTAAATGTTTGCTTAGTGCAAGAGAACCTAGGAGCCTCACTTGGATTCAGATTGTTAATGTAATAATTATCTGTTTCAAAGATATCCTTAGGGTTCACAAGAAGCAAACCCAAGGTGTCTAATATACTACTTTTCGATAGTAACTTCTTAGCAATTACAGAGTTCTTAACCCATATATCAACTTATGTACTGTTTTCATGTGTAGTTGCTGTAATAATATCTCTCACCCAGCTGTACCTGCAAAAAATTTCTAAACAAATTGCAGAGGGACCCTCAAAGTTTGTAATTATTATCTGGACTCCCTTCAGGGTGCCTTCCTCAAACAACTGGTCATGGAACCAACTTGGCAGAAGGCAATACTGGACCTTGTGTTCACAAACAGGGACAGTGTGATGGGTTTAATAATGGGGGAGCACCTGGGGAACAGTGACCACCAGTCACTGTGGTTTGAAATCACAAAAAGAGCAGAACCAAACCACACAGAAACACGTATCCTGGATTTTAGGGGGGCAGACTTTGGGAAAATGGGGAGATACTTGAAAGAGGCATTAAGGGAAATGGGGCAGGAATCAGGGGTTGAGGAACAGTGGGCAGTATTTAAAATGGGGATTACAAGAGCAACAGAATTATGTATTAAGCAGGTTAGCAAGAGGAAAAGGAAGAGGAGACCATTATGGTTTTTCAAAGAGGTAGCAAAGAAAGTGAAAGCCAAAAAGATTGCATTCAGGCAATACAAAAAGACACAGGCAGAAGGGGATAGGGAGAAGTATCAGGTGAAGCAAAGGGAGGCAGGGAGGTCAGTAAGGGAAGCCAAAGCTCAGACAGAAGAACACATTGCAAAATCAGTGGGTAGAGGGGACAAAACCTTTTACAGGTACATAAGTGAAAAAGAAAGGCAAAGGGAGGGATAGTGAGACTGAAGGGGGAGGATGGGGGCTGTCTGGAGGCTGACAACAGTAAAGCTGACATATTGAACAGGTATTTCTGCTCAGTCTTTACTGAGGAACAGGATGGTAATGGGTCTGAATGGAGTACAAGGGGTGAGAATGGTGCAGAAATGGACACAAGTCCCTTTACACGAGCAAGGATCCTGAAGAAACTGGAAGTAATAAGAGTTGATAAAGCAATGGGTCCAGGTGGGGTGCACCCCAGGGTCCTTAAAGAACTAAGAGAGGTGGTGGCTGAACCTCTTGCTATCCTGTTTAGCCGATCACTGGAAACAGGGGAGGTACCCAAAGACTGGAGGATAGCAGATGTAGTCCCCTTATACAAACGTGGGAACAAAGAGGAAGTGGGGAACTACAGACCAGTCAGCCTCACCTCGGTAGTGGGGAAGATCATGGAAGCACTACTGAAGGAGAGAGTGGTGGAACATCTGGTTGTCAATGGACTACAGGACCCAAGACACCATGGTTTCACCAGGGGGAGGTCATGTCAGACCAACCTCATTGAATTTTTTGACTGGGTGACTAAGGAGGTGGATCAGGGGAGGACAGTGGACATGGCCTATCTGGACTTCAGCAAGGCCTTTGACACTGTGCCACATAGAAGACTATTGCACAGACTGGGGAATATGGGTGTGGGCAGGACAGTAGTGTGGTGGGTAGGTAACTGGCTGGGCGGCAGGACGCAGAGGGTGGTGGTAAATGGTTGTCACTTCACAGAGGGAAGAGTGACCAGTGGGGTAGCACTGGGATCAGTGCTGGGACCGGTCCTATTCAATATCTTCATCAGTGACATTGCGCAGGACCTAGAAGGCAGAATTTCACTGTTTGCTGATGACACAAAGCTCTGTAACAGAGTAGACACACCAGAGGGTGTAGACAGAATGAAAAGGGACCTGCAGAAACTTGAAGAATGGTCAGGGGTTTGGCAGTTGAAATTCAATACAAGGAGCTGCAAGATAATGCATATGGGGCACAAAAACCCTGGCACAATATATCAGTTGGGGGGGTGAGGATATAGCATGCACCAAGCAGGAAAGGGATCTTGGGGTTATCATCTCTGATGTCCTCAAGGCAGGGAAACAGTGTGACAAGGCAGCAGGTAAAGCAAATAGGATGCTGGGATGCATAGGCAGGGGCATCACCAGCAGGAAAAGGGAGGTCATAATTCCACTATACAAGACACTAGTGAGGCCCCACCTGGAGTACACTGTGCAGTTTTGGAGACCTTACCTACATAAGGACATAGACAGGGTAGAGAAGGTTCAGAGGAGGGCAACAAAGATGGTGCATGGATTGCATCACAAGTACTATGAGGACAGGTTGAAGGAACTGAACATGTACTCCCTGGAGGAGAGGAGGGAGAGAGGGGATATGATAGAGACATACAAGTATCTTACAGGGAGGAACAGGGTGCAGGAATACACTATTTTTAAGCGAAAAAGATATTCCAGGACTAGAGGGCATGGGATGAAGTTGGAGGGAAGACGATTCAGAGGAAACGTGAGGAAGAATTTCTTCACAGAACAGGTGGTGGACAAGTGGAACACCCTGCCAGAGGAAGTGGTGGGGGCTGAAACAATCACGGGATTTAAGAATGCATGGGATAGACATAAAGGAATTCTGGAGGTCAGGGGTAAGGGGCTACAGACTTCTTGGAAAACATAAACTGAACTTACAAGCTCAAATGGGCAGACTGGGTGGGCCATAGGCCCTTATCTGCCGACACTGTCTATGTATCTGTGTATGTATTTTCTCTAGGCATGCTCTCAAGACTAAACATGGTCAAATTTTTAGGAGGCTCCCAGGATTCAGAACTACTATTCACATTACAGACATTGGAAACCGATCTATTAGGAAACAAGAGAAAGATTCCTTTCTGAGTAAACCTTTCTGCATTATACCATAAATGATCAGTCAAAAATGGAGAATGTACTGTTAGTTCAATCATTTTGATTCTACCATCAGTACATCTTCTTATTTATTTATTTAGCTTTTGTTAACCAGGTAAGCATGCTAGACAGTCAAGTGCCTATTTTCAGGTGCGAACCGGGAGAATTACAAGGTACAGGCAGTAACACATATCGGTGTCAGTGAGTTCCAGCTCTAATTCTCGACTGACAAAATCAATCAGAAAAAACTTTAAATTGTCTTCAGAAATATTAGGCCAGCCCTTCTCAGCTGTCAGGTGTAATATGGGCACCTCCTTTAGTATAGGGCCAAAGAAAGGCATTTCCTCATTTGGTTTCAAACACTCTTGAAAAGAAGAATCCAAGTGGGTATTACAGCTAAGAGGTGCCCTAATAGGTTCAATCAGTTTTTTATTATGCTCTTTAGAGCATGGTAATTTAAAGCCCTGTGTAGATAAAGATCTGATCTGTGGCCCAAGAGACATAATTTCATTCTCTAACAGCTTAAACTGCCCCCCTAAATCCGTTTTCCTCATAAAGATTTGAGAAAGAGGGGGCTCTCCCAAAGGTCGAGCTTTAAAAGGATTAAAATTATGCTCAGCTACCTCATCTGGGTTACCAGTTTTAAATATAGTAGAAATAGCTGTATTGGGCTAGCAAAAAGTTAAACTTTGTGATGTTAGATGGTCAGTTTCAATAGACACTGGTGATTTTACTCTTGGCTCTTCTAGATTGTTTTTTCCTTGAGCTTTGTTCTTTTGTATCCTTCTTTTTTTTAAATTTTGTTTTGGTGGGGACTCTGTGATAATCACAGGGCTAAACTCAGGCCTACCCATTGATGTACATGACAGAACACTTCTGTCAAGCAAAATGGAATCAGATTGCTTGGGAGGATTTATTTAATCCAGTTTAAATAAAATGATATCAAGTTTAGCTGCATTAACTGCTATGTCAAACCTTGAAGCTTCATTTCATTCTTTAGTACTGTCATTTGCTCCATTAAAAGAATGTTAGCTTCATGCTGATCCTTTAGTGCCAATATAATATCATCACTTAAGCATGTAGGCACATAGTGCAGCTGCTCTGGCTCATCTTCCTGCAAAGATACTCTAATCTTTTCAGAATTTGTAGTATTTTTCCCAGAGTTGGGATAAAATGCCTCATATCTAGATTCCAAGGTTTTAATACCTTCAATTGTCTGATGCAGCTTAGCAGACATTTCCCCAAGTTCCTCCCCTGAGACTATAACTTTATCAGGTAATGTTCTGGCCAGAGTAATAGTTATACGCTGGTCAGAAGCCTCCCTATGGGTGTTATCAGTTTGTTAAACTCAGGTAGCTATTTTCATCAAAAGCTGCATTTTCCTCAGGAATAAACAAATTACTGGCTTCATAAGTTTCATTCGTAGAATAAAGTATAAGATCAGGAGTTTTCTGAAGACTGTCATCTAAGCTGGTTTTCCTTAATGGGTCACACAAGAGAGGTAAGGATGCTGACAGCCTCACTTTGGGGGTTCAAGTTTGCTCCCCATTTAAAGGCTTTTTTGGGAGTAGGTTGTCAGTAATCTTAGCTTGCTTAGTTATGTTTCTCACTTTTTAAATATTATTTAACAAAGTATGACTCAATAAGAGGGAACAGTCTCCCTGCATTTCTTTTTGCTGTCTTGCAGTAACCATCTTAATAGAAGAAAGAAAATCATTTTTTTACAAAACAATAGAAGTACAGAAGTACAATATATTGATAGAAATTTCTACCCCCAAAATGTTATAAATAAATGAAACCGTCAATTCTGGTTCTGAGAAACCAACAAAAAAGGAATTATATATATATATACTGTGAAGTCCCGGATCTTGTATCTGGGAGTATTGAGAAAAACTGCACAGTCCTGCACAGTCCTACCTTGGGTGAAAAGACCTTGGGATCTTACAAGCTCGGGTGTGCTGACCCATTTAAAGCTGTTTCCAAACTTCAGAGGGCTTTCAAGTCGACTTGGGACTTCAGGGCTGCATTTGCTGGTATGTTCAGAGGCTGACCATCTGTCCACCCAAGCGACTGAACAGTCAATTAAACAGTATACTTTCCTCATTGTCACTGCCAAGTATAAATATATAAACAGCATATAATAATGTAATTGAAAAATGGAACTTAAAATAGAACTTTAAGGGCCAGATATTCAAAACTTTACGCCGGGCTAAAACTGTTTGTAGTTTAAGCCTTGAGATTAGCTAGTTTGCTATATTCAAAGGGCCAAATAGCACGTGCAAACTGCATTAGTGCTGGGCAAAATCATAATGTATGCAAGGGGCAAACTGATGGTGTCTGTACATGAATACAGGTGCAATGCTAAATTCAGCGACTAGTGCAGTGCAAAGTGGTTTGCGGGACTTAGCGCAACAATTAGCGCGGTGCACATTACCACCCAGGAAAAGGTAGTCTTAACCCTGAGCAATCAGCTTTGCACGGTGTTTGCTTGGCTTTGCACAGCTTTGCACAACCCTAACAAATAAATATGACACAGACAAAGCCAGACATAGAGCAAACATGCTGCTCACTGATGGCATCACAATGATGCCATCATCTGCCACCAGTCCCAGCCATGCCAGGCAGTAAGTGGTGACCCTGCCACCAGTGGACAGCATGGCAGTGTGGCCATACAGCACACACCTGTGGACCACTCTTCTGTGGACACCAACAGATGCCAGCATACACATGCAGCACTGTGGGCATGGAAAATGTTAAGGGGAGAGTGTACGGGTGGCCAGGCTGTGCCACAGACCAGGTGTGGCCACAAGGCTGGGACACATCATGCAATGCACATGGGCCAGTATTGGGAATACCCCAACACCAGTGTGCCTTTCTGATTATATATGCCCCCCCCGGCCACATACCGCACAGCTGTACAACTGCCACAGCACACAAAGCCGGACATGTATATGTCATTGTGAGCATCCCATGCCAGAGGTGCAGCATCTGTGGGTCACACAGCAGCGTAACAGTAATGTCCACTGTCAGTAAACACCTGCATGTTGGGCCTGTCACTGCATATAGTGCAGTCATCAGCACTGCCCTACACACCATAGACAGTGCTGTGTCCACACACTACTGGCCCCCTTGCTACTGCAGTGTCTGCTGTGTACTGTAGCATGACCTACAGTGTGACAGTTGCATGCAGCACCACCACCATCTATGCCTATGCTGTGTTGTCCCAGTACAGCTGCAGGCAAACTGAAGTGGAATGCAGTATTAATAAATGCAAGAAGTCTTGTGGGGAAATTGGATGAATTCAGTCTACTGATACATTCTCAGAATATTCAACTTACACTAATCACTGAAACTTGGTGGGATAATAAGGATAAGTGGGGAAAAAAACGTCCCTGGTTTCAACTTATATTCAAAATCTAGAATCCATAGGAAGGGGGGTGGTGTGGCAATCTATGATCATGAAAGCATAAAATGTGAAGAAATTCAATGGCACATGTCTAATCTGGAACTTTTGTGGCTTAAGTTACTTCCCCACCAAGGTACTAAAATTATATTAGGATTATTATACAGGGCACCTTCTACCTCTTACTTTGATGATATCAAGATAATTGATATAATTAACAAATTGGATCCCGCAGATAACATAATTTTAGCAGGAAATTTTAACTTACCCAACATTGATTGGAAAATGTCAAAGGCTGTTGGAAATATAAATAAGCAGTATCTGGACATGAGTGAACAATTAGGGCTGGTGCAGATAGTACATAATAGTACTAGGGGTTTAAATGTTCTAGATTTGATTCTTACTAATATGGGTGAATCAATTAACAATCTACTAATAAAAAGCCCATTAGGGAGTAGAGATCATTCAACTGTTTACTTTACTATCTCTAATACTGATCTTCAATAAACCTCAGGAACTACAGCCAAACTAGATTTTGGGAAAGCAGATTTTGATGGCTTAGAGAAAGAATTTGAATGTTGGGATTGGGAAATGGAATTAGTTGGTAAAATTGTACAGGTTATGTGGGATTTACTCCTAGATAGGATTAAACAGCTTGTTGGAAAATTTATACCACATAAACTCAAATATGATAGACTCAAATTAAATAAACCTATATGGATGAATAGATCTTTCAAAAAGCTGTTAAATAAAAAAAAACAGACTGTTTAAACGATACAAGAATTATGGATCACCTTTAAATTACCAGGCTTATAGAGAATGTTTGAAACACATTAAAAAGGAAATAAAAAGTGCTAAAGCAAATTTTGAACTATCACTAGCAGTAAAAGCCAAGGATGGTAAAAAATCCTTTTACTCATATATTAATGGAAAAAGAAAAGATAATGGCATTATTGGACCCTTTTACAGAAGAAAGAGTTCTGAAAGAGCTCCTAAAACTGAAGGTGGACAAAGCAATGGGGCCTGATGGGATTCATCCCAGAATTCTAAAAGAACTAAGGATAGAACTAGTGACACCACTGACTACCCTCTTTAACAAATCATGGGAAGATGGGGTGGTACCTGAGGACTGGACGAGGGCAGATGTGATTCCCCTTCACAAAAGTGGGAGCAAGGCAGAAGCAGGAAACTACAGACCTGTTAGTTTAACCTCAGTGGTAGGGAAAATGATGGAATCACTTCTGAAGGAAAGAATTGTTGCGTATCTAGAGGCCAGAGGGCACAGGACCCAGGCAGCATGGATTCACAGTGGGAAGGTCATGCCAGACGAATCTGATAGATTTCTTTGACTGGGTGACCAAAGTAGTAGATCAGGAGGGGCTGTGACATGGCCTACCTAGACTTTAGCAAGGCATTTGACACAGTCCCACACAAAAGATTAATATACAAGTTAGCCAGCCTGGGAGTGGGTCCCAAGATGACAGCCTGGGTAAAGAATTGGCTGGAGAATAGGACACAGAGGTAATAGTAAGCAGGTCCACTCTGAAAAAGGGGGTTAGCATGTGGGGTACCAAGGGTTCAGTAGTGGACCAGTCCTCTTCAATGTCTTTATAAGCGACATTGCAGAAGGACTGGAAGGAAAAGTATGTCTTTGCAGATGACACAAAGATCTGCAACAGAGTTGATGCACAAGGTGGGTGGAAAGGATGAGAAGGACTTGGCAAGGTTAGAGGAATGGTCAAATGTATGGCAGCTTAGATTCAATGCTAAGAAGTGAGGTAATGCACCTGGGAAACAAACCCAGGGAAGAGTACACAATGGGGGTGAGATACTAACAACAACAAAATGGAAAGGGACCTGGGGTAGTCATATCAGATGACCTAAAGGTGGGCAAGCAATGTGAGAGGGCAGCAAGGAGGGTTGGGGGATACTGGGATGCATAGGGAGAGGCATCACCAGCAGAAAACAGGAAGTTATTATCCTCTGTACAGACACGTGGTGAGACCCCATCTGGAGTACTGCGTGCAGTTCTGGAGACCCAATCTCCGCAAAGACATAGACAGGATGGAAGCTGTCCAGAGGAGGGCAACTAAAATAGGCAGGGTCTGCACCGGAAGACATATGAAGAGAGACTTAAGGAGCTTAATATGTAGCCTCGAGGAAAGGAGGGAGAGGGGGGACATGATAGAAACTTTCAAGTACCTCAAGGGAATCAACAAAGTCCAAGAGGGTAGGATCTTTCAAAAAAAGAGGTGTGCAAGAACAAGGGGCACAATTTGAAGATAGAAGGGGTGGCTCAGAGGTAATTTAAGGAAGTATTTTTTCACAGAGAGGGTTGTGGATGTATGGAACAGCCTTCCAGAGGAGGTTGTGGAGTCAAAAACAGTGGTGGAATTCAAGCATGCATGGGACAGTCATAAGGCAATTCTAGGGGGTGGGGGTAGGAAGAAGTAGGCTGCTGGTTAACTAGGATCTGCAGCTTATCCATCAGGTAGGGAAATGGGCAGACTGGGTGGGCCAAGCGGTCCTTATCTGCCGTCAAATTCTATGTTTCTATGTTTCTTTGTCACTCCTGCTGGACAAGTAGCAAATCTGGAAGAGATGGCAGATCTCCAGAACAAATATTTTTGTTCAGTTTTTAATAATGTTACTCCGAACACATATTTTGGTATTCATAGCTCCAGTCCTGGAAAAATCAGTGTGGAAGTTAATGACATACAGGTCAGATTGTCAACATTAGACATTAACAAATCTCCCGGTCCAGGTGAAATACATCCTCGAGTTTTGAGTGAATTGGCAGTTGTTCTAGCCCCCGACGAACATATTTGTTTCAAACTTCTTTGGACCTTGGGGAAGTGCCTTGGGATTTGAAATTAGCAATAGTGGTCCCGATTTTTAAGAAGGGAGTACGGACAAAGCCGGAAAACTTTAGACCTATCAGCCTGACTTCACTTATGGGCAAAATACTAGAAGGGGTAATAAAAGATTATATTTTAAGTCACCTAGATGTAAGTGGCATGATAGATAAATCACAGCATGGGTTTACCAAGACAAGGTCCTGTTAGTCAAATTTATTAGCATTTTATAAAAATGTAAATCGAGAACTGGATATGGGAAATACAGTTGATGTTATATATTTGGATTTTGGGAAGGCATTTGACAAGTTACCCCACAGTGAGCTATTAAAATTACTTGAAGCAATTAACCTGAATCCTAACATCTGCAACTGGGTATCAGCATGGCTGCAGGGGAGACAACAGAGAGTCTCGATCAAGCGTACGTTTTCTAACTGGTCTAAAATTACCAGTGGTGTCCCCCAGGGTTCCGTTCCGGGCCCGTGTCTGTTTAATATCTACATAACCTCCCTGCAATCAGATAATTCTAAAGTTTGGTTATACAAGTTTGTGGATGATTGTAGGTTAGGGGCAGTTGTAAATACCCAGGAAGAAGTAACAGAATTACAGAAGTTTTTGGATACAATTTCTGATTGGACTATTACCAACCAATTAGTGTTAAATGTTGCGAAATGTAAAATAATGCATTTGGGAAAAACAAACAAATTTAGTAATTATTCACTAGGCAATTTACAACTTATCAATACTATTGAAGAAAAAGATTTAGGGGTAACCTTTTGTCCTGATTTTAAGTTTAGCATATGCTGTAGAGCCCAGACAAAGAAAGCAACCCAAAATTTGAACTGTATACTTCGTTATATTGCAAGTAGGGAGGCCAAAGTTCTAATTCCACTCTATATAGCCTTAGTTAGACCCCATCTTTAATATGCTACTCAGGTTTGGTCACCACAATATAGAGAAGATATTAAAATTGAATCTGTTCAGAGAAGACTTACAAAAGCTATTAGGGGAATGAAAGAAATATCCTATCCAGATAGACTTGTATCTCTTAATCTATATTCTTTATGTTACAGAAGATTTAGGGGTGATATGTGCATGCTATATAAGATAATTGAATCTGGTAGTTATTGTTCTGAATTTGGAATTTGTCCTAGAACCGACGAATATGGCAATAGAAGGCATAATAAACAATTGATACAACCTAAATGGAGACTTAATATAAGAAAGCACTGGTATAGCCAGAGGGTGGTTGTCCCATGGAATGCTTTACCATGATCTGTAGTCAACAGTCAGAGTATGAATCAATTTAAAAATAATTTGGATCTACATTATGGTGAAAATAAATTTTCATTTTAAAACATGTTACAAATGGGAAAGCTTTAAGGACGTAAGTCTAATACCTTGTAAATAGCTATGAAATCTATGTGAAAGTACAGTGTTCAAAACTGTATAATATTCCCTGAACTGTTTGTGCATCGCTAACACGTTTGCACGGGTTTAGAGCAGGGCTAAATCGTTACCCTGGTGCAAACTGCATGCAAATCAGGGCATAATGAGATGCTAATCTGGATGTTTGCCCAGAGACTACCTAAGTAGGCTCATTTGCATGTCACTTTTGAATATGGCAAAGTTTAGCACCAGGCTAACAGTTTAGCCCTGCACTAAACCCACACAAGTATTTTAGAGCTGCGCAAACAGTTCAGGGAATATTATGCAGTTCTGAACACTGTACTTTCACATGCACTGCTGCCTGTAGCTGTACTGGGTCCACACATTTGCTGGCACACACATTGGCCACATAATTCTCCTCTACCTACCTTCATGTCGCTGTGCTCTGTGTTGCTGTTGTGGTTTGCAATTCCTGGTTGCTATATTCAGAGCTGTCTTATTTCAGGGCTAAGTTTGTCCTGCACTCCCAGCCCAGTTTGCCCGGCCTCATTCCCATGCTATATTCAGAAGCTGTTTGCCCCAGGCTATTCCTTTTGAATATAGTTTGCTTTGTGCTCCGGGCTAAGTTTGCCCGCTGGGCAGTGTTAATTTAGCCCTGGGGCAAAGTTTTGAATATCTGGCCCTTCTCTTACAAAGCCAAAAATATCTCTAATGCAATCTCTTTCATTAAGGCACTCCTATCTTATTGGGACTTAATCTCACAACCTAAAAAG
The DNA here is from genome assembly GCA_016271365.2 of Neoceratodus forsteri. NCBI lineage: Eukaryota > Metazoa > Chordata > Ceratodontiformes > Ceratodontidae > Neoceratodus > Neoceratodus forsteri. The sequence goes on from CM057454.1 coordinate 734,796,077, forward strand.
GACATTAATAAGATCAGTGTTACAAGGCAATTATATAAAACCTTCTTAGGGGATAGAATAAAAAAATAACTACCTGATAGCTCCTTAGGCTTCTTTCATTAAATACATGCACCCTTACTTAAGTACTGAGCAGTCCAACAAATAACTACATAACATAACGGATAACAAAAATACAACCTAAAAAATAACCTGTTGTTTTGGTTAAAAAATGGAGTAAAATATAACAATACCCCAAGGAAATGAAAAACAAAACAAGGCCAAGTTGCAATTTTTAAGTTTTTGATGCTTAAATGCTACTTACTTGTGCACAGCAAAAAGAACACACACTTAAAAGAAGCTTGTGGTTATACAGAGTTTTAGATTCTGTTCACGATGTTTAGTTAAAAAGTAAAATAAGGATAGAAGCAAACTCAGCTCAGTAGCTGTTTATATATGCAGCCCTTTAACATGAATCTGAGTGACCCCTTACAAGTCTCTATTGCACTGCAACCACCAAGGCTGCAATAAATGCAGGAGGAAATATAAATAACCCGAGTCACAATTAAAGTAACTTTGTTATAAAATACCAGTACATGGCACACAGGTAGCAGGTGACTGCAGGCGTGTGGCAACTATGACGTCTGTGTGATCTGAACACCAAGAACTCATGCATGTCTTATATAGAGTAAGGTCATGTGACCAGAAATCATGTGAAAATTAAAACCTTTTTTTTAAGAAATAAATGTAAATAATACAGTAAGTAAATTAATAAAATATATATGTAAAAAGAAACACCAGGCTTTGATCAAACTAGTAGATAGGGCAGTCCACTATCAGTCCATTCCCGACACTGTGTGGTGTACTCATACAAAAGCAAAAAAGCAAAAAAAAATACAAAAAATAAAAATGCAATACAATCACTTAGTACATGTAATTAATTTTATCTAAAATATCCAGAGAGGAATACTGAGTGTTCTCTGGGTATAGTCATGATGTTTGAGATGTTTTGCCGTATTTGTTACACGTTGGTTCTTGCTCTACTCCCTGACAGGGAAACAAGCAGGCGTAAAGCTCAGAAGTCACCACCCAGCTCTCAACTGGTCAGAAACTGAGCAGGACAATGGGACAATGGAAAACCGACATGGCCCAAATCAAAAAGCTGTATCCATCCCATGCACTCTCGCTCTCTCACCTCTCACTCCTCCTCTCCTCCACTCTGCTGGTGAGCCCAGAAGTCCTGGTCTCCACTCCTCGGAGCTCCTTCTGTCTTCTCCAGCAATGACAGGGACAGGACCCCAGGGCCTCCACTGGGCTGCATGGGGAGATAAAACAAACTCCAGGAACACCAGAATCACAAAGGAACCTCTCCAAATCAGGTAATGTTGCTCTAAAAATCTTACAACAATGGCATGCCTTTTTCTAATTTAAGAAGTGCATATAAACTGCAATGCCTTGAAGATACTAAGAGTCAAGCTTGGTGGTGGTAGCACGTCTGTTAACTGAAACCTTCATGATTGCCTTGTATGTAATTACTGTTTTTTTGTATGCCATCACTATGCGTAACCAATGTATTGTCATGTACCTCACTTGACTTGGAATTTTGGAAAGGAGCCTTTCGGCTCAAAGGTATTAATCCGAAATTTGAAATAAATAAATAAATAAATTGTATAGTTTCTATCTAATAACTCCTGTGTTTAGCTAATACTATTCCTGCCAGTGTTTCTCCTGTAAGGTTTTCTACCTGTATGTTTTTTAAGATGTTATTCCGGCATTGTAGGTATTTGTTGAAGTCAACTTGAGCAATACTGTATTCCTTAACCAGGTAGTCAAATGTTTTGATATGTTCTGTATCATCTAAGAATTGTTGGAGTAATGGGAGACCCCTCTTATCCCACTGCAAAAAATGAATACTTCCCTCCATCCCTAATACTTTTGGTAAGTATTTTAATGGAATATACCTCTAAATCTCATTTGGTACTTTCCAGACTGCCTAGCTTGCAACCATATCTTTAAAGTGAGTTTAGTCCATGAATTAGTGATTTGGGACAGTGTTTTAAAGGTGATGGTCCATGGTAACAACTTTAATAGAAGAAAATGGTGTGCCTTCTCTTCCAATTCTGTCCAATCTCCTGGGTAGTCTTTATTTAACATTTTCAAAATTGGTAGTAGTTCAGCATCTTCATAGTATTCTGAAGTTGGGAAGACCCCCAGCCCAACCTCCTCTTCGGTTCTATAAGGATTTTCCATCGGATACATGGTTGTTTACTTGCCCAAGTAAATTTTGATTATTTTTTCTTTAAATCCTTCCCTGGAACTGGTTTAGCTAGAGTAGAATAGAGAAAAAAGGAATCAGGGTAGAATATTCATTTTTACTGTTTCAATTCTATGTGCAAACCACAGTGGTAACTTTTACCATTGAGCCAAATCTTCCAAGACCTGTTGCATTAATGCTACATAATTATATTTGTATAATAAACTTAACTTTGTAGGGATCTGTACTCCCAAATAAAGAACTCTATTTTTAATCCATTTAAATGGAATTTGACTTTTAAGATGAGGGGACAGTGAACCACCAATCTTCAGAACCTCTATTTTGTCCATATTTACGTTAAAGCCAGATATCCTCCCAAAAGAATCTAGCAATGTCATAAAAGGAGGAAGTGAGACTTCAGTATCTGAGATATACACCAAGGTGTAGTCAGTGTATACTGACACCTTATAAGCCACCCCACCAATTGTTATGCCTTTAATACTTTCAGACTGTCTTATTGCTGCCACCAGCAGCTCCATGCTTAGTGCAAATAGTAAGGGTGAGAGGAGGCAACCCTGCCGGATGCCCCGCTCAGTTTTAATCTGGTTTGACAATGTACCATTAGCCCCAACACATGCAGTTGTGTGTTCATATAACAGTTCAATCCATGTTAAAAAGGCACCCATCAGTCCCATATACTAAAGCAATATACCCCGACAGGGTGTGGGTATACTGGAGGATTTACCATGGTTGGTGTGATTCGGTCATGAGGCGCAGCCGAGGGACTTAACCACACCAGTAGAATACCCATCTGGGCTGGTTGCCTTTCCCGCCTTAAAATCTTTGATTGCAGCAGCTACCTCCTCTTGTGAAATTCATTCATCTAATTTGTTTCTACTTTCTTCACTTAATTTGGGTAAACGTAAAACATTCAGGAAAGAAGTAGTTTGCTGCTGAATTTCCCCATATCTTTGTATAATTCCATATAATAAGATTTAAAACTACCCGCTCTTTAGGAGTTGTATATTTTCTATTATACAATGGCAAGAAGGAATCCTGGCTTATGATTGGTCAGTTGGCCATCATAGCAGGGATGTTATCCTGGCATAACATCCCTGCTGATGATCTGGCTGACCAGCACATTGATTGTTTGCATCTTTTCTTAAAAAAATTACTTTTAAACACTAAATAAAATTCTTTAAAACTCTTTTTTTTTTGTATAAAACAACAAGCCATTGTATAATAGGAATAATGCCCTCCAGGGTGGGTGTTATGCTGGGATAACATCCCTTCTCAGGTGTTGGATGCCCTCGGCAGGTGGCCTCGGGCCCAACCACCCGAGGTGGGATGTTATCCCAGCATAACACCCACCCTGTCAGGCATTATTCCTTTATTGAACTCTTTCTCATTCTCAGTGTAGGGAATTATTCTGTTGGCCATAGCTTTACGTAAATGAAATGCCAATAATTTAGCTTCACTTCCCCCATATCTTGGTATTTATGATTTGTAAAACGAAGTGCACCTTCAGCTTGGTTCTCTTCAAATCTCTGTAATTCTTCTTGTGCACCTTCTAATTGAGACCTCAGTGTGGTATTGTTTTTTTTTATGCTCCTCTTCCAGGTCTTTAAGCCATTGTGAGTGACGCGTATAAGTGAGATAAGCTAATTTATTTTTCCCCACTGCATAACTAATTCGTTCTCCTTGAACTACTGCTTTAATTGTCTCCCATCTTGTTCCTGCTGAACATCCCTTGTTAGAGTCAGTTTCATAAATTGTTTTACTTGTACCTTTTATTTTTGAAATCAAAGATTTATCATTTAATAAAGATACATTTAACCACCATAGCTTAATATTCAGTTCTCCCTTTGTGGTATACCACACTGAGACTGGCACATGATCTGAATTTGTAAGACTCAATTTCTTTTTTGACTAAATGACTCCTTGAAGTGATAGCCCCAGAACTGAAGTGTTCACTGGAGGTGCAGAGGGCACACTGCTCAACTGGGGAAAAAAAAAGGCCCCACAGAAAAGCCCAGCGATTTATTCATAAAATTTCTCTGTTACCCAGACAGGCAAACCATGCTACAAGAGTCTTAGAAAAGGGGGCTCATCAGACTAGAAAATGTGCCAGTGATCTACCCCAGTTATAGCAGACACCTGCAATATAAAAGACAGGAGTTCAACAAATGAAATGGCACCTCCACACTAAGAACTGGCACTTTGCCAATGTATACCCCTCCCAGTGGATCATCAGGCAATAGGGGATGCAGCTAAAAGTTTTACCAGCCCTGAGCTGGCAGTAGAGCATCTTGAAACTGAGGAGGCAGTAATGGAAGACCAATCTGGAACAAAGATAGAGGGACCTGCTCTATGATGCTGAGCAAAATATAATCCTCCAAAACTTGTGTGTACGGGGTCTGGGGCAAGTGGGGCAGTAACTTTTCCTCTGATGGCTATACCTTAACTAGCTAGAAGGCATAGTGTGCACTAACTGAAATAAACTGAGAACAATGTGTAATGACATTAATATTCCCCTAGCAGGCTGTTTGTAACATCAGTAAAAAGCTATAAAAAGGGCTAGCTGGTGGACGTGGGTGAGCTCCTGAGCCTACCTGGGGGTTGGTTGTGAAATGGTAAACACCATGGTGGGAAAGGGAACCCTGGGCTGACACCATCTTTTCCTCTAAACTGTTGGCCTGGACCATATCAGGAGGACGCCTTGCCCTGAGGCTTACCCTGTAGTTCTACCAGTTTGGACCTGGGACTATGTAAGGGTTTAAGGTCATTAATCCTGATCTAAAAGACTAAAACAACATTAATGAGATTGCTATGTTGCACTGTTCACTGAACAATGTGTCTTCTTTTTTTTCTCTTTGGGACAGGATGGACTTTATTCATACAGAATTTAAATATTGTTACCTATTTCATGTAGGGGAAGATGGAAGCCACAGTGGCTCCTTCCATTAATTTAGTGTGGGGTGTGTGGAGCGCTTTAGGTCCCAGGGTAGGGAGGGAATTGATAAGACATAGACTGAGCCTGTTGGGGGTGCTCCCGAGATCAATATGGCCACACATCTGTTTGCTTTGCTCCGCTATTGAAACAGTTGAAACTGCCTCTAAAAGTACTTTACAAGTGCTAGAGTTAATTTGAATGGCTGCAGATAATAATTTCAAGCCCAAGGAGGGGGCAGAAGTTCATGCTCAACTTTTGGATAAGTTCTTTACCCCAAAAATGGGAAGCCAACCTCGTAGCGGGGGACAGGTGGTTCTCCACACATGGGTGGGGAATGGTTTCCCTAGCACCTACATGCCCAGACCTGGGCGCTAAGGCCAAGACTGCAGTGAAATTGACTTTAGCTTTGATTCAAGCCTTTTTGCTGGAGTTTGAGGGTTACACTAAATCATCTTTCCAGAAAGTCCAAAATTCTTTGGGAGACATAAACATTCGACGTCAAGCAATAGCGGGGTAAATGGACAAAACAGAAGAGAGGATGCATGCTGCTGAGGAGAACGCCGGAAAGCTATTGCAAAGGATCCTCACTGTGAGAGGAGCTGTTAATGCATCCTTACATGAACAATTGAACAATTAAACATGCTGGCTAAACTGGAAAAAATGGAGAATACACTTTTGCTAAAAAATTTGAGGCCGATTGGTTTACCTGTTCTGATTCCAAACTCCGAGTTGAAGTCAGAGGTGGAGAAGATCTTTACACTGGCTCTTTCCCCCGATGAATCTGTAACTCTAGAATTGGTATGCCATCCTCTGGTAATGAAAGGCCCTTACAAAACCCAAGTAAATGAGACATCAGTGAGATATATAACATGTACCTTCTTTTCAGTAGCTCAACGTAATAAAACCCTGCAAGCTGCTAGAAATAAAAGAGGCTTTGTGTTCGAAGGGACTAAATTACATTTACATCCTGATTTTTACCTCGTGACACAGAGACAGAGATGTCATTTTTTGCCTATTAAATCAAAGTTTCAGAATGTGGGGATGATTGCTGTTTTACAATCCCTGGCTAAACTCAGTGTTGTATTTCAAGACAAAGTGTATTTCTTTACCCTGTGGTAGCACTACTGCCATGCCACTGGATCGACTCCACTAGGGCTCTTCTTAACCAAGACATGCACCATCCACATCATCAACCAATATGGTCAATGAGCTGAGAATTTTCTCATAGAATGTGAATGGGATGAAGACAGTAATTAAGCACAAGCAGTTTTAGATATAGGTATGGACACTGAAGGGAGACATACTGATTTTATAGGAGATGCATATGGTGCAAGAGGAGGCTGGGAAACTGGAAAATCCTAGGGAGGGCGCTTAATATGGGCTTGTCTCACATCTAAAGTCAGGGGGGTTGTGATCTAATTCTGGCCAGGACTTCCAGGTAAGATTCTGCAGCAGGTAGCTGACATGCCAGGCAGGTACTTACTAATAGTAGTGGAGATGGGTGGGCAAATATATACCCTGGCAGTGGTCTATGGCCCTAAGTTTGACTCCTCCTAGTTCTTTCACCATCTCTCAGTCATTCTTGCTGATTTCCCAGCCACCTTACTTATTGGGGGGGGGATTTCATAGAACCATAGATGATGATGCAGGAAAATGCCAATGATCCATCCAGTCTGCCCATATTACCTATCATACCATAGGATCTTTTGTTTCTGTGGGGTCTTCGCTTACACTGTTCCCCCTTTTTTATCTGTATTTCCATATGCCACTTCCCGCTGAGTAGCTACTATAGCCTTGGCACTATCCCAGCCATGTGTGAAGTCATTTAAGGTATTGGCAGCCACAACCTCTACAGGTAACCCATTCCATGGCTCAACCACACTTTCTGTAAAATAATACTTCCTCACATCCTTTTTTAAACGTGCCCTACATTAATCTCCACTCTTGACCCCTTACCCTATATTCTCTGTTCCTTGTAAATAGCTTCTCACCGTCCAACTTTTTAATTCCTTTTAGGAACTTGAAGGTTTCTATCATATCCCCCTTTTCTCTTCTTGTTTCAAGTGAATACATGTTCAGTGTCTTTAACTGATCCTCATAGGATCTGCCCCCGTCGTTCTGAATCATCTTAGCCATCTTACTTTGTACCTTCTCTAGCCTGTCCCTGTCCTTTTTTAGGTGGGGTCTACAGAACTGAACAAAGTACTCCAAGCATGGCCTTACAAGTGACCTATACAGTGGTAGCAGTACCTCCTGCCTTCTACTGCTGAACCTTCTTTTGTTACACAGGCTGGTTTGTTTAAGGGAGTTGCTAATGATGACTCCTAGGTCCATTTCCTCTGAAGTTGTGTCCCATTTAACCCCACCAATCCAATACTCTATTCTTGGATTTTTGTTCCCTTTTTGACATGTGTCAGACTTTGGACCAATTTGTCAGCCTTTGCAGATATCATTGCAACTCCATTATCCCCTCCACATTGTCAACCCTACCACAGAGTCTAGAGTCATCTGTGAATAGCACAACCTGCCCTGGATTCCTCTCCCATGTCCCTGATGAACATATTGATAAGGACTGAGTCCAGAACGAATCCCTGTGGTACATCACTAGTGACCTCTTTTTTCTCTGATCTGACACCATTCACCACAGCTCTCTGATTCCTCCCCTCTGACCAACTCCTTACACACCTTACTATTTCCTCAGCTGTTCCCGGATCCCTCCTCTTCTTCAGCAGCTTTCTATGGGGCACCAAGCTGAATGCCTTGCTGAAGCTGAAAGTAGAGTGAATCTATAGCATGACCTTATCAACTACCTTGGTTACCTAGTCAAAGAATATTATCAGGTTGGTCTGACAAGACCTCTCTGTCATGAATCCATGCTGCTTACTATCTTGAAGTCCATTTTTCCTTTAGGCATTCTACTAGATCTTCTTCATCTAGTGTCTGTCAGTTTCCCTACCATGGAGATAAGGCTGATGGGTCTGTAGTTTCCTGGCTGTTCCTTGTTCCTACTGTTGTGCTGCGGAACCATGTCCACCATCCTTCAGCCCTTGGAAACCACCCCTTGCTGCATAAAGCTATTGAATAGACCAATCAGGGATTTAGCTAACACCATAGTGAGTTCCCATAGCACCCTTGAATGCATCACATACAGCCCCAGGGCCTTATTTAACTTCAGGGCTTCTAGCCCTTTTTCAAATCTTTTGCCAGTACATTTTTGCATTCTAATTTTTGGGATCCCTCTATCAGCTACCTTTATGCTACTCTCTGGCAAGGGCCTCCTATTCTCCCCTAGAGAAAACTGACCAGAAGTAGTCATTTAGCACAGTAGCTTTCTGTCCATCCTCCTCTATTAACTGCCTCGGTCCATTAGCCTGGTAATTCCCCCTCCCATCTTTCTTTTTTCTATTACATAGCTAAAGAACTGTTTTTCCTCTCCCTTGACCCACTCTGCAATATACAACTCTATATCTGCATTTGTGATCCTGACTGCCATATTGGCTTTTCTAGTTTTCTCCTGGTACTTGCCCATTCTTCATCCCCTGCTTTTCTTTGTACTTGGTAAAGGCCCTCTTTTTAGCCCTCACTGCCTCAGTGATCCTTTCAGAGAACCAAATTAGTCTCTTATACTTGTTTCTCTTGATAACTGTTCTTGTGCATATGTTTGTTGCCTCAAGAATGTCCCCTTTTATAATCCCCATCTTTTCTCCACTCCCCTGATGCTGTACGCCCCTGCTAATCTGTCCAGCACAATTCCCCTCATATAGTTAAAATCTGCCTTTTTGAAGTCTAGCATGTCAACCTTAGATGAGGGCTTACAGGTGCCCAGGGCCACCTCTAACCATATAGTATTCTGGTTGATGGACCCCAGTGGTTCTCCAACCTGTACATCTCTCACTGTTTCTGAGTTAGTGAGTACCACATCTAGAATGGCAACACCCCTTTGGAACCAATACTGGAAAAGTTGGCACCACCCACAAGAACTCCCCCAAGAAGTGTGCAGCACTGTGCCAGCTTGCCATAGACTGCGCCCTAGTAGAGACATGAAGATTCCTCCACCCAGAGAAATGAGAATTCTCATTTTACTCACATGCCTACAAACTATATAACTGAATAGACCTTGTTTTTGTGTCCTCAGGACTTCTGCATCATGTGGACTCAGCCTCATATGGACCCACTTTGTATTCAAAGCATTTTTGGTTACTATTAGTTCTTAAACAAGGTGGAACCCCAGCCCCCCCAACAGTGGTGTTTAGATCCTAGACTGCTTCTAATTTAGGGCTTCATGAAAAAAATTACAGAAGCCCTTCAGGAACTTTTTCTGCTTAATAAGAGTGGGGACACCTTAGATGCATGTGGAAGGATGCCTTGAAGGCCTTTGTGAGGGACATTGCAATCTCATAGGTGGCTCACCAGGGTAACCAAGAAGGAAACTGAGAGCAAGACCTTACAGCTCTGGTTGCTTGCTTGGAAAAGGAGAACATGCAAAGTCCCTCAGATAAAGTCCGTCAGGACCTAAGAATTGCAAAAGACAAACTGAAGCAATTGACTTTAGGAAAAATTGAGAGACAACTCCTGCTGTGCAAGACAAGGTCATATGTTAAGGGGGATAAAGGTGGGTGCTGAGTAGCAGGATAGTATTAGATGGGTCCCATATGTCTTCCAGATGGGGGAATGGTTGGGCCAGGGCCAAGGGGGTAGGGTTTCTATAAGTAAACAAAACAAAAAACAGTACACTTAGTATAAAATTGGTTTACTTGGCTTTTCTTTTTTTTCAATCAGTTTACACTTTGGAAGAGTTTTAGTCTTACCCCTTCAGGCCTTCAGAGGAACCGGGGGGTAGGGTGGGAAGGTGGTTGGGTAAAGGGAGAAAAATAATAGAAATGAAAGCAAAAAGAATTCTATATGGTAAAAAAAGAAATTGAAATTATGAGAGAACTGGTTATGAATGCAAGAGTTTACAAGACTTTTCCAGTTGCTCACTGGCTTAGCATTATTACTGATGCTTACTGGCTACAAAACAAAAATGGCTGGTATAAACTTGAATACATGGAATGCAAGGGGGACCAGAGATCAAAATAAAATAAGAAAGACAATAAACCAACGTAGAAGGAAAAAAAACTGACATTTTATTTTTACAAGAGACTCACTTCTTGGAAAAAGATTATAAATATTTCAAAAATCTTTTTAGGGCAAATGGAACATATGCAAGCTTTACGAATAAAGCTAGAGAAACAGCTGTTATTATAAAACAAATATTAGGCTTATCAATTTTAGAGCAATATGGAGACCCAGGAGGAAGATATTCAATTCTTTGGGTCAGACAGAATTCAATGTAATTAACTGTAACATGTGTTTATGTTCCTAATGAAGATGATCCAGACTTCTTTAATAAATTATTCACTGATATCTCACAATTCCCATATCCATACATAATAGCTGGTGATGTCAATATTACTCTGAGTTATATGGATAGAAGCCCTGGAGTGAGTGAAATGAAATACAGAATGGCTACATTAATAAGTACACACATGAAGGGTTTGAATTTGATGGACCCATGGAGATATATGTACCCCAAAAAAGAAACATATTCTTACTATTCAATTACACATAAAACACATTCAAGAATAGACTTCTTGATTTCAGAAAATCTGCTCAGTAATATTACAGACATGAGATATGATCCAATTAGTAAATCTGACCGTGCCCCAGTAAGAATATCTTTACAAATAGTGGTGACAAAGACAACTTGTAAACAATGGAGATTTGACCAGAAATTGCTTTCTGATGATAACTTTGCTAAATGGATTAAAAAGAAATACAGGGCTTTATAAATAATAATCTTCGGCAGGATATCTCTATGAATATTTTCTGGGATGCACTTAAAGCTTACGTAAGAGGGTTATGTATATCCAATAACTCCAGAAAAAATAGGTTAAAAACCCAAAGCCTAAATTTACTAGAACAAGAATTTCTCACTGCAGAAGCCAATTTAGTTATTTCAGGAACAGAATTAGCTTTATCAAGAGTCTTATTATTAAAAGATAAAATGAATCAGATATACAAATCTAATGCCAGAGGCACTATGATGAGCGCTAGGACCAAATATTATTTTTTAGGAGAAAACCTGAACGTTTACTAGCTTTTCTGCTTCAAAGTGAAAAAACAGTAAGGGGATTCACAAAGAAGATGTGCATGGTGCATCTGAGATGCACCAGGGCAAATGAGATGCATCGTGCCCAAACATTGGTACTCACAAAAGATGCGCTGCAAGATGCACATGGCATATCCCCACTGTGAATATCAATGATGCACCATGGTGCAACCTGAGTTGCCCTGGTGCATCCCTGATGTGCAGGAGCATCAGGGATCACAAATCAATGAATCTGGAGCAACTCAGCCAGGGACACAGGAGCAACAGGGGATGACTGCAGTTGCATAATGGGTGCTGGTGAACAGCCTGGCAGGGACTGCGCCCAAGGCCAAAGGGCTGGAGAGTGGCCCACCAAAGCAGACAAGGTGCACAGACAGAGCACACATGGTGACAGCTGGAAGCACCACACAAACTCCCCCAACCCAGGGGACCAACAGGCACAGTGGTCATGCAGAGGGTGACTGTCAAGGTGTTGTGCAGCAGCAGTGGTGCACTGGTCAGCATGGCAGAGGCAGCCACGCAAGTACCAGTGCACATAAACACAGCTGTGCAGACATGGGAGCTGCAACACAGGTGCACACAGGAGGACAGGCACAATGGCACACAGGCTGAAGGCCGTAGCCTGCACAGGAAGAACATGCCCACAGGCACTGTGGACTGCAAGCGAGCATCACAGCACCAGGACAACCAACACAACAAAACAACCCATACCACACACAGAACAGGGGCATTATGCAAGTGAGCATGTGAGAAGGCCACCCAACAGTCCAGATGCAACATGGAGGACACACACTGTGGTGGGCATGAAAGGTGGACATGGTGCATGGATGCGCAGTGCGCAAATGGAAACAAGGGTAGTGGGGCACCTAGGAAGCACAACAGGGTACCAGTACATGATAAAAGAAATGACCACAGACACAGGCAACAGTTGCAAAACATTTACTCAAACAAGTGAAACAATGCAGAAATAGCAATAAGAACAACAGTAACAGCACTACAACAGGGATACAGATCAGTAGGAAGTTATGCAAACTTTCAACAATATACAGATACAACCTGGGAAGTGGCAGGTGGGCAGGCATAACAGGGGATGAATGCAAGGAAAAGGGATGATCTGGGAGTGTAGGGGACAGAGAACAAAAGTGGCTATGTACAGTTAATCACAATGGCCTAATGGCCGTCATGGGCCACTGCCCTGCACAGTCCCTGGTGGCCTCCTGCCAGCAGTGTCCACATCATCATGTTGATGTCTTGCAGTATCTCCCCCTGCCTCCTGTAAACTGGTGCAATGATCCTCCACAAAGCCAACTGAATTGCTGGCCCTGCTGGCCTAAAGCTCCTCTGCCTCAGTCTCCTCTCCACCGCAGCAGAAGGCGCACTCTGTGAATCTACAGTGGGGACACAGACAACAAGAACTCAGTGCCATGATCCACACTGTGTCCCCCCAACCACCATGCACATGTGATGAAGGCTGCCCCCATGTCAATGTCTGGCAGCCTGCCATGTACACCACATGCCGGCAACAGGCCAGCACACACAGCCACACAGTGACTGTATAATGTTACTGAGACAGTACAAGGCCCTCATGTGCATGCAGAGTGTTGTGCAGAGGGGCACATAGTCATGCCCTCTGTATGTGTGTGTGGATGCCAACCGGGTGCACCACTGAGCAGGCTCTGTCTGACCTCCAATGGGGCACCACAGGGTGCCCATGGCCCATAACAGACATGGACATGGGGGATGTACACACAGGAGTCATGTACACAATGGCCCTAGCACACACCACCAAGATGATGCCACATGTGTGTGCACAACAGGCAGCACATGGACATGCACATGTGGTAGGCAATGGCCCGCTGTGGCAAAACTCCCCACACACAGCAGAAGCACATGCAACACACTCACCTGCACCCACCTGGCCAGACCGCTGTCCCCCTGCCACTGGCCGAAGCATCCCTGGTTGCCGCCCATACCACGGCCCTCCGCCTGTCTGCCAGTCCTGCATGACCATAGGTATGTCCAACCACCACCACCCCCACCACCCCCCCCCACTGTTCCACAGCAACAGCACTGCTGCCAGCATGCAGGAATGGACCCAACCCCTCACTGACCCAATGTAACAGCATCCTGAGCAGCGGGTAGAAACAGCCACCACCACAAACAGTGACCCACTATGTCAGTGTGCAGATGGATGTGTGCCTCACCACAATGAATACTACGAGGTGCCTGCCACAGTGTCACTGGAAAGCTCATATGGCACAATAGGGCACACATGGCAAAGCACAGTGTGCATGGCTGCACTACACATGCACCACCAACACGGTATGCCACACATATGTGTGGAGGTGAGTGCACACTCCCCCACCCCCCATACAATGCATAGTAGCTGGATAGAGAGGAAGTATCAGGGACGAGACATACCTGAGCGTGGCACCACTCCCCTGAGTGCCTGGTCCTGAAGGTTGTGCAGCCATTCAGGGTACCTCTGCTGAAGATCACCATAGTGGTGCTTGCACTGCTTCCCCATGTGTGGCACCCCAGTTTGGTGCTCCAGTCACTCTGCAACCCTTGCCCACACAGCAGAGCATGGCTCATGCAGGTTCTGGCTGCCAAATAGCTGCCCCTCAAGTAGCATGACCAGTGCCACTAGGTTGGCCAGCTCAACCTCCCCCCCCAGTTCATAGCCCTAGGGCCAGCTGCCTGGGCATGTGGCATAATGATGGGCAATGTGTTAGGAGCAGGTGTGCACACCACAAGCTGCAATGCTGTGCTGGCTGGATCGTACCACATGCATGATAGGCTGTCATGCAATGGCCCACGCATCACAGGACTGCGGCATGGCTATGCACAATAGCCACCAATTGCGCAGCACCGCACATGCACAGTAGTCACAGTCTGGGCAGGAGTCCAGGGTCAGGGGTCACAACCAGGTCGTGCATGCGTGGTTCTTGTGGAACCGTCATAGTGGGTATGGCACACTATGCCACACACAAGGCACCCGTAGATGGCGAATGTACCCAGACATGTGCTGTGGGCTGCAGTGGTGCATCCTCACTCTGTCACACTTATGCACCATACACTCCCAACATGCCACATGCAGCACAGATCTGGTGACGTAAGTTGCCTGACATGTACTGTTGACTGCAATTGCGCTACCACTGAATGTGCACATGATGCGCGATGCATGGCATGCCCTGTATGACTCATCATGAATGCATGGGGATGCACTGTATGACATGCGCCGCATTCAGCAAATGCACCAAAGCAATCTTGCATGCGCAGGAATGTGCCATAGGAGGATGCGCCCAACACCCCTGTTGCACAATGCTGATTGAGATGAGCTGGGGGCAATTATGCAATTCACTGGCACTGCTCTCAGATCAGCTCATTGCCCAATTCAGGGGCATCTCACCTGCTTTGCATCTCATTACTGATGCTCCAAACCTCATTTGCATGTGCATTGCTGGCACAAAGCCACAATTGCCAGAACTGTGCTGATGCCTGCAACATGTCCCCCCACAGGAGCAACAATGTCCAATGAGTATGGCGCTACAGGATGGAGATGTCCAAACTTCACTGCAGATGAGGACAGGGCACTTCCCAAGGCAAAACATCCTGGCAGGCAGGGGTGGCAACTGCCAGCGCAGGGACAAGGCTTGGAATGATGTTGCCCTCCATGAGAATGTCCATGGCATATTCAAAAGAACCCCCAAGGAGTGTCACAAGCACTTCCATTATGAGAAGGGCCAAGGAGAAGATGGTCACTATCCAGGCCTCCCTGTGGGTGACAGGGGGTGGGCCACAGACAGCAGTGCACCTCACACTGAACAAGGAGAGGCTGGTTTCCAGCATGGGCTGGACCACAGTGATGGATGTTCTGGGTGACAGCTTCCAGACTGGGGGCAGTCTATCACAGCACTGTGAGTATGCATTGGTCACTACCTGTGGGGGTCTGTGTGTGTGCTTTCCACGTGTGCCATGCCATGCCCCACCATGCTCTGTTACATGTCCATGTGTCGTTGTGCACAGCACCTGTCAATGTCAATGGAGGCAGTATAGTGCAGTGGTCTAAGGCTCTGAGCTGCAAATCTGGTGACATCCAGCAGACCAGACCTGGGATTGAATCCCACAGCTTCCACCTGCATACTGTGTGACCCTGAGCAAGTCACTTAACCTCCTTGTGCTCCCAGGTTGTTCCTGTAAAAAAAGCTTTCAGGTTAGTGTGCTATACCTGGTTAAACAACTAAATAAATAAAAAAAAAATTAAAAATGTCCAGCCCCGTCTGTCCACAGTGTGCTGCTGACACATGGTATGCCGCCCCTGTGAGGCACATTGATGGGGCCAGGTGTTGGGTGCTGGGGGGCCTGGGGGGTCTTGGGAGGTGGGCCCCATGGGTGGTTGGTGTTGGGGGGCCCAACACTCACAATGGTGTGCTGAACAGCCACCCTGGCCACAGTGCATGGCTGACAACACTGGTGCCTGTACATGATAGTGGCCGCTAGGGGTGTCAGTCATCTGTGTGGCAGGTCAGACACACCTATAGCACATGTGCATGGCTTCTTGTTTATACCTGTTTGTAGACATCATTGACACATCACTAACCATGTTACCCTTTCTCTCTTTCAGCTTCGTCACACCTCACGGGTGCTGCAGGGAACACCCTGACACCTGGCAGAGGAGGAGTCCAGACCATCACACTGTACCACAGCCAGGGCTGTGGCAGAGCCTGTGCAAGGAACATCTAGCACCTCCACAGCCCCGGGAGAGGTGGAGGATGGTGCCAGCCCATCCGACCCCTCCACAACCAGTGCCAATGCTGGTGGCCTGGTTAACCCATGGCTTATCATCTTTCTGGGTCTTGCTGTTGAGGACCCTGTGGCCAGGGTTGACACTGTGGACAACCTGCTGGTGCTGGCATCCGGAATGGAGGCGGCACATGATGACAGCGATGTTAACACCACACAAATATGGGAGAACACGGATGCCATCGACCCGGCTGTGGCCCATGTGCATGCGCAGGTGGCACCATGCAGCACTGGCAGTCCTGTGGCCCCATGCACACTCACAGGGCTGCCACAACCACCCACAGTGGTGGATGTTGGTGGCCACGTGTTGGGTGTTGTTGTGGGGCCAGGGACTGCAGCCACTGACTGGCAGGGTGCTGTGAAGTAAGGGGACCATGATGCGGGCATCCCTGGGCACACCACAGTTGCCCATGCCCAGTCCCTGCCCATACCATGGACTGATGTGCGGTGTCTGCCTACAGTGGATGTAGCACAGCAGGTCCCAGAACCCCATCTGCTCATTGGTGCCGCCTCCCCATTGTGTCCCCCGCTGATGAGGTGGAAGGGTACGCAGCCTCCAGCGAGACACCGTGGAAGGGCAGGCATCTCTCAGGGTGCAGCTCAGAGGCATTCAGACACGGCTGGTCCTGGAGCATGAGTTGACATCTGTGTGGTGCACCCAGATGTTGGCTGAGTTTTGCAAATGCAGGTGGGTATGACAGCTGCACTGGAGAGGATGGCACTTGCACTTGAGATGCTCAGTGCTCACATTGCACCATGTGGATGCCAGGGTACCAGCACCACTCCAGGAGTGCCTCTCGCACCCACAGGTCACAGCATCAGGTGAACCCATTGCTGCTGATACCATCATCACACATCCCCATCCTTGACACCCCTGGATCCAATCTGTGTCTCGGGAGTGACACATTGGTGAGCACCCATTTATGGTCTCACTTCAGTACCCTACCAGGGGTGGTGGACACCCCCCCGTGGCCAGTGGTGCTGACTCAGTGACCACCAGGTGAGGGCGTGACTGCCCACATGTCCACAGTGGTTGTGGGGGCTCCCATTGATGACTGGGTAACCTGCTTCCATGGCACCTGTAACCTGCACCCATTGAGGCCCACACACCAGGCTGCCAGTTCCTGGGGCAGCGTACTGTGGCACACGTCTGCCCTGGACAATGCCTGTGTGGGACACCTGTGTGGTGCACTGTGCATGGCTGGGGCCACCAGCGTTGTGCTGTATGGCATGGGCATGATGAGTACGGCCCTGTGTCCGCCGTGCATATGTGCTGGTGGATGTACACTGATCCATGCCATACCAAACACTGACACTGTGTCCTCCCATCCATGTCGGGCCTGCTGTGTGTCTGTGCATGTCTGCTGTGTGGCAGTCATCTGCGCATGTGTGTGTCATTCCCCACCCCTACCAGCGTTTTGTGTGTGTGTGTGTGCGTGTGTGTGTGGCTGCCATGTGTTGCCCTCCTGTGCTATTCACCCGTGGTCACTGAAATACTCTTCCACAATGGTGTCCCTGTGCCACTGGGACCTAGCGGCCAGGCGTGGGTCCCTATGCTCCAGTGGTGGCTGTCCACCACCTTGGGGTTCCTCCTCCATGTCCTCCTCCTCCTCCGCTGTACTGTTGCCCTTCTCAGCCTGGACAGGTAATCCACGGTCAATGGCCATGTTGTGTACCATACAATAGGCCAGGAAGATGCCACAGGCCTTCTCTGGGCTGTATTGTAGGGCACCACCAGATCTGTCCAAGCATCTAAAGTGCATCTTCAGCATGTTGAACACACACTCAATGACAGTTCATGTAGTGATAAGTGTGCCACATTATAACGCTCCTCGGCCTCATTGCCTGGATGGTGGTAGGGGGTGAGAAGCCATGGGAAGAGGGGATATGCAGCATCACCTGTTGTGGGGAAAAAAGCAGTCTGTTAGTCTCCCACATGGATGTGCATTGTGATCCACTTCCCCCATCCATCATTGCATGCATGTGCAGCTACTGCCTGTCCACCTCTGTACCAGTGGCCCACCTCATGGTGCAACCCTATACCACCACTGTGGGACACTGCATCTCTGCCATACCCACTGCCTGCAATGTCCTGGCTGCCCTCTCATGCACTGCACCTAACTATTGCCACATCTGGGGCTGACTGCTCCTGTCCTGTCCAGCAATGGTTACCTTCCATTGCCCTGCAGTTGCTCATGCCTGAGGGCATGTAGCACCTTCTGCCCTGCTGCACATGCCTGCAGTTCCACATCTCTACACTGCCCAAGCTATGCTGTGCTGTGTCTCAGCACTGTCCCCCTGTTTGTGTGCACCCTCCCGCCTGTGTGCCAACCTCCACTGTCCTGCATGGGTGTGTGCCCTTGCACTGTCCCTGCCACTGCCCCCACACCCATGCACTACCTCCTGACATATGTGGTGCCACAATGTGCATTGTGCATTTTGTGGGCTTGTATTCATGCTCCACTCACCTGCTAGTGACCACTGGGGATGTCTCCACTCTCAAACCGGTGGCACAGGGCTGACTGGTGCCATAAAAAGGCACCTTGTGTACTCCCAGGTTGTGTGGTACAGACATTGGTGATGCACCCTGCAGCATTGCACACTACTTGGCAGTTGATGGAATAGAACCCCTTGCAGTTCACATAGGGTATCGCCTCATCACCAGGTGGTGCACGTATTACCACATGGGTGCAGTCAATGGCCCCTATCATCTTGGCATGCATGCCATCCTGTGGAATTGCTTCATAGCTCCTGTCCACTCTGCCTGTGTGATTGAGAATTGAATGAACTCCGAAGCATGTGGGAGCAATGCGGTGAGGAACTGGGTGTGGATTCGGGGTGTGGATGGCTGTGATATGCCAGTGGTATCACCTAGGTCTCCACAGATATGGCATGATGATCCCTTCCAGTGGATGCATGCAGTTCATCATGACACAGTTCACACAGCTGCCTCAGAGCTGCCCTGTTCAGATGGTATCAGCCAACAGTTTCTCAGTGTCAGTCAGCTGTTCAAACATGACTCGAGCACAATACTGCCTCAGGGCAGGCCACCTATGGTTCCTTCCACCACCACATTGATGGTCTGCCCATCTCCTCAACCCCATCAGTATGCCCACCATCATGAATGGTGCCCCATCCATGTTTCTAGCCTCTCTGCTGCTGCGGCTATCCTACCGGCTGCCTACTGGAGGCTTGCACTTAAGTCTACTCCTTTTATACTTATCTCCTTTGTGTGCATATGGGTGGATGCACTGTGGATGCATGTTTGTTTTGCTTTGTGAATGGGGATGCATTGTGTATGCAGCTATACACCCCCTCCAGATGCGCCACATATCATTATTCTTTGTCTCTGGTGCACCCTTGGTGGCACGGCGCATATGGGATACTTCGGAGCATCTCTGCCCTTTGAGAATCCATGGCACATCTCCGAGATGCACCGTGTGCATTGCTTTTGTTAATCTCCCCCTAATAGAATAAATGTAATTATGGAAGATAGTGGAGAAAACATAACTTACCCAGATGCAATAAAATGAATCTTTTAGAATTTTTTTATCAGGACCCTTATACTCCAGAAAGTAATCCCGAGTCCCAAAGAATAAACCATTTCTTATCTACAATAATGTTAAATACAATTGATGAAAATGAAAGATCCACTATAGATGAAGAAATTTTGGAGCAAGAAATAGTAGAAACAACCATAGACCTTATGAATGGCAAGTCTCCAGGTCCAGACAGTTATGTTGGGGAATTTTTTAAGCCTTTTAAAGAAGATCCAACCCCCTTATTATACAGGGGGTTTAATAATTTTCTTCAGGAAAACAAACTACTCTCATCTTTTGATGATGCTGTCATAACTCTCACTTTAAAACCAGACAAACCAGTGGAGATATGCAGTTATTATTGACCCATTTCTTTCTTAAATATAGATTATAAAATCTTTTCAAAAATATTAACCAAAAGGATAGTAAAAGTTATGCATAAAATCGTCCATCCAGACCAAACAGGGTTTATTACTGGAAGAAAATCAACAGATAATATAAGACAAACCCTCAATGTAACAGAATGCTCAACTTTTAGAAGCACAGCCTTAGTGGCGTTAGATACAGGAAAGGCATTCGATAGGGTTAACTGGGAATACCTTCTGGAAGTACTAGAAAGAATGGGGTTTGGAAAACAATTCTGTAAATGGATCAAACTAACACACAACAATCCTAACACTCAAACAACAACAAATGACCAACTATTTGGTTACAGAAAATTAAAAGGAGGTACAAGACAGGGTTGTCCTCTCTTGCCCCTCTTATTTGCAATTTTTATAGAACCCCTAGCACAAGCTATAAGACAAAACAGGAACATTCAAGGCATAGAATATAAAGGAACATACCATATCATCTCACTATATGCAGATGATATATACTGTACTAAGAAAATGTCAATAATTCTATTCTTCCCTTTCAGTAATTTCTAAATTTTTGGAAATTTCTAGATACAAAATAAATCATACAAAGACTGAAATTCTCCCACTACACAAGGGCTTTGCTGTGAAGGAATTCCAGGCACACTATAATTTCATAATAAAAAAATGTAAATACCTTGAGTGGTTAACTCTCAAGTGAGAGAGGAAATGTTTAATTTAAACTACGATCCATTATTATCAAAGATTTATAAAGACTTGGATAGATGGGGAATGTTCCCATTAACACTTATAGGGAGGGTAAATATAGTTAAGGTGAATATCTTACTATGATTATTATTTCTGTTCCAGGCATTTCCTATTTGGAGTTCTAAAAAAATGTTTACAGATCTAGAAGCTAAAATTAGGAGATTTATTTAGCAGGGCAAAACTCCCAGACTTACTTTGGTAAAGTTATATGCTTCAACCAGCAAAGGGGGTTTGAGTCTCCCAAACCTTAAATGATATTGTATTTCTATGCAGCTCCAACTGCTCAAATTAGCAAATGTTTCGAGGTGGGTGAAAAACCAGCATGGGTCAAACTGGAAGTAGCTACACCCCAGCTAAAAAACCTAACAGGTATACTGTACACAGCTCTAAAGAGTAAAAAGCTGGAAAAAAATGGTTTGATGACCACAAACGTCTCTCTCAAAATATAGCTGGAAATCCATAGACTGATTAAATGGAAAGGCACAACCTCACCTTTCATATACAGTATATTAACACAATCCCAGTCTTTAGAAATAATTATTTTGTTCAAATTTGGGGAAAAAAGGGATACTCTGATTATAACAACTGTACAAAGATGGGTGGTTAATCGATTGTAATACACTGAAACAATGTTTTGAGCTGGAAGGGGGACATCTCCTGACTTTTCTACAGGTGAGGGATTATATTAGAAAAAAGTAGGTAATTTAGCAGCACTCCCTTATTCACCCATAAAGGCGATACTATTGAATACAGAAGTAAATATGAAATTAATTGGCAGATTATACAATATTTGTGTGGACAATAATACCTGTGCTTTGAGATAGCTGCATGGTAAATGGAGAAAAGATATAAACTCGGGCTTAACTGAACAAAAATTAGAGGACATTTTGCTCGCAATCCATCACATATCAAAAAATAGTAAACTGAGACAAATAAATTATAATTTGGTTCATAGAATTTATTATACCCCAGCGAGGTTAAATATATTTAACAAAAATATTATAGACAAGTGCCCTAGATGTGAAAATATAAAAGGTTTCCCAATATATATATATATATTCGTATCATGTCCTAAGTTAGCGGGATTTTGGAGAGAGATACTGTCTACAATGAGTAAAATATTAAGGCTTAATTTTTCTTTTGATCCAGGTATTATAATTTTTGGAAATCACTTGACTCTTTTATCAGACCAGAAAAATATTCTTATTTTCAACATAGCAATAATTAAGGAAAAAAAGCTTACATCACAACACTGGAAAGATACTAAAGCACCCCTCAGAAACAATTGGTATGATTTGGTTTTGAACTGTGCTAACCTAGAGAGAACCTTCTATAAGCAAGAAGGTAAAGGTAATAAATTTAGAAGTATCTGGGAACCTTTTATAGATTATTTAAAATCAACACAAGAATAGGTCTCTGGCTTTTTCTGCAGAAGCTCCATATCTTAGCTAGTCTGTTTTAAAAGCTGGCGAAGCAACCTGAAAAAGGATATTGTGGAAAATGATGATTGATTATATAATTTCTAAGATACATAGGATTATATGCCATATTCTGATTCCATAAAAAAATAGGTGGGTGCTGGCTGGCATGGCAACTCTAGACATGAAAGGCAAAAAAGGCCACGATCTAGATTCATATGTGGGAGGATAGACCCACAGTCTAGTAGGATAAAATTGGGGAAGCCTTCAAGGACTTTTATTCTGCATTGTACACATCAGAAACCTCCCCTGACATCTCCCCGAGGCTTTCCTGGATGGGCTGCTCCTTCCCTGGGTATCTGCAGGTATGAGAGAGGGCCTAGAGGTTACTTCCTTGAGGAAAGGGATACGTAATGCTGTCTGACTCTGACATCAGGTAAGACTTTGGGGCTGGAAGGGATCTGGCAGAATTTTATGAAGTATTCAGATAGTTGCTTCAGATGTCCATGGAAACTATGATCCTAGAGGCCCTGGAGTGTGATTTCATATCCCTTTTTAATATTCGTCAACCATAACAGTGCTGCCTAAATCCTGGAAGGACCCCTCTCTTTGTGAATCCTATCACCCTATGTACATGTTAAATGTGGCATACAAAACAGTAACTAAACCATTGGCTAGTAGATTAGAGAGGGCCCTCTCGGGGTTAATGCAGAAGGACCAGGGAGTATTTGTGAAGGGTAGACAGGCAAAAAACACCATTAGAGGAGCCCTTAATGTAATGTGGAGATGGTCCAAGGGAGGGGCTGCTCAGCCCATTCTCTTGGTCCTGGATGTAGAGAAGAACTTTGACTGGGTAGAGTGGCCCTTCATGTTCTCCAGCCTGGAAAGATATGGACTGTAGCCACGTATGCATTTGTGGATAGCCACACTGTATGCTCTCCTAAAGCACAGGTGATGACCAATGGGCACTGTCTGCTGCCTTCCCCCTCACAAGAGGCACCCACAAGGGGTGCACACTGTCTCCCCTGTTTTATGTCCTCACTGTAGAACTACTGGTGATCGCAGTTCGAGAGAACAAGAGCATAGTAGGCCTGACACTTAAAGGAATACATCACAAGATTTTGCTTTATACAGACAATGTTCTTTATGTAGCAGACTCCCAGACATCAGTTCAGGACTTGATGGGTATTGTTACAGCAACTGACAAAATCAGATAGTTCCTGAAATCTCTGTAATGTCTGTAGAGAAATTCCCTATCTGTCAGGAAGCTCGCCTCGGAGGGGTGGAAAGTGGATCCAGGGGATCTGTAGGGCAATAGCAAGGAGGGGGAAGTTTGATGTCATTGTCAATCTGGGGACAAATGACCTAGCTGGGAACAAGGCAGAGTTAGCAAAGGTGCAGAGGGGGTTTGGAGAACTGGGGAAGGGTCTGGGGCAGGTAGCAAACTCTGTGACCTTCTTGGAGGTGCTGTCTGTCCTTGGCAAAGGGGAGGTTAGGGATCTCCACACCAAGAACTTCAATGCTTGGCTGAAGAGCTGGTGCAGAGAGCAAAGTTTTGGCTACATTGGGGACTGGAGGCCCATCTGGGGGGATGCGGACCTGTACTGGGGAAATGGCCTGCATCTTTCCAGCAGGGTCATGGAAGTCCTTAGTGAAGAGTTTCAATGTTTTGTTGGCAAGCATTTAAAGTAGCCAAGGGGGGGTGGAGATAAACAGCAGGGCCAATCACATTGACCACCCCCACAGGTTAGTGTTGCCAGAAAAGAGGATACAAAAGAGGATTGTAGATAGTAACACAGAAAATGAAGGTAAAATACAGAAAGGGACTCCAGCACTGGACACAAGGGGAAAGGTAGGGGCAGGAAGGCAGCATAATAAGGGAAAAGGGGGTGGGGAAAAGAAGCAGAAGGGCAAACACAGAGGGAGAAGGGTGACAGGCAGCAAACCAAGGAACGCCATGAGAAATAATATACCAGACCTGGAGGCCTTGATGGTAGAAGCAGACCTGGACATAGTGGCAATAAAAGAGACCTGGTACATAGCCAATCATAACTAGGACACAAATGTTTCAGGTTATGCTCTATTCAGGAGGCATTGGGGCAGTAAAAAGGAGGAGGTGTGGCCCTGTACATAAGGTAAGGTATCAAAGCAACAGAGGTGCAGGATAGACGGGGGGAGTCTGAGGCACTGTGTGTTACCCTTGAGCCAGGCAATGGCACAGCAATCTGCACAGGGGTGATCTACAGACCTCCAGTGCAGGGGGAGGAGATGGATAGGGATCTAATGGATCAGATTCAGGAAATGACAACAATGGGTGAGGTAGTACTCCTGGGGGATTTCAATATCCTGGATGTTGATTGGACCATCCCAACAGCTGCTTCATCCAGGAGCTGGGACATCCTGGATTCTCTACAGGGGCAGGCCTCAGATAGCTGGTGAGTGATCCCACCAGTGACAGGGCAATTCTGGACCTAGTACTGTGCAATGGGGACAGAATCAGAAACGTCCAGGTGGAAGGTTAGCCGGGATCCAGCGACCACCACATAGTGTGGTAGAAAATGGAGACAGATGCAGTCCATCCACACTAAGGCAAGGGTCTTAGACTTTGGGGGGTAGTTTTGATAAAATGGGAACGAGTATTAAGGAGATCCTGTTGAGGAGCAATGGGAACACCTGAAGGGAGCCATAGATGAGGTTACCAACCAATGCGTTAGGATGGTATGCAAAGGCAAGAAAAAGAGGAAACCACTATGGTTCTTAAGAGAGGTGGCAGACAAGGTAAGGGCCAAAAGGAAGAGTTTCAGGAACTATAAAAAGGCTTAAAGGGAGGAAGACAGGGAGATGTACCTAAAGAATCTAAAGGAAGTGGGGAAGGCAGTTAGGAGCGCAAAGGTGCAGACCGAGGAAAGACTAGCACAAACAGTGAGGGAAAGAAAAAGACTTTCTTTAGGTACGTCAGTGAAAGAAGGAAAACCGGGGTTATAAGGCTCAGAGGGGATACAGAGGGAGTACAAGGAGGGAGACCTGGAGAAAGCAGAAATACTGAACAAATACTTCTGTTCAGTATTCACTGAAGAGGGGGAGGGTCAGTGACCACAGCTGAGTAATAAACACGAAGAGAGCGGGGAGGTGGGCACATCTTCGTTCACAGAGGGGAAGAGTCTTGGAGGAGCTTACAAAACTAAAGGTGGACAAAACAATGGGGCCAGATGGCAAGCACCCGAGGATATTACGAGAGCTACGAAGGGAGCTAGCAGCCCCTCTGGCAGCCATGTTCACTAACTCAATCAACATGGGGTTGGTTCCAGAAGACTGAAAGAGGGCACATGTACTCCCTCTTCACAAAAGTGTTAGTAGGGAGGAGGCAGGGAACTATAGACCGGTCAGCCTCACCTCAGCAGTAGGGAAGATCATGGAGGCACTGCTTAGAGAAAGAATAGTGGCATAAGCCATCAATGCCCAGGATCCAAGACAGCATGGATTCACTGCAAAAATGTTGTGTTAGACAAATCTGATAGATTTCTTTGACTGGGTGACAAAAGAGGTAAATCGGGTGGGCGGTGGACGTCACCTACCTCAATTTCAGGAAGGCCTTCAACACCGTCCCACATAGAAGACTTTTTTTTTAAATAGTATACTTTATTTGGAGATTATTTCATAACACATAAAATAATTGGTGTACAGTCAATGTTTAGGTTGCCCAACCACACCCGGCATACTAGGCGCACCTTGAACCATGCGTTCATAGTGCCTCACTGCCGTATCACCCAAGGGCAATACCCATTTGCATACAGAGCACCATTGTGGTATAATTAACTCCACCGTGACATTACCAAAGACCAAACACTGGGCTCCTTCAAAAAGAAACTGCACCAAGCACTAGTTGCCAATGCCTCCTGTTACTGCCGCGCATAAAACAACTTAGGCCTGTTTCCTCTCCTTCGCCCACACCCTACCCCACCCTTCCTCCACCTTACCATCCTACCCTTGCTACTACCCTATAACTTACCTGCCTTCCTCAGGTCCCCATTAACCAATCCCAGCATCAGACTATGCTTGCTGCTCCATAGAGGGCATCATCAGTTCCTGCACTGATTGCCCCACTGGAGTGTACTCTTAAACTGAATAACACAGCCCATGTTTGTCTTCTGATATTCCCCTCCTGGCAATGCCCCCTTCCCCTTGCTCAGACAGTGCCTTTGGCTGTATCCCTACTCTGGAACAATGTAGGGCCCTAGCCCTTAGCTTCTGTCTATCCTGTGAGACCATGTCCCTAGTTGTTGTCTTTCCCTCATTTTGTCTCTGACAATGCCACTTGGCTGTATCTTTTTCCTCCTGTAGCTGGATCCCAATCCTAATGCCCTTTCTGCTAGTTAAGCTTACTCCTAACCGCTGTATCTCTGCAAAATACCTGTTTTTGTAACTTAAATCCATATGTGCTATTTTATTGTTATCTTTACTGCTATGTATTTTCTCACTGTTCTACTTGTTCCGCTCTTTGATATGACATGGGGCCTATGTAAAAGAACCTCTGGGTCAAAGGTATTAATTCCAAGAATAAAATAAATAAAAATAAAATAAAAACACAGACAAACAATACAGTAGACATGATGCATAGTAGAGGAAATCGAGAATAGAAAATCATAAACAGCAGAAATTCATAGAAACATAGAATTTGACAGCAGATAAGGACCGCTTGGCCCACCTAGTCTGCCCATTTCCCTACCTGGTGGATAAGCTGCAGAATCTAGTTAACCAACAGCTTACTTCCTCCTACCCCCACTAGAATTGCTTTATTTCTGTCCCATGCATTCTTGAATTCTCCTACCGTTCTTGATTCCACAACCTCCTCAGGAAGGCTGTTCCATGCATCCACAACCCTCTCCGTAAAAAAATACTTTCTAACATTACCTCTGAGCTGTCCCCCCTCTATTTTCAAATTGTGCCCCCTTGTTATTGCACATCTCTTTTTCTGAAAGATGCTACCCTCTTGCACTTTGTTAATTCCCTTGAGGTACTTCAAAGTTTCTATCATGTCCCCCCTCTCCCTCCTTTCCTCGAGGGTATACATATTAAGCTGCTTTAGCCTCTCTTCATATGTCTTCTGGTGCAGACCCTGCACCATTTTGGTTGGCCTCCTCTGAACAGCCTCCACTCTGTCAATGTCTTTGCAGAGATGGGATCTCCAGAACTGCACGCAGTACTCCAGATGGGGTCTCACCAACTGTCTGTACAGAGGGATAGCAACTTCCTGTTTTCTACTGTTGATGCCTCTCCCTATGCATCCCAGTATCCCCCAGCCCTCCTTACTGCCTTCTCACATTGCTTGCCCACCTTAAGATCATCTGATATAATTACTCCCAGGTCCCTTTTGATTTTTGTTGTTGTTAGTATCTCACCCTCCATTGTGTACTCTTCCCCTGGGTTTTTATTTTCCAGGTGCATTACCTTGCACTTCTTTGCATTGAATCTGAGCTGCCATACATTTAACCATTCCTCCAACCTTGCCAAGTCCCTTTTCATCCTTTCCACCCCACCCTGTTTATCAACCATGTTGCAGATCTTTCTGTAGTCTGCAAAGAGACATACTTTTCCTTCCAGGTGCTCTCCAATGTCACTTATAAAGACATTAAAGATTACCGGTCCCAGTACCGAACCCTGCGGTACCCCACTGGAACCCTCCTTGCTTCACTGTGAACTCCATTTACTATTACCCTTTGCATCCTGTTGTCCAGCCAATTTTTTATCCAGGCTAACACCTTGGGACCAACTCCAAGGCTGGCTAACTTGTATATTAATCTTTTGTGTGGGACTGTATCAAATGCCTTGCTAAAATCTAGGTAGGTCATATCCACAGCCCCTCCCTGGTCTACTACTTTGGTCACCCAGTCAAAGAAATCTATTAGATTCATCTGACATGACCTTCCCACTGTGAATCCATGCTGCCTTGGTTCCTGTGCCCCACTGCCCTCTAGGTACTCAACAATTCTTTCCTTCAGAAGTGATTCCATCATTTTCCCTATCACTGAGATATGTAGTTTCCTGCCTCTGCCCTGCTCCCACTTTTGTGAAGTGGAATCACATCTACCCTCCTCCAGTCCTTAGGTACCAGCGCATCCTCCCATGATTTGTTAAAGAGAGTAGATAGTGGTGTCACTAGTTCTACCCTTAGTTCTTTTAGAATTCTGGGGTGAATCACATCAGGAACCATTGCTTTGTCCACTCTCAGTTTCAAGAGCTCTTTCAAAACCCTTTCTTCTGTGAATGGACTGGTATCGACCCCCCTATCCAGAGTGTTTCTCTTGTTTGGTTTAGGTACCTTCCCCTCCTCTTCTGTTGTGAATACTGAAAAGAAATATTAGTTCAGTATCCCTGCTTTTTCACTGTCACCATCTGTCCATATTCCCTCAGCTTTATTAAATTTCCTTATTCCTCTCTTGGTCTTTCTTTGCTCTCTAATGTACCTATAAAAGGTTTTATCCTTCTTTGTAACAGAATTGGCTATCTTTTCCTTGGTTTGGGTCTTTGCTATTCTGATTGCCTTCCTTGCCTCCTTTTGCTTTAACTGATAAAGTTCTCTATCCTGCTCCTTCTGTGTTTCCTTATATTTCCTGAATGCTGTCCTTTTCTCCTTAACCTTCCTTGCCACCTCTTTTGAGAACCATAGTGTTTTTTTTCTTTCATTTTGTTTTATTGATTTGCGTCACACAAAGGCTTGTTGCCTCATAGAAACATAGAAACATAGAATTTGACGGCAGATAAGGACCGCTTGGCCCACCCAGTCTGCCCATTTCCCTACCTACTGGATAAGCTGCAGATCCTAGTTAACCAGCAGCCTACTTCTTCCTACCTCCACCCCCCAGAATTGCCTTATGACTATCCCATGCATGCTGAATTCCACCATTGATTTTGGCGCCACAACCCCTCCGGAAGGCGTTCCATGCATCCACAACCCTCTCTGTGAAAAAATACTTCCTTAAATTACCTCTGAGCGCCCCCTCTATCTTCAAATTGTGCCCTCTTGTTCTTGCACACCTTTTTGAAAGATGCTACCCTCTTGGACTTTGTTGATTCCTTGAGGTACTTGAAAGTTTCTATCATGTCCCCCTCTCCCTCCTTTCCTCGAGGCTATACATATTAAGCTCCTTAAGTCTCTCTTCATATGTCTTCGCGTGCAGACCCTGCACCATTTTAGTGCCCTCCTCTGGACAGCTTCCATCCTGTCTATGTCTTTGCGGAGATTGGGTCTCCAGAACTGCACACAGTACTCCAGATGGGGTCTCACCAGCTGTCTGTACAGAGGATAATAACTTCCTGTTTTCTACTGGTGTTGCCGCTCCTATGCATCCCAGTATCCCCCAGCCTCCTCTTGCTGCCTTCTCACATTGCTTGCCCATCTTTAGGTCATCTGATATGACTGCCCCCAGGTCCCTTTCCATGTTTGCTGTTGTTAGTATCTCACCCCCCATTGTGTACTCTTACCCTGTGTTTTTGTTTCCCAGGTGCATTACCTTGCACTTCTTAGCATTGAATCTAAGCTTCCATACATTTGACCATTCCTCTAACCTTGCCAAGTCCCTTCTCATCCTTTCCACCCCACCCTGTGCATCAACTCTGTTGCAGATCTTAGTGTCATCTGCAAAGAGACATACTTTTCCTTCAGTCCTTCTGCAATGTCACTTATAAGACATTGAGACCGTCCTCTTACTGAACCCTCGGTACTTAATTAGTAACCCTCCTTTTCTTCTGAGGGACTCCATTTACTATTACTCTCTGTGCCAATTCTCCAGCCAATTCTTTACCCAGGCTGTCATCTTGGGACCCACTCCCAGGCTGGCTAACTTGTATATTAACCTTTGTGTGGGACTGTGTCAAATGCTGCTAAAGTCTAGGTAGGCCATGTCCACAGCCCCTCCCTGATCTACTACTTTGGTCACCCAGTCAAAGAAATCTATCAGATTCGTCTGGCATGACCTTCCCGCTGTGAATCCATGCTGCCTAGGGTCCTGTGCCCCTCTGGCCTCTAGATACTCGACAATTCTTTCCTTTAGAAGTGATTCCATCATTTTCCCTATCACTGAGGTTAAACTAACAGGTCTATAGTTTCCTGCTTCTGCCTTGCTCCCACTTTTGTGAAGGGGAATCACATCTGCCCTCCTCCAGTCCTCCGGTACCACCCCATCCTCCCATGATTTGTTAAAAAGGGTAGTCAGTGGTGTCACTAGTTCTACCCTTAGTTCTTTTAGAATTCTGGGATGAATCCATCAGGCCCCATTGCTTTGTCCACCTTCAGTTTTAAGAGTTCTTTCAGAACCCTTTCTTCTGTAAATGGGCGGTATCAACTTCTGTATCAGAGTGTTACTACTGTTTGTTTTATGTACCTCCCTCTCTTCCTTTGTAAATACTGAGGAAAATATTTGTTTAGTATCTCTGCCTTTTCACAGTCTCCCTCTGCCCACCCTCCTCCCTTTATTAAGCCTCACTATCCCTCCCTTGGTTGCCTTGGCTCCCTGATGTACCTATAAGGTTTTATCCCCTTCTTAACTGAGTTGGCTATCTTTCCTCGGTTTGGGCCTTTGCTGTTCTGACTGCCTTCCCAGCCTCCTTTTGCTTTAACTGATACAGTTCTCTGTCCTGCTCCTTCTGCGATTCCTTGTACTTCCTGAATGCTTTCTTTTTCTTGAACCTTCACTGCCACTTCCTTCGAGAACCATAGTGGTTTCTTACATCGTCTTGTTTTGTTTATTTGCTTCACACAAAGGCTCGATTACCTCTGTGATGGCAGTTTTATTACTCCCCATTGTTCTTCCACCCTCCTTCCTGCCCATTTGCTAGTGCGTTCCTTAGGCACTCACCCATTTGGCAAAGTCAGCCCTCCTAAAGTCCAGTACTTTTGTCTTTGTGTGGCTTGACTCTATTGCTGTGTTTATTGTGAACCATACTGTTCGATGGTAGCTAGTTCCCAGATGGCTACCCACTTCTACATCTGTAATCCTCTCTCCATCTCCATTTCAGGTATCAAGTCTAATATTGCTCCTCTTGAGTGGGCTCCAGTACTAGTTGTCTAAGGCATGCCCCCTGTAGGGCATCTAGAATAACTGCACTCTTCAAAGTGGCAGCTGCAACTGCACTCCAGTTAACATCTGGCATATTCAGATCACCCATCAGCAATATCTCCCCTTTTTCTGCCATTCTAAGTGTACTTTCTATCATTTCCTTGTCCATTTCCTCCCCCTGAGAAGGGGGTCTGTATACAACCCCTGTGCGGATTGTGGTGCCATTGCCTGTCTCCAAATTTATCCACAGTGCTTCTTCTCCTCCCTGTTTACCCTTTTGTTCTGTTGCTTTTATTCCTTCCCTTATGTAAAGAACTACTCCTCCTCCTCTTTTACCCTCCCTGTCCCTCCTGTAGATAGTGTATCCTGGTATGTTTACGTCCCAGTCATGGTTGTGTGTGTACCATGTTTTGTGACTGCCACAATATCCAGATGTTCCTCCTCCATCAAGGCCACTAATTCAGGAAGCTTGTTACCTAGACTTACAGGCATTGGCTCATTGCTCTCCATTTTCTGATGGCTTTACCTTCTGTTGCAGCATCCCCCACTGCCGTTCTACCTTGGTCTTTTCTCATTTAGTACCCTGTTTTGTAGGGAGAGGCTGGGATTTTTCTGCTGCTTGTCAGTGCCTCCCTTTGACTAGTTTAAAAGCTTGCCAATGAAGCATTTAAACCGATTGCTCAAAGACTTGTTCCTTCCTGGACAGATGCAGACCATCCTGCCAGTATAGGCTGGTGTCCTCCAGGTGGAACCCCAGTCCCCAATGAAGCCAAACCCCTGTGCTCCACACCATTTTTTCAACCATTCATTAAACTGCTTGGTGCCAATTACTCTCGCCTCACCCATGCCTTTGACAGGCAGCACCTCTGAGAAGGATACTGTGTGTGCTACTTGTCTTAGGCCCCTCCCCAACTCTGCAATTTCCTCCTGCACTGCTCTAACCTCATGATGAGCCAAGTCATTTGTCCCTAGGTGGACAATTACATCCAGCTCAGAATCCCTTGCAGCTGTTGTCATGATCCTGAGGATGTGCTTCCTGTCCCTCCAAGCCATGGCACCAGGCAGGCACCTTACTTCAGTTTTCCCAGCTCCTCCCAGTTCTATCCCCCTAATAATTGAGTCCCCCACCAGGAGCTGCTTCCTTTCCTTGTGGTGTCCTCTGCCTCCTTCCTGTGAGCCTCCCTTGTGACAGCTGTCCTCAGCCTCCTTAGTCTCCTCTGTGGGTGCATCCATAGAGGAGCTATGCTCCCCCAGAATGGTGTATGGATTGTGGAGTGGAACAACTGACTGGGTGTGCCTCCGTTCCACCATCCTCACCCTTCCTGAGCCCACTGTGGTCCAACTGCTGTGTTTTCTTCACAACCTCTGAGGTAGTGGTGGTGGCTGTGGTGCTCCCTGGATGGGGGAGGTTCCCTTCCTACTGTCCAGTGTGGCCTGGGGGAAGGTCCCTGTACTACTGTCCAGTGTGGCCTGAAGACGGGCAACTTCCTCCCTCAGGGCAGAGAGTTGTCTGCAAATAGGGCAGCATCTCAGCCTCCAGAAAGACTCCCAGAAGACTGCTGCCCCACAGCCATTACATTGCACTAGTCCCCACATTTTTTTTTTGTGTGTGTGATTGGTTTGTAATATAGAAATATATATTTATAATATACAATGTGTATGCTTATGTGACAGTGCAGTGTGCTAGAGAGGATATGACAGTGACATGCACCTTGCACTCTTGAGGAAATGATGTCAGAACCCCAGGTATAAAGGAACTATTTCCAGGGGTGGGTGGGGTGAGGGTGGGAAGGGTTGGGCCTAAACTGTGCCCTCGCAAAACAATCAGCTAAAAGCTCTGACCCACTGCTGCAATGAGTGCCTTCCTGTCAGCAAGATGCCCTACACAACAATTTGATACAGGAATACCCTGCTAATCAAACAGAGAAAAATCCACACATCCAAGTCAGACACAGGTAAACCTTCCCAGCCCCAAAACAGGCCTGGTGGTTTGTGCTCCGAGAGCTGTCAGCCCCAAAATAAGTCAGCTGTGCTTTAAACTCTTCCTGCACTGAAAATCTTAAGAATTGTAACAAACAAACCTAAACCTAGATCCACCGCCCTCTGTTGCTTGAAAGACTCTCTTTTCCTGTTTCACACTGCAGGTTTTTCTGTGACCACTCCTTAACCCCAGTAACTCTGTTAAAAAGAGTTTAACTATCACAAACTCCTACGCACCAGTAAATTATTTAAAAATAGTTTCTGTCCCAAAATCCTAGTAGTCAATCCAGCTACCCCAAGGGACAACCAGAATGCAGTATTCAAACACTTATGAGGTTTTTTCCAAGATAAGCAGAGTTTGCAAGTTTCTTTTTCAACTCCTCAGCCAACTGTAATTTATTTAAAAATAGTTTAACTGTCAGCAAATCCTAGTAGACAATCTAGCTACCTCCAAGGACCTACCCAAATGCAGTATTTATATCCTTCTGAAGTTACTAACAAGATAAACAGAGTTTACAAGCCCCTTCTTGGTTAAACACTAAATAAACATGAATAAAAAGCAATTACCAAGGGTGGTTAGTTTCACCTCCCACAGAATTAAAGCAAAAGTGCACGTTTGTTGCAGATATCAAGTGCAATATAGAATTTCTCACACAGCTCGCAGTTGAAGAAAGTAGTGTCCTTCCAGCTCCCAAAAATGTGCTTTGTGTGGCTGTTTTGATTATTCCCCATTGTTCCTCCACACCTCCTTCTTGCCTGTTTACTAGTGCTTTTCTGAGGCACTCTCTCATTTTCCCAAAGTCAGACCTCCTAAAGTCCAATACTGTTGCTTTTGCATGGCTTAATTCTATGGCTGTGTTTATTGTGAACCACACTGTTTGGTGGTCACTTGTTCCTAGATGGCTACCCACTTCTAAATCTGAGATCCTTTCTCCGTCCCCATTTGAGAGTACCTGGTCTAAGATTGCTCCCTTCTGAGTGGGTTCCAACACTAGCTGTTTGAGACATGCCCCTTGTAGGGCATCAAGAATGACCCTGCTCCTGGATGTGCCTGCAGCAAAGGTGCTCCAGTTAACATCTGGCATATTCAAGTCCCCCGTTAACAATATCTCCCCTTTTTCTGACATTTTAAGGATGCCTTCTATCATTTTGTTGTTGATTCTGTCCCCCTGAGATGAGGGTCTGTACACAACTCCCATGTGGATTGTGGTGCCATTTTCTGTCTCAAGGGGGACCCATAGTGACTCATCTACTTCATGTTTACTCATTAGTTCTGTTGCTTTAATCTCTTCCCTTATATAGAGAGCTACTCCTCCTCCTTTTTTACCCTCCCTGTCCCTCCTCTAGATTGTGTATCCTGGCATGTTGACATCCCAGTCATGGTTCTCTGTACACCATGTTTCAGTGACTGCCACAATATCCAGGCATCCCTCTTCCATTAAGACCACTAGTTCAGGGAGCTTGTTACACAGACTATGGGCATTTGTACTCATCACCCTCCATTGTTTGATGACCTTACCCCTTTTAGCCCTATCCCTGTCTTTACTGCTTTTGCCTTTTTTTGCATTACCCCGTCCTGCTCCTGAATGACTTCTCTACCTTGGTGTTTATCTTGCTAATTACTGTGTTTTGTTGGGGGAGGCTGGGATTTCCCTGCACCTTTTCAGTGCCTTCCCCCTTGGCTAGTTTAAATGCTTGCCAATGAAACATTTAAACCTGTCACCTAGGATCCTGATTCCCTCCTGGACAAATGCAGACTATTGCACCAGTATAGGCCTGCATCCCTCCAGGTGGCTCCCCAGTCCCCAATGAAGCCAAAACCCTGAGTGCCACACCAGTTTTTCAACCATTCATTGAATCCCATGGTGTGGAGTACTTAGCATCATCTTTGCCATAGACAGGCAGCACCTCCGAGAAGGTTCTGTACATGCTACTTGTCTAAGGCCCCTCCCCAACTCCACAAATTCCTCTTGCACTGCTCTGATCCCATTCCCAGCCATGTCATTTGTCCGTAGGTGGACAATGACATCCAGCTCCCTCCCTCGTGCAGTTGCTCCTGCAATCCTGAGGATTTGCTTCTTGCCTCTTTGAGCCGTGGTGCCAGGCAGGCACCTTACCTCCCTCTCCCCTTCCTCCCCCACTTCTACGCCCATAATGATGGAGTACCCCACCAGGAGTTGTTTCCTTCCCCTGTGGGGTCTCATGCCACCCTCCAGTGGGACTCTTTTGTGGAGGTTCCCAGCATCCTCCTTGGTCTCCCAAGGGTAAGGTCTGCAATCCCATCTGCAACTACCGATGGGGCATTGAATCAACCCATCTTCCCAGCTTGCATTGTATTATATTACACTACATTACACCTCAGGTTGTGATCCCCCAACTGGACCCCGCCCCCAGCCTGTGTGTTGTGTTTGTGTGTGGTCTTGAGGCCCAGAAGATCACCACCCTTGGTTTACCACTAGAAGAACTTCAAGCATTCCCCACCTTTTTAAATATAGAGTCTGAGAGTGCTGGATATGATGGATCATTTTCTCCATGTGTAATGCTTCCAGCATGGCATTATGTCATTCTTGAAAGGAGGGGGTCACATCCTCCATCCAGTGTTTGAGAATTAGTTTTTTGACTTAGCTGAGATGAGGGAGCTGTGGTATTTTCTAACTCCCATTACAGTTTCTAGATTCAGCCCTAAAAGACAAGTTTGAGGGGTGAGGGCATCTTCCAGTCTCAGCATGGAGTATAGGCATGCTGTGACCTCATCCCAAAGGGGTTTTGCTTTTGAGAAGTCCCACAGGATGTGCTTAAGGAAATCCCCATTATGCTTGCATCTCGAACAGAGATCTGTAGTGAGCTCGCCCATCTTAAACAACTTCATAGGGGTGTAGTGTAAGTTTTGGTTAATTTGGAACTGCATGAGTTTACGGGTATCGAATTTCAACAGCTTATGAGTACTCTGCCAGAGGGCCACTCATGCCTCCGGAGTCCCTAATTCTGGGAAATTGCTTTGCCAGTAGTCACGATGGGAGGTACTATGGGGAGTGGTTAGGGTCAGATGATGCTTGTACAGAAGGGACACCACATGTCTCTGGTTAACTAGCACACCAAGTTCATTCCATTTACCAAATGAGCCTGTTTCCTATGGTTTTTGACCCAACACTACAGTTAGCATATGTTGTTACTGTAAGAAAGGAAAGACCATGATCCATGATGGGGTAGCCTGCAATTGGTAAGTATGGTATGAGATCAATGTGTCACCTTCCAGGAAAGAGCCAAGAGTTTGGCTTTCTAGATCTCCAATGAAGTTAGGGGAAACCTGTTTATGTTGTATTTTGAATGCGGAGTTTCCCTTAATTGGTTGTGCTGGGTCAAGCTAAGGTCGAGTGCCAAGTAGGTGGTGAAGTTGTTTGCAGTCTTGTACTGAGGTTCCAATGGGGAGGATTGTAGTGATCTAACATACTAACATACTAAAATGCCAGCAGAATAGGCCTAATGGTCTTTCATGTCTGCTCGTTTGGTCAGCCCCCACCCTGGGTGCTGACCTTGCTGTCCCCCTCGCCTTCTCTGGCTTCTCCCTTCCCAGTTCTGCATTGGATTTTGCTTCCAGAACCCTTCCCCTGTACCTGTCCCAACCCCTCTTGAACCCCTCCACTGTCTCTGCCTCCACCAGCCCCCTAGGCAGTGCATTCCATGGCTCCACCACCCTCTCAGTGAAGTAGCACCTCCTCCTTTCTCCCCTGAATCTTCCCCCCTCCAGCTTCCACCCATGCCCTCTAGTGGCCCCTTCCTCCTTCCTTCGAAGCACCCTGACTGTTCCTCCCCTATTTACCCTCTTCATGTACCTGAAGACCTCTATCATGTCCCCGGTCCCTTCTCTCTTCCAATGTGTACATATTTAGCTCTTGAGCCTCTCCTCATTGGTCCTGTCCCCAAGCCTCAAATCATTTTGGTTTGCCCTCCTCTGGACCCTCTCCAGGAGGTTAATGTCCCCTCTTTAAGTGTGGCCTCCAAAGGCTGCCTTGCATTACTCAAGGTGCTGCCTCACCAAGCAGTTATACAGAGGAGTATCACTTCCCTCCTTCTGGAGGTGATCCCCCTAGCGATGCATCCCAGCATCCTGTTGGCCTTGGCTGCTGCCCTCCTACAAGTCTCAGAGTTGTTCATCTTGACATCCACCACCACCCCAGGTCCCTCTCAGCCATCGGGGACTTGTAGCATTTCCCCCAGGGTGTACACTTGGCCTGGGTTTCTAGCAGCACTAGGTGGAGTGCCTTGCATTTCCCTGCATTGGACCTCGGCTTTCGCTTTCTGGACCATCTTCTAGAGCCTTCAGGTCCCCTGTAGGGCCACCCTCCTCCTCCTCCCATCCACCACTGCCCCAGTTCGAGGTCATCCATAAAGGGACTCATCTCCTCCTGATTCCTGTCCTTATGTCGAGATCGTAGTCATTGAGACAGAAGGGGCCCAGGACTGATCCTGTGGGACCCCGCTAATGACCCTCCTTGGGGATGAGACTATCCCACCAACTATGACCCTCTGGGTCCGGGTCCTGGGGCCAATTTTCTATCCATCTGATCATCTGGTTCCCCACCCCATTTCTCCCAGCTTATCCAACAGGCCCACGTGAGGAACAGAGTCAAATGCCTTGCTGGAAGTCTCTGAAAGAGGACATCCACTGGTCTACGAGGTCCAAGGCACTTGTCCCGCAGTCATAGAACTCCATCAGGTTTGTCTGACACGATTTCCCAGGATGAATCCATGCTGTCTATCGTCCAGGCACTGGCTTATCCAGGTCCCCCAGCCTCTCCTTGACAATGCCTCCTCACCTTGCCC
The DNA here is from genome assembly GCA_016271365.2 of Neoceratodus forsteri. Classification (NCBI taxonomy): domain Eukaryota; kingdom Metazoa; phylum Chordata; order Ceratodontiformes; family Ceratodontidae; genus Neoceratodus; species Neoceratodus forsteri. Next base: position 734,834,158 of record CM057454.1, read on the forward strand.
ACCACCCGATGTCAGGCTGGCAGGCCTGTAGTTCCCTGCCACCTCCCTTGATCCCCTTGTGGACAGGCACTATGCACCACCTTCCAGTCTTGGGGCACCCACCCTGTCCTCAGAGAGATGATGAAAAGCTCCCGCCAGGGGTTTTCCCAGGACATCCATAGGTTCCTTCAGCACTCTGAGATGTAATTTATCCGGCCCGGTGCTTTCTCCGTCTTAAGGAGCTGAGGGCTTCCTCACTCTCTCTCTGCTGTGATTTCCCTTCTGGTACCTCTTCCTCCTTAGCCTCCCCCACCTGCCAGTGATGCCTCCCCTCTCCCCAGACCCACCCGATTGGTAAGGGTCCCCCATCAGTATCTCTGTCTCCTCCCATGTATGATGCAGCACCCCATATTCCTTGGTGAAAACTGAGGTGGAAGTACTCATTTAGTACCTCAGCCTGCTCCCCGGTCTTGTGCCCATCTCTCCCCTGATTTAATCCTGCTAATCTGTCCTTCACCCTTCATTTTCCCCAATGTATCTAAAGAACCCTTGTTCCCTCTCTAATTTCCCTGGCCAGGTTCTGCTCCTTCCTTGCCTTAGCCACCCTCACCACTCTAGTGGCCCTTCTTAGCCATCAGCTCTTACTCCCTTGATTCCTTTCACTCCTTGAGCACTTGAATTGCTTATAGGCTGCTTTCTTTCGCACCACCTCCTGGACCTCCCTGGTCCACCAGCAGGGTTTTGGGCCCTCAGCATTTTCGTCTTACTCTTGCACAGGTGCTGGTGGCATCCTGCACCCCTCTCCTGATGATTTCCCACCTACTATCAGCGTCCATGTCTGACCCAATCCCATCCAAATGTCTCATGGATCCTTCCCATTTCTTAAATCCGCCCCCCTGAAGTCGGTTACTTCCGTCTTTGTGCAGCCTTCTACCCCTCCTAGGTCCAGGCAGAACCAGACCGTGGCATGGTCACTCCCCGCCAATGGGTCCCTTACCTCCAGGCCCCCAATCTGGTCACTGTCTGCCAGGACCACATCCAGTACCCGCCTCCTGGTCGGTTCCCTCACCTGCTGAGTTAGGGCAGCGTCTTGAAAGACATCCAACACCCTCTGTTCCCTGGTCACAGAGGATGTCATAGTCTCCCAGTCTGTTCCTGGCATGTTTAAGTCCCCCAACACCACCACCGTTCCTCTTCCCAGTCTGCAGTGCCTCCCAACATCTGCCACCAGACTGTCCTCCAGCTCCTCCGCCAGGGCAGGGGGTCTATACACCACTCCTATTTTTACTCTCTTGCCCCCCCTTGTTATCAAGGTGACCCAAATCGCCTCCACGGTTCCCTCTGCCTCCTCTACTCCCCCTATGCCAATGCAGTTTTTGACTATCATTGCTATCCCTCCTCCCCTTCCCTCCCCCCTGTCCTTCCTGAACATAGTGTAACCCTCCAGATTCAGGTCCCAGTCATGTCCTACAGTGGCCCAAGTCTCAGTGACCACTGCCACATCCACTGCTCCCTCAGTTAGCATCACCTGGAGCTCAGGAATTTTATTGCCCAAGCTCCTGGCATTTAGCAGGACTACCTTCCACCCTTTCCCTATAGTTCCATTTCCCCTGCTCGTGTTCCCATGGGGATTCTGTTTTCCTCTGGTCTGCACTTTGCCAGTCGGCCTTTTCCTGCAATCCTCCTGGTCCCCAGGGGGGTGGAGACAGAGTTCCTCCTTTATCGGCACCCCCTTGACAGCCTTTTCTCCCATCCCACCCCCCTTCACAAGTTTAAACCCCACTTTTCACCAATGAACCCCTCTATTTTCAACTTAAGGATTCCCCTTCCCTCCAAATTGAGAAGTAGTCTATTTCTAGCATACAGTTCCTTATCCTCCCAGGTCTCCCCCCAATCCCCCATCAACCCATACCCTCTGGCCTCACACCACTCCCTGAGCCACTGTTTTTTCTCCCTGATCTTCCTTTTGTTTTCCTCACTAGCCCTTGGCACTGGCAGGATTTCTGAGAAGGAAACTGTGCATCCTATGGGATCTGGGTAACATTTTATATGAGGTACTGGGTAAGGCCTATATTTTGACACCTGTCACTCTGCAGAGGCTTAATTCCATTATCTTATGTTGAGCTGTGTAAGGCGTGCTCTCAGGAAAAATTGGGAGGCGTGGGCCGCAAGGTAATATAGTTGGAAGTCTGAGAGTTGCAGGCCACTCATCTCATTGAGTGCTGTAAGTTTAAGGTACGCTCTTCTAGGAGGTTTACTATTCCAGAGGAAGGTGGATAGTGTGGTTCTTAGGTCTGCAAACCACTTCGTTGGGAGAAAGCAACCCATCATACTGAATGAGTATAGTGTCCTGGACAGGACGTTCATTTTGATAATGTTAATGCATGCCCATAGGGTCAGTGGGAGGGAAGACCACCAAACCAGGTCCTGTTTAGTTCTGGACTGGCCGATGTTGAGGTTCTGTGTTTGCTGAGTTCTGGCACTCTGGGAAATCACTATGCCTAGGTAAGTGATGGTTGTTGGGCACCATTGTTCCCCTCATGGCCCAGTGTGCAACTGGAAGGTGTTATGGTTAAGTGGCATGATGCAGGTTTTAGTGCAGTTTAGTTTATAACCTGATCTGTGGCCGAATTCTTCCAGGAGAGTGAGGGTGGGTGGGATTGAGTGGATAGATTCCTCCAGGTGCAGAAGCACATCATTGGCATAGGTGGAAACCTTATATCTGTGCTCCCCAACCTTGATGCTCCTAATGGTATTATCCATCATGATTCTCCTCATCAGTGGTTCCATGTATAGGTTAAATAAGTAAGGTGAGAGGGGACATCCTTGTCGGGTACCTGTTTGTAATTGGAAAGGTGCGGAGAGGATCCTGTTACATAGTATCCAGGAGGTGGGGGTGAGATTAAAGGAGTTTGACCCACTTGATGTAGAAGGTTGGAAATCCAAATTCGCACATGTCTTCAAAGAGGAATGTCCAAGAGACTCTGCCAAAAGCCTTTTTGGCATTCAAGGACAGGAGTGTGGCAGGAACAGGTAGGTCTCTTGAGGCCGCCATGATATGCCCCAGCTTTCTTAGATGGTCAGATGCCATACTGTCCCACATAAAGCCCACTTGTTGGGGACCAATTAGGTTGCCTATTACATTCTCAAGTCTTGTGGCCAGTACCTTGTCCAAAATTTTGAGGTCTGTGTTAAGAAGGGATGCTGGTCTGTAGCTACCTATCTCCGCTGGGTCTTTGTTAGGTTTAGGGAGCAGGGTTATGTGCGCCTCTTGCAGGCTGGGGTAAAGTTTAGCCTCCCTTTTGGACTCTTTAAAGAGTTGCTCCAATTGGTCTGACTGTTTTGTAGAAGTTGGTGGGGAAGCCATCTGGACCCAGCCCCTTGTCCATTTTAAGGGATGCAATAGCTTTCCCAACCTCGGGAATTGAAACTGGGGTGCCTAACCACATCCAGTGCCATCTTGGGCAGGTGGGATCATTGGAGGAAACCTTGTATGTCTGTGCTGTGGGCGGTTTCCTTTTCAGTGTAAACATCAGCAAAGAAATCCCTAAAGGCTGATGAGATGTCTTTGGAGTGTGTGACCATGTGGCTCATCTTGGATCTGATCGAAGTGATCGCACGGCGTGCCTCCTGTTGCTTGAGCCTAAGTGCTAGTAGTTTCCTAGCTTTCTTCCCCTGATCTAAGTAGTTTGTTTTGGCTTAAAAATGGTAAATTCAGCGTGGTGCCTGAGGAGTTCCCCATATCTGGCCCTAGCCGCATCAAGTTCCAACCCAGTGGGGGAGTTAGGAGAGCCCACTGCTTTGTTTTCTAAGTCCCATATGCTATGTAATAGTTGAGTACATTCCGCCTCCCGTTTTTTCTTTCTGGTGGCAGCTAGTCTGATTAGTTCCCCTTGGAGGGTGCATTTAAATGATCCCCATAGCAGCTCCTGTGAGTGTATTGAGGAGCTATTTATTTCAAAGAAGTGTTTTATACTGTCTTTAATTTTGTGTAGGCTTTTCTGGTCTTTTAGAAGGCTGTTTTTAAGCTTCCATATTTTGTCTCTTACTACAGGTTTGAGGGGTAAGAAGGTCAGTGTTACCAGCGTGTAGTCCAATATCACTCTGGGGCTTATCTTGCATGTAGTGGTTAGCTTCGGTAGGGACCGATTATCCAAGAAGAAGTCAATCCTTGAAAAGGAGTTGTGGGGCCGACCAGAAAGTATGCTCCCTGTCACTAGGATGCAAAGCCCACCATACATCTATAAGGCCCATGGAGTCTTGCAGTTCTGCCATTGCCCTTTGGGATGGGGTCAGCCCAATTTTCTTGGGTTTAAACCTGTCTAATATATTGTCCAGGACCAGGTTCCAGTCACCTACCATTATAGTTGGCGTGGTCGGCGTGATGGACATAAGGGACAGGAGTCTTGTAAAGAATACTGGTTTATTTGTGGTAGGGTTTAATACTGCAACCAGTGTAACTTCCTGCTGATGAAGTTCTCTCCTAAATACCACATATCTGCCTACTGGGTCTGTAGACTGCTCTAAGGGTCTCAAGGGGACATTCTTGTGGAGGAGGATGGCCACCCCTGCTTTTTTGTTACTGTTGCCTGCCATGATTACTTGGCCTACTCATTCCCACCTTCATTGCAGCACCTGTTGCACCTGTGTGTGGGTTTCTTGTAGGAAAACAATTTGGGTTTTCAGGGATCTCAGGTGCTGTAGGATTTGGTACCTCTTCTCCTTAGTTTGGGCCCCCTTGACATTCCACGTGGTGCAATTGAAGGTGTTAGCTGTCATAGTGGGGCAGTCTAATTGTGTTGGTGGAACACATGGAAAGGTCCCAGCTTGGGGTAGTCCCATCTGGGGTGGGGGCACTGCAGTGAGATCAAATCCATAAACTTGTTTGTCAATATTTTGGACTCTGGTGCTTATACTGGCATTGCTGGGAGACTGTCAACCTGAGGTGTGGATAAAAGCATTTTATACTGTATATTGGTTTTCTGAAGATATTGTGCATATCTACTGTCTAATACAACTACTGATATATACAGAAACATAACACTAACTCTAACATTAACAACACTAACTACTATTAAGAACATGTAAGGCAGAGGGGAGGGCCCCTGAGCTCCCATCTCAGGGATGCTGTGTTCCCCAAGTGATCCTGAGATCTGGTGGACCCTTCTAGCAATTGGTCCATGCATGGCTCCCATTGTTGCAGTGATCCTCTAGTCCCGGTCAGTATGTAAAGAAAGGTGTTAATATATGTAGAAACTGTCTGTGATTAAAAGGCTCCACTATTTCAGGGTTGAGCTCCCCTGTTTGTCACCTCGCATTTAAACCCAAACCACAACTCCCTATGATCGTCCAGCAGTCGTTCCCTTTCTCCACTCCAGGCAATAGCCAACTGTGGTTACCCTCTTCTGCCCCCCTCCCAGTATAAGTGATCGCCACGGGACAAGTTCCAGATAGAGGGATGTAGGATTTAGTCTGTACTCTTGATCTTCCCTCCCTGGTCTTGTCTGTCAGGGATCTGTGTGGCAGTGCAATCCCCAGTCGAATGTATCTACATGTCTGGGGTCTGTGGTCATCCGTTTTTCTGCAAGGTGGGTGAGTCTCTGATATTGAGTCGTGTACTCACCGCCGACTCTTGGCTTGGCAGTCAATGGGGGGGGCTGTGAGGCCATGGCGGGGGACCCTGTCACATTGCCAACACGAACAGCAACTTACAGTAAGCCCCAAGTACTGTATGTGAGCCTTCCTTTGTGGCCCCCCACAAGAAAATACAACACAAAGCACCACTGCAATGAGCCTATTGGAATGATAGCAGTCCTTCTGAGTGTGCTGTGGTGAATTAGCACGTAATCGGTGAGCCCGACCTGCACTGTACTCCTGCCTGAGCTGCACCGGATCCTGTCTTCAGGTGCGGAATGAAGCCCATCTGTCATTGAGTCCCCTTGTACTTCACCTCCCTCTTCAGGGCGGTTATGGGGCTCAGGATCCCAATTGTGTGACAAGTGAGGGGAGTTTTGAATGGCCATTGGCTCGAAGTGGGAGCCGTAGTCCCCGACTTACCAGGATTTCCCCAGTCATTAGCATCCACTGCACTTAGGTATCTACCGTGATTCCTGCCTCCTCTGGCAGTCTAAAAACATCTGGCCCAGTTAAGGGAAGTTACATGTACTGGGCTGGCTAAGGGTGGATGGGCCAGGGTGCCGTAGCATGCCCATGTCGAGATACTGTCTTACTAATGGTCTGAGTAAGCCCCACAGTCTTGACTATAGATGCCTATATGGTCTCTGTGCATTCTGGTGTTAACTTTATGTGGTGAGGATACCCTGCCCCCCCCTTCCAGTGCTTCATTCCAGGTGAGAACCCTCAGCCCAGCACCTGGCTACAAATCAAATCCCCCACCTAGACCTGACAACAAAACTTTACCATCACTTTTCATGTCAATTAACTGCCCCCCCCCCCCGCCGACTGCTCAAAGGGCACAATTGGCATTGAAGGGGGTGAGAGTCACTTGTTGACATACTTTGGTCAGATCACCACCATGGTGGCTGAGTCAGAGGCAGTGTGACTCTAAGTTGACACAGTTCAGTTTATTACTTACTGCTGGTTGAGGATCCCTGTAGTTCAGAAGGGAGTAGACCAGAAGAGGTCAGTGAAACCTATGTGTGCAAACCAACAGTCCACTGTGTGCGTCTGCACTCCTATAGTCCAGCAACCAAGAATTTGGAGGTGTGTCCGAGGATGGGGGGCATTGACCTTCCAGCTGTTCTTCCTGTTCTGTGATGCAGGGTCCCAGCCGTGAGACATGTCAAGCAATTGAAGAGGTCTAAGGCTGTAGGTATGGTTCCTAATTCCAAGGTAGGCACGTCAGGATGTGTCAGTGCCCCTGTATGTTCATGCGTTGGTCTGATTGATGGGGAGGAGAGCTGGATAAAAGCAGTAAAAGTTAAGGTGGGAGAAGACACATAGGGAGAGGAGGGTCATGGACAGTGAGAGGACAGGGAAAGTGTCTCTGCGATTTTGGCAAGATTGTAGACCCTTCAAACCTCCTAGTATCATCAAACAAATGGGTCCCTTGTCCCTCACAGATCCCTGATAATGCCCTGCTTGTGAGAAAGTGATTCAGAGCAGTCCCGGACAGATGGGTCACACATTACATCTGTCTGCTTATGTTCCTGAGCGCAGCGATGGGGCTTGGGTGTAGCTCATTTAATCCTTGTCCCAGGCAGTGGGAGAAGGGTCCAGGGAATGACTGCAGCTGTGTCCATGTTAGATCCCTTAACGCCTTCCAGCAGTGCTCCATGTACATTTAGGAGGTGCCGGGAAGACAAGCAGGAGAAGTTTTGGAAGTTACTTACTGGCAACCTCAGCATTAGGGAATTCTTTAGTGCCTGAAGAGGTGGTTATGACCAGCCTGGCAGGATATAAATTTCAAAAAGAGATTTGGGCTTCGTGCAGCACCTTTTTAACTTCTTGATATGCCCTCTGTTTGTCTTGGATTGCCGGGGTGACATCGGCGTAAATATAAAAGCGGCACCCATTCCATGCAAATAGCCCCTTACTTCTGGCTTGTGACTGAATATGGGACTTTTCTTGCAAGCTTGTAAGCTGCACAATAACTACCCTGCGCTTTCCCTCTGGTTTTTGCGGTGCTTTGGAAGATCTGTAGACGTACTTGATTTGTAAGGTAGAGTCCGGACTGGGGGGTACCGCAACTTCTAGTAATGGGTTTTGTACAAATTTCAAAAGGCTAGACCCCTCTGCATTTTCAGGTATTCCCACCAGCACTGAGTTATTTTGTCTCAAATGGCTTTATTGATCCTCTAGTCTTGTTTCAAGTTTGCCTTTTTTTTTCCAGAGCTCCAGTATTTCGTTCTCCTTCTCAATCTGCCTGTCCTCCATGGAGCTTTTTCTAGCCTCTGCGTCTCCCACCCGTGTCGTGAGTGTATCCATCATTTGCCTCAGGGTTTTAATGTCCATGGCCATCTCACAGAGGATGATTTTAACAGATGCCAACTCATTGAAAAATCGATCTAACTTAGGATCTGAGATCAGTTCCATTGGCGAAACTTCCTATGGCTGTTCCAGCAGTGAGTTGTGCTTTTGTCTTTTGGATAGGTGACTTGCAGTTTGAGAGAGTAGTGCCACTGATGTTTCCATCAAATGCTGCTCTTCCAGGCTCACGGTTCGATTCTGGATCAAGAGTTCCTTAGATGGTGGGATTAGCAAATTAAATCTTTCAATAGGTGGATTTATATTAAATTTAGACAGTTTAAAAACTGTGTTTATTGCTGAGACCTCGGAGTTCAGAAGAAAGTGACTGCTCAGGCTAAGCTCATCACGTGACTCCCATAGAAGACTGGTTAACAAGATGGGTAGTCTGGGTATGGGGCAAACAGTGGTAAACTAGGTGAGAAACTGGCTAACAGACAGGTGACAGAGGATGATGATAAATGGGATCCAATCTGGGGAGAGGGGAGTGACCAGTGGGATACCTCAAGGATCAGTCCTGGGACCAGTCTTATTCAATATCTTCATTAGTGATACTGCAGAAGGGCTGGAGGGAAAAGGCTGCCTGTTTGAAGATGACACCAAGATCTACAACAGGGTGGATACACCAGATAGGGTGGAGACAATGAAGAGGAACCTGGGGAAGCTTTAAAAATAGATGGAGGTGTGGCAACTAAGGTTCAGTTCAAAGAAGCGCAAAATAATGCACCCAGGAAGAGGGAATCCTGGGGAGACCTACAAGATGGGGGGGAGTTGCTGACTATAACCAAGGAAGAAAGGGACCTTTGGGTTATCATTTCAGATGACCTAAAGGTGTCCAGAGTGCAAAGGCAATGGGGAAAGCCAGTGGAATACTGGGGTGCATAAGCAGAGGTATCACAAGCAGAAGGCAGGAGGAGGTGGTGATGCCATTGTACTAAACACTAGTAAGGCCTTACCTGGAATACTGTGTGCAGTTCTGGGGGCCACACCTTCATAAGGATATCAACAAGGTAGAGGCAGTTCAGAGAAGGGTGACTAAGATGGTGCAGGGCTTGCACCAGAAAATATATGAGGAGAGACTAAAGGACCTCAACATGTACTCACTGGAGGAGAGGAGAGACTGGGGAGACATGATAGAAACATTCAAGTACCTCAAGGGTATAAACAAGGTGCAGGGGGGAGGCATCTATCAGTATAGGAAGAGTATAAGAACAAGGGGGCATGATATGAAATCAGAAGGGGGCAGGTTGAGGGTAAATGTGAGGAAGTGTTTCTTCACCGAGAGGGTGGTGGATGAGTGAAATAGCCAGCCACAGGAGGTGGTGGGAACGAGGACAGTGGAAGGATTTAAACATGCCTGGGACAGGCATAGGGGAACCTGAGAGGTGGGGAAGAGTAGAAAGAGGCCAGTGACCAGGTAGTGTCAAGGCAAGGTTACGGGCAGACTGGCTGATCCTAGCGGTCCTTATCTGCCAACAATTTCTATGTTTCTGTGTTTCTTGCAGTACCACTGTAGGGTCACTGGAGAGAATCTCTTTAGAAATATTACAAAATAACTGGAAATGTTTGACCTCTACAGACCCATATCTGGGCATTGCATCATTGAACCAAATGTGAGTGGCCTGCCTCTAGGGTTGGTGATGGCAGGCCAACTCCAAGTTGTGAGGACTATACTAAGACTAGCAATGTATTAAATATTAGGGAGACTCCACTAAAAGAAACTTCCTGTCCTATGGAAATAGAATTAAACACTCACCTTTAAAAAACTTAAAGAGAACCATGAGAGATGGAGGTCCCTCCCACTCACTGTCATAGGTAAAGTTAATGTGGCAAATATGTATTTCCTCCAGAGTGCCTATATATGTTCCAGGCATTGTCTGTCCATGTCCCTTTGACATTTTTCATAGCACTTTGGGGGTTCTTGACCTCCTCTGGAATGAAAGAAGAGTCAAGATTAAGCAGGACACCTTACAGCATCCAGCGCAAGGGAGATGACTGTATTTCCTTCATTTCCACTCTTATTATCTAGTGGCACAAGTGGCACTCCATTATGAATCTCTGGCGCTGAAAGGCCTGGATGGGTAGACTTTGAGGAAGATGCAATAGAAGGGCACTTGCTCCCCTCTTTTCTCTCCCCAGCACTCCATAAAGGACTTATCAGCGAGTCCCCAACCCTTTCCTGAGGACACTAGTGAGGGTGTGGCTCACTATCCACAAGCTGCTGGGGCAACCTAAAGATATGTCCCCAGAAGCTGAAACTATGAGGGGATTGTGGGACTCTGGGGAACCCCTCCTCCTACAGAGAAGGGTTTGTAGTACTGGAGAGAAAGAGACCTGAGGAAAGTGAGAGCTCTCTAGGAAGGTGGTCTCCTCTGTTTTTTTAAACAGCTGTCCCTGCACTTTGCTCTGGGGTCAGGGGACTTTTTTTTATGTATACTTGTATAACTTTATGTCAGGCAGAAGATTCAAACTCATGCAAAGGGATCAGTTATAGCATCTGCATGCTCTCTGGCTGAGGAAATAGTCAAAAGGGCTGTCCCGGGGCAGAGGGCTATTAAAGCATTTTATTATTTTTGCTGGGCAGCTTACCAGATAAAGTGAAGATATTGGTGGGCAAGTGGGTGGATGACCTGAGAGTCTCTTGGTGGCCTTAGGGTGAAAGGGATAGTATAATAAAAGGGTTGTTTATTATTTATTTATTGTTTATTGAAAATAATTGGATATAACTTTTGAGCACAAATTGCTCATTTGCAAAGATTCCATGTCATATGAGAAACAATACAGTAGACCAAACAGGGTTACAAATTCAGTACACAATTCATAATTTGTCAGCTCAAATGGAGCCTTGTTGCAGGGCTATTCATGGTTACATAAGGTATTTATGATTAGTATGGTACACTATAATACTAATAAGTAATCCATTTGTAAGAAAGGCAACTGTACAACCTACTGCATTATATCAATTAATGCATCTGTAGGTTAACCAACTGTTCTACTAATTACAGACTACAGTAGGTGCAATATGATTTTCTTCACAAAGTTTACTTCATCCTGACCCTAACTCATCATATAAATAATATCAAATCAGACAGATGCCACATACGTTTGGTTGATGAAGAGACATTTACTCAGCTGACCTGACCCTGTTCCAAGGTGCAACCCTTCTGGAGCAAGATATAACCAACATTCTCTCTGGGGACCTGGGTTATCGATATGAAGGATCAACAAACAAATCCTTCTGGGGATTTCTCCAGGAGGAGTGAGTCATAAACTTTACAAGCATCCCCTGTGGAAGTTAGGGTAGGTAGTGGGTAAATGAACAGTGGCACAGAGCTGGACAGCATAAAAAGCAGCAATAATAGCCCAATAGGGTAATGCATTAATGGAATATATGAGACTGGAAAAACACAGCACAATGTAAAGAATACCTCCCAAGGATATGAAATTATGTGGGGAACATTAGAGACAGCCTTGCAATCTGATTGGTCCCCCTTTGGATAACAATACAGTGATAACATCTATTCATATATAATAGAATAAATTATTCTTGGTGAGCTCCATAATAGAATGCATAATGTGTGGATGTAACCCATGTCTTCTATGTTTCAGTTATATAACACATGGCTAGTGGCTACTGGGAAGTGGGGGCTGTCCCTTTCAACCAGCATGCGCAATGGCAGCATTAAAGTTTGCTCTCTGTTTATTAATTTTAGGTCACTAATAAAAAAAAACAGATTTGATAAAAAAGAAGCAAAATATACTTTATTAAAAAAATCAACTAAATAGAAAATAAGAACAGTGATGCATAATTCAAGACTGTGTTGTGCTGAGATTGTATTTATTTAGTTTTTGGTAACCAGATAAGTACACTAGGCAACAACTGCTTTTTTTAGGAATGACCAGGGATGAACAGACCTAACAACAAGATTACACTGGTAACAACAAATGTGACAAAATAATCAATCAATTTTATCCATTGGTTGCAATCCTCAGTGGGCAATCCGATTACAGTATACAAATGAATCATTTTATAATAAGTAAAAAAATGATATTTGAATTTATCAGAGAAACAAAGACAAGCCATTTGCAAACTTTCTTTAAAAAAATCTCAAAAATTAAGTAAAACTAATAGAGACAAATGGGTACAGTAATTCTCAATATGAAAGACTGTACAAAGGAAGTGTTGAGACAAGCTGGTAATAAAGAAAATGAGGAACCCCCTTGGATCGGGTTCCACTGCTATCATTAAGCATGGCAATGATGGGCTTCTGGGAGAAGAGTTAAAACCTAATTGGATTTTGATGAAACAGGAGTTTGAATTTTTACGAACACCACATCTAATTAGACCGGCAGGCTGTGCAGTATCTTCTTAATAAGAATCACAAGAGCCTGTTTTCTTTCCCTGGTCATTCAACAGCAGCTTGGGCAAAAGAGCCAACATAATTTTTTCTATGCTAAGGAGCCAGAAGATGCAGCAGAACAACTAATAAGTAAACAGCTATCAAAAGGAACATTTTCACAGTTTTAGCCATAGAATAATTCTACAAGGCATGTGCAATGGGGCTGGATGATATAACTAGTTTATCCTGAAGAGTTCTAGTTGAACTCTGTGACCTCATAAATGGTGGAGTGAAATGGAGCAACAAGTGAAGCCACAGAGGACAAAACCCAACAAGTCAGGATAAATCAGTTGTTTAAACCTGTACCAATGTCATGTTCAATTTATCCAGTGGAGGCTGGTTTGCAGGAAATAAAGTGGAATTATGAGGATAAATCATCAAACTGTGAGACTATATCACAGAACTAGGAGGATAAATAATTTGTTCTCATTTTAGACGTTAGAGATTAAGGAGGTATCATGTGACAATGTCGACCAATCACATAATTCCTTTCATTAGCATGATTTATTTAGATAACAGTGTCTCAAGTGCAGTATCATGACAACAGGCAATTAGTTGATAGAAATGCTGGTGTGTTTCTTCTGAAAAGGTACTTTTTTTGAAAATAAAAACAATCCCGATCTGTAACATGCTAGTATGACCTTGAGAGCTACGTTAATCAGTATAAGAGTAGTCTCCCTTACATTCTTTAACAGACAGAACAGCTCAGCTTTGCTTCACTGTTTTCTCACCCAAAAAAATGTGCATGAGACTAATACTGATGAGAGCAGCTCATAAAGTTATATTAACAGTTATTTTAACAGACAACACAGCTGTCTGAATAAAATTTTTGTCCTTCAAAATCATAATCCAAGTGGATAAATAGAAATATTCTGCATTAAGGACAGGTTGGTGTGTCTTTCCTGTGAATAGGAACACAAGTCTGCCACCACCCAGCAACAGGGTGCATTCCTTCATTATCTTTCCTTACCTCTGGTAATTTTGTACACTAACTAACAGGATGTTGGGATGCTTCGGAAGGGGGATCACTTCTAGGAGCAGGGAAGTGATTCTGCCGCTGTACAATGGACTGGTTAGACCACGCCTTGAGTACTGTGTACAGTACTGGAGACCACACTTGAAGAATGACATACAGCTTCTGGAGAGGGTACAGAGGAGGGCAACTAAGATTATATGAGGACTAGGGGATTTAACATATGAGGACAGACTTGAGAAGCTCTGCCTGTTTTCATTGGAGGAGAGGAGAGACGGGGGGGGGACATGATTGAGGTCTTCAAGTACCTCAAGGAAATAAATAGGGTAAACATGGAGGGGGATCTTTAGACTAAAGCAAGGAGGTATCACCAAAGGGCATGGTTTGAAGTTGGAAGGTGGAAGGGTGAGGGGGGGAAAGAGGAGGAAGTTTTTCACAGAGAGGGTGGTGGATCCTTGGAACGCACTGCATGGAGAGCTGGTTCAGAGATCCACAGTGGAGGGCTTCAAGAGAGGGTGGGACAGACACAAAAAGCAGATGTATTAGATGATGGCCTGGCCCGGGGGGTAGGGATGGATTATAGGGGTTTCTGGAACACAAGGGAAGGGGGGAGGGCCTCGGTATCCAACTAGGAATCTGAGGTTCGAGCAGACTCGATAGACCGTAAGGCCTAATCTGCTGACAATTAGTGTGTCAGTATGTTAGTAACTACCTCATGTTTAAAAACAAATATATAAAGAGAAATGGGGAACCAAGACCAGTATAGCTAAGGGAAAGTTTTGTAGACTAGGGGTTTATTATTAAAAGTTGTTATGCTGAATGTGCGTTAAGTAGGGATGGGCAAATTGGCTCTGCAGCACTTCTGAACCTTCCCGGACCTGGCCGACTTGACTCTGCTTGAGAATATTGAGTCTGTCATTGCTTGACCTGAATTGGTGAGTTGGCCCGGTTTAGAATTGCAGTCCAGTTTGACTCGATGGTGCGGGAGAGGGACAATTAGCACTAGGGATGGGGTAGCTGGATTACAGGCAGTAGCCTGTTTCACAGATGTCTGTGAGGCATGAACAGCTTGTGTGCATGGTACTGGGGGAAGGGGGCAGTGACATGCCTCGGAGGTAGGGGGAGGGTATTGTAACCTGGAAGAACTGGGTCAGAAATCAGCCAACAGGTTACAGGTAGCAATAAAAAATAATACACTCACCAGTACTGCAAGTCACTGAACAAGGAGATCAGGGCAGGCTATTAAGAAATTTTAAAAATATTACCTATGTTTTTCCCAGTCTCTTACTGAATTCTCCCTGAGTCCCTGGACCCTCATGACCAACAAAGGCAACACTCGTGATACTGGGGCACTGAACGGAGCCAACCAATTATGGTCTTTTTTGTTTGATTGACTCATGTTCTTGCCAACCCTATATGTCAGCCACCACATGATATTCATAGGAAACAGTGTATGCAGCTCATTGGGGCTTTGCACTGAAAGGAGACAATACTACTGTGTGTGTCCACAGCCAAACCTGTAATAATAGTCAGAGAGAGAGAGCAGAGCAGCAAATTCAACAGCGGACAGCAGAACAGTGCAGACAGACTGTCTAAAAAAATAAATTACTAAAGAAAAAACATTTTCTTAGTTTTAGAAAAACTAAGTTGTTGCAGGAAAGGGATTTTTAAAAACAGAGGGGTACTACAAAAAGCAAGGCCTGCAGTCTGCAGTGCTGTGAGGCAGGCACAGTTCACAATCATCCAGAACAACTGAAAAACATTATAATAGTAGTGATGGGTATTAGTATAATCTCTGTTTGGTTTGCAAAATCAAGAAACAAAATACATAAAAAAGTTAATATTACTAGCATCCAACAATTTAAAAAATAATGAATTTTCTTTTTGAAAATTATGTTTTAAAAAATTTCAAAAAATTGATTAGTCAGACTGGATAGGAGGACTTTTGGACTTTTCATTAAAGAGCAGTTATTGCCTGCAGAGTCTGTGTTCCCCACCTCTCTGCTGAACTACCTGGTAATAGCACCTCAGAAAATTCTGAGGAGTTCACAACTGCTTGTGTTCTCCAGCTTCCCAGCTCTGAGGCTCTGTACCCGAGCTAGTAGGTTATAGTGCCTTGCTGATTTTGAGGGGGATGTCACATCTCAGACTCTGCATTTCTTATCTCTGTGCCTGAAGTACTACTAGGCCATGGTGCCACACTAATTTTGAAGGGGGGGGGCTTCACTTCTCAGACTCTGTGTTGCCCCTATCTGTGCCTGAGCTGCTACTAGGTCATAGTGCTCCGCAGATTTTGAAAGGGTGTGTCACTTCTGCTGTTGTCGTTCTGCTGTTGAATTAGTTGGTCTCTCCCTCCTTCTGACTAATGTTTGACACATTGCCTCCTTTCACTGCAAAACCCCAAATGAGCTGCATACACCAGTTTCCTGTGAATGTGATGTGGTGACTGACACACAGGCTTGGCAAGAACAACAGGCAATCAAACAAAAAATACCCTAATTGGTTGGCTTCCTTCAGTGCCCCAGTCTCAGGAGTGTTGCCTTTCATGTACTCTGTTGGTTATAAGGCTCCAGGGAGTATTCAATAAGAGATTGGAAGGAAATGGTTCTTTTTTTCTGTTTTTTGGTACCCTGTCCTTTTTCAGTGACTCACTACTGCAGTACTGGTAAGTGTTAAATATTTATTTTTTATTGCTGTTGGCTACTTGCTGACCTTGAAATGACACAAACATACAGACCCAAAATTGTTTTAAAATAAGTTATATTTTATTTTTTTTAACAGAGGAATCTAAAACAACAATACTGATGCATTTCTCATACTCAAATAGAGTAGCTCTGAGGAAGCACTTCACAATAGGATGAAACATAAGCTGTGTAGTGCTTGCAGCACTATGGTCTACTGTTTGTTTGGATTTCAATATGGCTATGGAATAAAGATTTGGTCTCTACCTACTTGAACTGTCCAGCATTTTTCCTCAAGTCGAGTGGTGAGTGTGCCTTGCCATTTCTACTAACAGGTCTAAAATTCATCAGAGTAAATCAGAATCATTTGGAAATAAATCGGAGTCAGAATCAGAAATGGGTCGAAGCCAGTCCTCCCATCCCTAGTGTTAAGGGTGCACATGCGCAGTTCACATTTTGAGAACATTTTGGTGATGTTTTCCCTAATCCTGAAGCGGATTGGAGTCAATAAATGTTAGCTGTACAAAATGGACAAAGGGAAAGTTAGTTCAATGGGTGTATGCAACTTAGTGAGGAGTTATGTTTGTACAACTTCATAGATAGTCTGATAGTATTTGAATGAATGTGTTATGACTGTTATGCAGATACTTTTGCTATTTGTACTCTCTGTTCCACAGGAAACTACCACCCTGTTGGGGTACCTGTGAAGAAAAAGGAATCCTCTTGAGGAGGATTCCACCCATAGAGGTGCCACGGGAAGATAATTCCTTTAGGCTAAAGGTACCTTAGGAAAGATCCCCACAGGAAGAGAGCCATGCCTCTGGAGGAGGATGGGAGGAAGGTGGGACAAAGAAACAATGCATCTGAGTGAGACTACAGGAAGCTGACTTAAATAGCTCAGGCAGGGGGTGTGGCTGGCTGCTGTCTGCCACTGAACTGGAGTCATAGCCTTTGATAAAAATGACCAAATGAAATTATTAGGCATTGTGCTTTTTCAACATAGCTTGCCCCGAATCGGGGGTTTTGTGTAAGCCTCATCATTTCACTATTTGCACCAGTAACTAATACATGCACAAGTACTGCTGAATGCAGCAAGTGCCCACTGTGGATCACAGTTGTACAAGCAGAGCATCTGCATGCGCAGTGGGCCAACTTTTGATATTCGGCACTTATGCAAAGAGAATATGGAGTTTAGAAAGACTGGTATGAAGAACAGATTTTGTGAAAGGGGCTATACTGATGTTACAAATGATTGGGTTTATAGTGTAATCCTCCAAGGGGTGGGGCTATCTGTGGCTCTATAGAGCCACTGTCTACTGCCTGCCACCATGATGCTCCTTCCAGCCCCCAAAGCCTATGTACTACTGTAGTAGGACTGGAATTTGGAGTGAGACGCAGAGTTAACGGTTAGTTTCTTCTTCGCTGACGATGCCACTGATTTTTGTGGCTCTGCTACCTCATTTTGCTTCTGGCAACAAGAGTGCAATTGCAGCACTCAAAAACTGTGATTCCCCAATGACCTCCCAATGGCACCAACAGCTACGCTGACTGCAGAACACTACAGCATGAGCTTGCAAACATCAGCAGAGAGCACAATAATGTTTTATGGGCAAGAGTCCTTTTTAAAATAAAATACCGTGGGTCCAATGCCTACGAGAACTACTGTTTGAATCCATCCTTGTCCACTCTGAGCCCTGAGGGCATGGCATCAAGGTCAGAGATTGGGAAAGCCACCCAATCAGGCCAGAGACAGAAGAAGGAGGCACAAATAGTTTCTGTGTTTGAGAAGAGAAGCTGCACAGACATTTTGGAGACAGACTTTTGCTTCCACAGCCAAGAAGGAGGAGACTCTAGACATGTGAGAATGGCAAATTTTTATCAAGGGGCTGGAGGAACAGTATGAGATGATAAGCTACTCACAGACTGATCTCCGGTGACTACAAAGACACGTTTCTGAACAAAGTGGTTTTGCCACAACCATGAATTACAGTTGTATTCATGCAGTGAATACAGCCAGTCACACTAAAATGTATCTGGTTGCCAAAACACATTTAGAGTGGTGGGGCCAGTTGTGCTTGTTAGGCGGGTGGGCACCTACAAACAGAAGCCCTATCACTACTGCTGAGAGGGACCAATGGAGAGAGCCACAGTGAACCCAATCTGCATGAGGTACCATTATACAACTGGCAGAGAGACTCTGAGAGAGCCATACAGGGTAATCAGAGCTGAACCACAGACTACAGCCAAGAGAGCTACAACCAGCCAGGACTGCATTGCATGGCTGAGGAGCAATGAGGACAGCCAGCCCGGGCCTTGGCATTGTTCCTGCAAAGATAAGTAGTTAGTACAGTTCAGTACTTTTGGTAGGCCAAATAGACTTTTGGACTTAAATGTGCACTAACTTTAGTTTACCCACAGTTGGATTGCAAATAAGTCATCTGGTCTGGGAGTACAAGTAGTGCACTCTAATATTGTTCCCTCACTAGCTACCATATCATGTGCAACATGACTATTGATGGGCCTACACTGTCAGCAGTTGGGTATTTAGTGAAGCACCAGGAGCTTCCTAGACTTACAGCAGGGGTATAATGCTGGTACAAATAGGGGATTGGGTAATAGCTCTGACTGTACAGTTAGGTCATAATACTGTGAAGGCGGGCATAGCCCATAGCAAATGTCAAAGAGTGTCGCTGCTTATCATTTGAACTGGATGCTACTATTTGCATTGCTATACCATAACTCTTTTCTTCCCCAGATTCTTTTTCCTGATCCCCACTAAACATGTTCCTTTTGCAATGTACTTTTTTTTATTTGTGCTTTATCCTTCTTGGCTCCCCGGTGGCCCCCATCTGATCAAAACCCCCAGCCCCATCACCCGGCTCCTCTGGGACTTATCTTTAATGTTGCTCTCTACCACAGGACCATGGCTGTGACCGGCCACCTGTGCAGAGCCTGAGGGGGGGGTCGATCTTCATCCCACTGCTGAGGGTGTTTTTCACTTGTTTTTCTCCCTGTGCCCCCCCGTTGCTGGGGTGTGATATGTCAGTGTGCATATGTGGAGGCATACACATGCTGTAGAGTCCCACAGCACTTCATTGTTGTCCCTGACCCATTCTGCCCTCTGGCCTCCACCTGGAGCAGTCATTTGGCGGGACTGCCAAACCACCCTCCCTGGGAAGGGAGAGCTGTCCTCTACATGCTCAGTCCTCTCCCTTCCCAGCCAGCCCCCAGCAACCCGCTTGCACCACGGACAGGTCACTGGTATGTCAGGAGGTAAGGCACCAATGCCTCAGCCCTCCACGCTACTGGACCTGTTTTGCAATGTACTTCTGGGTCACTACTTTTTATATGTAGAGTGATAGTGCATTTCAGTTAACTCTTATTGCATGGTGTGGGGAGTGGGTGGTTTGCAATTATGGAACCATAGTTGGCTGGTATTGCGTCTCAGTGGGGATGAGGAGCAGTACTAGCTTATCACCTAGCCCACTTGCCTATGCACACAATGTCTTGATCGATGATTGATGAGCTCTTGCATTTTGGTCATGCCTTCCTCCAGATGATGACTTCTTTGGGCCTCGCACAAGCTGTTGCTTCTGTGACCCACTGCCACGGTCACACCTTGGACTTGGTGTTCTCACTGGGGCTTGAGATCACTGCCATCAGGACTGATCTGGTCATTTGGTTGGATCACTGCATGTTAGAGCTCTCGTTTGGGCCCTCCCCCCATTAGTCCTTCCCTTGTAGAGTTGGTCTGCTACCACTCTTTGGAGGGGTTGTCCCCAGAGGGACTGATGGTGGTACTGAATGTATCTGGTGTGAGTGTTGACTGTGTGACAGGTAGGGGTGAGGTGGTGGCAGTCTATAATAGTGCTGTCTCCAAGGCGCTTGAATCTGATGCACCGATCCGAATACGACCCAGGTCTTCTTGCTTGAGAACCCCGTGGTTTGATTGGGCTCTCAAGGAGATGAAGACCAGGAGTTGGATATTGGAGGGCTGCTGGCAGAAGTCTTGGTCTGAAGAGGACAAACTGGTTTTGAGAATTCACTATGGTGAATATCAAAGGGCAATCAGCCATAAGAAGGTTGTGTTCCTGTCCGGGGAGATTGCTGCAGGGAAGAACAGACCAGCTCTGCTTTTTTGTACTGTAGACAGGCTACTCTATCCTGCCTGTCTGCAGCTGAAAAGAGCATTTTCAGTCCCTCAGTGTGAGGAGTTCACTCAGTTCTTTTCTGACAAGGTGTCATTCATTAGGGCTGGGATCTCTTCAACAGAGCAATTGCAGCCCTGCAGTGGTGAGTCGAGTATGTTCAAAGGCATTCCTAATGTTTGGAGCGAGTTTAAGCCAGTTGGGGTGGCAGAGGTTTGCAAGGTGATTTTGAAGCTGCTGCCCATGTACTGTGAACTTGGACCCGGGCCCAACCTGTCTCTTAATTGGATGTGTTGAGTCTGTTGGTATTTAGTGACATTGTCCAGTGTTCACTTTTGGAAGGGATATTTCCCTGGTGCCCTGAAAGAGGTGCTAGTGAGACCCCTCCTAAAGAAACTATCTCTCGACCCTGACATCTTCATGAATTATAAACCAATCTCTAACTTCTCATTCTTGGTTAGGTTATTGAAAAAGTAGTGGCTCTGCAGCTCAAGGCACACCTCATGGCCTCTGAGTCCTTCCAGTCTGGGTTCAGATCCAGGTATAGCATTAAAACAGCATGAGTCAGAGTGCAAAATGAGCTCCTCAGGGTGAGAGATAGAGGGGATCAATCAGTACTCATTCTTCTTGATCTTGCCTCAGCATTTGGCACTGTAGACCATGTAATCTTGCTGTATCACCTAAGGGAGCTCTATAGACTCACTAGTACTGTCATCAACTGGATTGAGTCTTTTCTTACAGGCAGGATGCAGAAGATAGTGATGGGGAGTTTCTCCTTCTGCCATAAGCCCCTGCCATGTGGAGTTCCCCAGGGTTTAATCCTGTTGCCTATGCTGTTCGCAGTGTATATGCTTCCCCTGGGTGAGATCATGAGATGGTGCAATTTGGGTTTTCACTGTTATGCAGATGATACCCAGCTGAACATGTCATTTGCACCTGGAACGAGAGGCACCCTGGAGGTGCTCAGTAAATATCTGGTCGTGATTCAGGACTGGATGTCCTCTAGCTGGCTGAGACTCAATCCTGACAAAATGGAGGTGCTAGTGATTGAGCCTGGTCATTGGTGGGATGTGGGTACTGCCGGGATGGGAACAGGGTTATTCCCTGGCCCCACTCCTTTGGCTGCATCTACCAAGGTGAAAAATCTGGACTTTATCCTTGATGATGGACTGACACTTGAAACTCATGTGTCATCCATCATCTGGAGTGATTTTTTATCACCTGAGGAATGTAACCTGGATCAAATTTTTGATTCTGCTTGATGACCTGCCCTCACTGGTACATGCTTTTGTGACATCTAGGCTTGACTACTGCAATGCTCTTTACCTCGAAATAAGGAAAGAAGATAAGGAAAGAAGAATGCAAACACAGAAACCCTATTACAAGGCTGGTATCAGTGAACAAAAGAGAAAGAATCACTTATCTTTCAATTTATACCACTGAAAAAAGAAAAATAGAAGAATTATTAGTAAACATTTGGTAACTGATTCATTGTCTGTTTTTGTCCCCTGCAGACTTCTCATCAGGTCCCATAGTTTAATCCTTCTTGACCCCCCCCATCTCTTTTGGTACAGTGAGATCCACTTATATGGGACTATACTGTGTATACCCCTTTTGTCCATTAAGACTGAGTGTGCGGAATAGCTAAATGATATTTTAAAGGCAGTTAGTCACTACAGACCTGTCAGTCTTCCATTGTACGCAGACTAATGGAGGCACTAGTCAAAGAGGATCTGGTGGAATACCTGGAGAAAAATGGGCTTCAGGATAGTAGACAAGATGGGTTGGTGGCAGGGAGGTCTTGTCAGATCAACCTGAAGGTATTCTTTGACTGGGTAATGTTGGACCTATTGGTCCTGGTTTGCTCAATTCTAAACTTGATTTGTTAATTTTCATGCAGGCCAACTAAGGATTGATTTAAATTGCTAAAGTGAATGAATAAAATGCCATTTTGTTTTCTCTGCTCTTGTAATGTCTTAATTATTATCTGTGCTGAAGGGAAAAAAGAAGGGACAAAAGTATTTTTGGTTTTACACAAGTTAGGCTAATGTCTACAATGGCACCTTACCTGTGGTCCTTGTTCATTGTTTAGGAACAAACTAATATGCAGTGCTGAATTGTGCATAAACGGGTGCGTCAATAATGCATTGTATGACTACCCTCAAGTGGTCACATTGCGAAGTCAATGTGTGAAAATGTCAAAATGTTTATTTCATATAATGTATAATTTGCACCTTCTGAAATAACTGAGATGTCTTTTGTAGCAGCTGTGTGACTTCAGTGCTCTGTTAATATTATATTGATATGCTGCTCTTGTTATATGTAAATCATTAATTGTATAATTGAAAGTACTGAAAGCCCCATGAAACTACAGCAAAGTTAAGACTCCATTGTGTGGACTCTGGCAAACACATCTTTATCAAACGTTTTTTCATGGAATGTCAACAAAGTACATGTGGTTGCCCCTAAGTCTGGTGACGGGGAGAGAGGGATGCTGATTCATGGATGTTGTAGTGTATACAATATAAATATTTACTCAGATAATATTACCAGGACACTGGGGTATGTGTGTGCAGGTGTAGCATTTCTGAACATCTTGCTGTCATCTCATCAAGTGGCATTTTCAACATCTACTGTAATAATACTATAACATCCTAACACCAAACCACAGCTGACAGAAGGAAGAAAAGAACATCCAGTCTTTATATGTCTTCTCATGTACCTAAAAGCAGGAGCCCACCTACAGTGAAGTACTATCACGAGGAGTTCACCTCACGTTCACCTGAAGATGCCCGAGTCCAGAACTAAAAACAAGTAACACCACTTTTTTTAACACTATTAACCCATGTCAAACAATACTCCCTAAAGCTAATAGTCTATGTAATGTCTTGACCTTTGGCAAGTGAAAGGGACTGGAAATAAGTGTTACCTGGGGACAGAAGGCTAAGAGTGGCAGAGGTGTTCACATAGCTTTGCTAAGAACTGTTAAACTGTTATTATCTAGACTCTGCCTGTTGCCAAGTTTCATCCACTATAGAGGCCAGTTTACCACCAATATATTGCCTCATACCAGCTTTGACTGATATTCTCAAGAATAGCTGTACAAATGGTTTATACACTGTTGCAAGCTACAAAGAGATGACTTCAGCATACACTCCCCAACGACTGTTACTATCAACGTTGTAGTAGTGTATCCAGAAGGGTACCACTCTACTTGCATGACTACTTGCTAACTGATTGCTTTTCAAACCTATGTTGCTTAAATAAATTGCCAAATGAATAATTGAATGTTCTTTTCTATTTAGTGTTATGAAATGGACAAATGATTTCAAGCAATCTGATTGGTTGTTAGCCATGCTTTAGAAGTGTCTAATGCATGGCTAAAACTAGAAAACCCATGTAGAATACAAAGACCCATTTTATAAACACAATAAGCCACTCCAGGAATGTGTGTTGGACAATTCTAATACATGGCTAGGGGACTGAATGCACTTAGCCTGTGACCTAGTACCTCATTATGCCCCTTCCAGCCATGCATTAGAAGTGTCTAACGCACACTCCATCATGTCTTATTGCTTACATATACAGTACCATGGTTAACTGTAAACCTTTCTTGCCCAATGAAACTAATAACATTTTGTGATTTATGTACAGTCTCAAAACTGGGGGTAAGGTATGCTCTTGAGCTAGTATAAAATAAATTAGGTTGCCTTCCACATGTTTAGTCACCAAGTTTGGGTCTGGGTAACTAAAACCAGTTCATTCCACTTATATATTTGGCACCTGAAATTTGGCCTTAAAAAGTACAAAATAACATGCTACAGTATATCTTGGAATTTTATTTATTTATTTGGTTTTTGTTTACCGGGTAAGTACACTAGACAAGAATGTTGCCTATATTCAGGCACGACCTGGGAGAGTACAGGCAGGAGAGACTAGAGCCAACATTAAAGAGTATTTCATGATGCAGCATGAAGTGAGAACAAAACACTTGACAGTATACTGCCAAGTACAGTCCTTATCAGTGACAACAAAGAGAAAACAAATAACATTACATTAATTAATTTCACCTGATGATACATCATTGACCAAACTTGAAACGACAAACAGCAAACAAACTTAAAAGAAGTAGCTTTATAACAATAGGATTCCTGATGGATGTGGGAACATGCAGATTTTAGAGACCAGCAGGAAAACAGTAAGTGCCATGGGGAGGAAAAGATGCTAGGAGTATGTCTCAAGTTACAGCACAAGAGCAGCGGTCGGATTCTATTAGTTGTGCCTGAAGACCCAGTTTAAAGGCTTTGTGGGATTTGAAGAGTTGGATGTAGGAGGGAATGGAGTTCCAGGAATGGGAGGCAGATATGGCAAAGGAAAGTTCTCCTTTTTTTGTGAGATATCTGGGAATTTCAAGTTGGGTTTGAGCAGATGCCCTGAGGAGGTATACTTAAGAGGGCTGCGTTAACAGTTCAGCAAGGTATTCAGGGGACCCCGTTCTGATAATATTATCAATTACACAGCCAGCAGAATAGTGTCTGAGTGAAGCTGGGGAGAGCTAATTCAGTTTCGAGTAGAGATGACATTGATGGGTAAGTCTGTGAGCGGAAAGAGCGTATCTGCATATACTGTTATAGCATGTGCTCCATTTCTGGAGTGCTCCTTTGCTTGCTTTAAGGTAAACCTGAGAGCAATATGTCAGAGAAGGAAGGAGAAAGCCTTGTGCAATAGCAAGCTGGGCAGCATCATTGAGGGATGACCTAATTTTAAAGGCAAGACTGAGTTTGGAATAAACCGCCTTACATGTAGCCGCAATGTGGAGGTTAAAGTCAAGAGATGGGTCGAGAGTGACTCCTAGATACCTGAAGAAGGTAACGAATTTAAGAGGGGAGTCATCTAGAGAATATATCAAAAAATCTGGAGTAAGAGATCTAATTCTTGAAGGGGAGCCAAAAAGCATAGTTACGGTTTTCTTAGCATTCAGTAGGAGCCTGTTTTGTAGTAACCACTCCTGAAAGCAGTTGAAGTCTGCTTGAAGATCTGCCCTTACTGATAAGGGATCTTTACCACTGGAGAGAAGCATCATGTCATCAGCATAAAGGATTAACGAGGAGGAGCAGGGAAGGGAGAGCAAGTTGTCAATGAAAAGAGAGAAAAGTAGTGGGCCAAGAATAGAACCTTGGGGGACTCCAACAGAGGTGGAGGAAAGATTTGAGACGTCAGTTTCAATTTGAACAAATTGCAACCTCCCTGAGAGGTAGCTATCAAACCAGGAGATGGTCGACTGGTCAAAGCCAAGGTGGGACAGTTTGGAAAGTAGAAGACAGTGATTCGCAATGTCAAATGCCTTTGTGAGATCGATAAATATGGCCCCGTGAGCAGACTCTTATCCATCGCCGTAAGAACTTCATTTTTCAACTGAAGTAGTGCAGTTGTAGTGCTGTGTCCTGTTCAGAATCCATGCTGGGTAGGGGATATAAGGTTGTGAAGGTGCAGGTAATTTGAGACCTGAGTGGCGATGGCCTTCTCAAGAAATTTATTTAGGGTAGAGAGAATGGCAATCGGTCTGTAATTTTCCATATTTTTGGTATCCCCTTTTTCGTGAACAGGGACAATGCGGGCTGTTTTCCACAGCGTTGGTACTGTTTTGGGTTAGTATGGAAAGATTGAAAATTCTTGCAATATGAACAGCAAGGGCAGGGGCTGCCTGCTTCAAAAAGCTTAGCAGTAACCCATCCGGGCCTGCAGATCCATAAGGGGATACTGATTTGAGTAGATGCAGCACTTCAGTGGAGGAGACCAATGTGAGATGAAAGGAGGTTTCATGCAGAATTTGCACCTCAGGAGGAGGTGTAAGAAGTTGGTTGAATTTCTCAGTGTATTTAGAGAGATCCGAGAATCGAGCATTAAGAGCATAAGCAATAGTAGGTAACTTACTACAGTTTGCGTCATTCAGTGTCATGTCGATAATAGCCATCTTGGGCCTTTGCCCAATGAAGTTTTTGATGTGGTTCCAAAAACCCCTGATATCACCCACTGAGGATTGGAGAAGCTTAAGGCTGTAGCTCCTTTTGGCCTTCCGAATATCTTTTTTGCAGGCATTTCTCAGATGTCTATAGTTAACGCAGTCTTCTGATTGTTGGGACTTCTTCACCAAGGTCCAGGCCTTGTCTCTTTTTTTCATGGCTCGAAGGAGGTCTTTTTTTAGCCATTTATTAGGGGAGCCCCTGAGATGCCTTTTTTTCAGAGGGACGTGCAGATCCCAAAGGGCTAGAAGCTGAGACATCAGGTATTCAAGTGCTGTGTTTACATCATCAGTGTGATAGATGGGAGACCAGTCTATATTATTAATATCCTCGAGAAGTGCAGTTCGGTTTACTTTGGCAAAATCCCGAAATTGAATGATTCTTGGAGGGGGTTTAAGGCAGTGGTCATTCCAAACACAGAAAGTAGGCAGGTGATCACTAATAGAATCCGAAAAGGTCCCTGCAGCAGTTATTTTATTTGCACTGTTTGTAGCCATCCAGTCCAAGAGAGACTGGTGCTCAGAACTGGATGAGATTCATGTAGGGCTAGAGATCAGTTGAGCTAGGTTAAGTTGGGTGAGAGCTTCAGTGTATGTACTGGCGTGACTCCCTGATAGGTCTTGGTTGAAGTCTCCCATTAGTGTGACTTCAGATCTACCCTTTAGAGTGGACAGATAATCCAAGAGCCCATGTAAGCCAGGGAGAGCCCCCTTTGGAGGACTGTATGCACAGATCAGATTTAGCCTTTTATCACCACCTAATTGTAGAACCGTATGCAGAGCTTCACAGCGATTTGTTATCCAAGACTGGTGTTCGGAGATATTGAGATGCTCTTTATAATAAAGGGCAACTCCTCCACCCTTTTGCTTGGTGGGGTGATGGGATCTGGACAAGCTGTAGCCAGTTATTTTGTATATGGAATCAGGCATAACTGACCTGAGCCGTGTTTCAGTTAGTCCTAGTATGTCCGGATGGTAGCGGGCTAGCCAGGCTTCAAGTTCAGGAAAGTTTGCTGGTAAACTTCTGATATTCATGTGGGCAATTTTCAAGTCCTTAGGGGAGAACCATGAGGAGTCATCCGTGGACCTGGCAATCCAAGGGGGGCCAGGGTTAGAGTCTATGTCTCCAGATAAGCATAAGTGCAGAAGCATCACCCAAACTTCTTTGTAGAATCTATAATTGCACTTGAGGCATTTGGGCAAGCTAGGGGGGTGGCAGAGTAGGAAATGCCCTAATTTGGAAGGATGCGTAACATAGAGGGACAGGTTAGGAGATGGGAGCAAGGTTCTAATTGGTAGAAGGTTAGAGAAGACAAAGGAGAATTCTTCATGGCAGTGGGACCTAGAGTATCCAGCTGGTATGTTAAGTGAGAGATAAGAGAGGGTGATAATGGTGGGTAGTAATCCTGATACCACCAGAAGTGTCCTTGGGCATGGAAGGGAGAACATTTTGTATGCAGTGAAAGAAACCTCTGGTAATTGGGGGGACAGTCCCTTATAAAGAGTAGAATTCCAGTGACAGAAATGGTGACTAAAGGGCAGGGTGACACCTATAATAAAAGGCAGATTGAGTGATACCCTTAGAAACCAGGGGTAGGCAGACGATAACACAAATTATGCACAAGAGGCAGGAATTTCAATAGAGTGCTATATATGAGAAACAGACAGGAGCAGGGGGAATTTGATAGGTGAAAGAAAAGATAAAACTGGGATGCACTCAGTCTGAGTTAATTTGGCAGACAATATATGTGTAGGACAGTGGCAAACATGGGGGGTAGGCAAGAGTGAGGGAAGGATATAGAAAGACTGCCTCACTGGTTAGAATTAGGACAGAGGCAACAAGGGGGAGGAGTAGGACTGCCCTTCAAATGATTTATAGGTTGCAACAAAAGTGGGCGGGATTACTAGCATATTTAATAAATGGTGGGGGAGGGGGGCGGCCGAAAATTTCAACCCTGCAAGCAGCTGCTGTGTTACAGATTCTGCTATAATTAATTAAACAAAAGCAGGCAGGCTTAAAAGTCTTGTAGGCACAGTCTTGTATGCATAAATAAATTTACAGGCAGTAGATTTGAGATTTAAAGTGGCTGCGGCAGTGAGTAACACAGCGCCAGGGAGCTGAAGAAAAAAGGCACCAAGGTTTGAACAACCGAGTGCAGTCCTGAGAGCGTGTACCTTCCTACGGCCAGCCTTGGAGCTTTGGGCAGGGAGAACTGAGGGGAGCCGGGAAGGGCTTCTCACAACCATTGCCCTCATGACCCCTGGGGAAAGAGAAAACACACAGGCTTAAGTACAGGGGAAAATCAGGGCTGGGTTTGTATGAGGTATGCACACAGGAGTTAATCAGGGGGATGAAGGAGGAGGGGATTTGAAATTAACAGAGAGTGAAAAGAAAGAGAACAAATCAGGTGGAAATGGCAAAAAATAGGAACACTTGCAGTCTCACTCAGACACTGCTCAATTTTAAACGTAGGATCCTTTAAACAACAAAAGTTTCAACCCTGCAAGCAGCTGCTGTGTTACAGATAGAAACATAGAAACATAGAATTTGACGGCAGATAAGGACCGCTTGGCCCACCCAGTCTGCCCATTTCCATACCTACTGGATAAGCTGCAGATCCTAGTTAACCAGCAGCCTACTTCTTCCTACCCCCCCCCCAGAACTGCCTTATGACTATCCCATGCATGCTTGAATTCCACCACTGATTTTGACTCCACAACCTCCTCCGGAAGGCCGTTCCATGCATCCACAACCCTCTCTGTGAAAAAATACTTCCTTAAATTACCTCTGAGCCACCCCACCTCTATCTTCAAATTGTGCCCTCTTGTTCTTGCACACCTCTTTTTTTGGAAGATGCTACCCTCTTGGACTTTGTTGATTCCCTTGAGGTACTTGAAAGTTTCTATCATGTCCCCCTCTCCTCCTTTCCTCGAGGCTATACATATTAAGCTCCTTAAGTCTCTCTTCATATGTCTTCCCGTGCAGACCCTGCACCATTTTAGTTGCCCTCCTCTGGACAGCTTCCATCCTGTCTATGTCTTTGCGGAGATTGGGTCTCCAGAACTGCACACAGTACTCCAGATGGGGTCTCACCAGCTGTCTGTACAGAGGGATAATAACTTCCTGTTTTCTACTGGTGATGCCTCTCCCTATGCATCCCAGTATCCCCCCAGCCCTCCTTGCTGCCCTCTCACATTGCTTGCCCATCTTTAGGTCATCTGATATGACTACCCCCAGGTCCCTCTCCATTTTTGTTGTTGTTAGTATCTCACCCCCCATTGTGTACTCTTCCCCTGTGTTTTTGTTTCCCAGGTGCATTACCTTGCACTTCTTAGCATTGAATCAAAGCTGCCATACATTTGACCATTCCTCTAACCTTGCCAAGTCCCTTCTCATCCTTTCCACCCCACCCTGTGCATCAACTCTGTTGCAGATCTTAATGTCATCTGCAAAGAGACATACTTTTCCTTCCAGTCCTTCTGCAAAGTTGCTTATAAAGACATTGAAGAGGACCGGTCCTAATACTGAACCCTGCGGTACCCCACTAGTAACCCTCCTTTCTTCTGGGTGGACTCCATTTACTATTACTCTCTGTGTCCTATTCTCCAGCCAATTCTTTACCCAGGCTGTCATCTTGGGACCCACTCCCAGGCTGGCTAACTTGTATATTAATCTTTTGTGTGGGACTGTGTCAAATGCCTTGCTAAAGTCTAGGTAGGCCATGTCCACAGCCCCTCCCTGATCTACTACTTTGGTCACCTAGTCAAAGAAATCTATCAGATTCGTCTGGCATGACCTTCCGCTGTGAATCCATGCTGCCTAGGGTCCTGTGCCCTCTGGCCTCTAGATACTCGACAATTCTTTCCTTTAGAAGTGATTCCATCATTTTCCCTATCACTGAGGTTAAACTAACAGGTCTATAGTTTCCTGCTTCTGCCTTGCTCCCACTTTTGTGAAGGGGAATCACATCTGCCCTCCTCCAGTCCTCGGGTACCACCCCATCCTCCCATGATTTGTTAAAAAGGGTAGTCAGTGGTGTCACTAGTTCTACCCTTAGTTCTTTTAGAATTCTGGGATGAATCCCATCAGGCCCCATTGCTTTGTCCACCTTCAGTTTTAAGAGTTCTTTCAGAACCCTTTCTTCTGTAAATGGGCCAGTATCAACTTCTGTATCCAACGTGTTACTACTGTTTGTTTTATGTACCTCCCCCTCTTCCTTTGTAAATACTGAGCAAAAATATTTGTTTAGAATCTCTGCCTTTTCACAGTCTCCCTCTGCCCACCCTCCCTCCGCTTTATTAAGCCTCACTATCCCTCCTTGGTCTTCCTTCGCTCCTGATGTACCTATAAAGGTTTTATCCCCTTCTTAACTGAGTTGGCTATCTTTTCCTCGGTTTGGGCCTTTGCTGTTCTGACTGCCTTCCCAGCCTCCTTTGCTTTAACTGATACAGTTCTCTGTCCTGCTCCTTCTGCGATTCCTTGTACTTCCTGAATGCTTTCTTTTCTCTTGAACCTTCACTGCCACTTCCTTGAGAACCATAGTGGTTTCTTACATCGTCTTGTTTTGTTTATTTGCTTCACACAAAGGCTCGTTACCTCTGTGATGGCAGTTTTTATTATTCCCCATTGTTCTTCCACCCCTCCTTCCTGCCCATTTGCTAGTGCATTCCTTAGGCACTCACCCATTTTGGCAAAGTCAGCCCTCCTAAAGTCCAGTACTTTTGTCTTTGTATGGCTTGACTCTGCTATGCAGATTCTGCTATAATTAATTAAACAAAAGCAGGCAGGCTTAAAAGTCTTGTAGGCACAGTCTTGTAGGCACAAATAAATTTACAGGCAGTAGATTTGAGATTTAAAGTGGCTGCAGCAGCAAGTAACACAGCGCCAGGGAGCTGAAGAAAAAAGGCACCAAGGTTTGAACAACTGAGTGCAGTCCTGAGAGCGCGTACCTTCCTACGGCCAGCCTTGGAGCTTTGGGCAGGGAGAACCGAAGGGAGCTGGGGAGGGCTTCTCACAACTGTTGCCCTCATGACCCTTCCTATAGCCAGCCTTGAAGCTTCAGGCAGAGAGAACCGAGGGGAGCTGGGGAAGGCTTCTCACAAATCAACAAAAAGAAAGCCAAAGGTGTATTACATTTTTTTCTTCTTCTGTGTTTCTCATACAAGAAGGTTGCTTAGTGAAATCATTGGCAATCACTACCCTGGAACTACAGCCAGCTTTGACCTTGAACCTTGTACACAAACTCTTGATAAGAGCTACTTTTTCATTTTCAAAAGTCAGCATAGACTTCAGTTTTCACCCCCGCCCACTGCACAGATGGACGCTACTGGCCACTTAGAACATCTTACACTTATTTACACTAACTAGTGGAAGGACATAGAAAAAGAGATAACTGGATAGCAAAGTGTGAGCTTATAACACGATTCAGTTTGAAAGGTTAGTAAATGATATACATTTGGAGTATGAAATGAGTGCTAAAAAGAGTAGACTGAGATAATATTAATGGCTAGTTATATGCATTTGCCTTCTAGTTTGTGGCTAATAAATATCTAGATAAAAACTAAGTGAATGGATAGAAGACCAGATATTTATTTATTTAGCTTTTGTCGACCAGGTAAGCACACTAGGCAAACATGCCTATTTTCATATGCGACCCAGGAGATTACTGGAATTTGCAGACAAAAGGCAAGGTTTACATAGGATTAAACATGGTTTCAAGGGCTATATACAGACAATGCAGGGTACAACAATGGAGCAAGCTTAGTCGTGAAAAAGTAAACAATATTACAGACTGTCTTTACATAATAAAGTAGCAGTCAAACTCAGAGTTTATGCTCAAGCATAGATTCGAGCCATCCTCAGCTGGCGACCATACAGGAACAGTAAAGTGCTATCATAGATACAGTGGAGGACACATTGCTTAGGTGCAGTTACAGGCTGTGGTGACACTTAAATGATTCCAAAGGGTGTTTTTAAAGCTGTTGTGAGAGGTGACACTATGAACATGTGCAGGAAGGGAATTCCAGGTCAGAGGTACACGTGCAGCAAAGGCCCGGTCACCCATAAGTGTTCTGTTTTCTGGGACAAGGAAGAGAAATGAGTCATTTAACCTGAGAAGAGAAGCTGAGTTAGCAGGCTTAAGTAGCTCTGCTAGGATGGGGTGGGGGGGTGACTGCCCAGTGCAAACATTTGATGATTCCCTGGAAAGAGCCATTCCAGTTTGTCATATAACTCACAATGGTGAGTGAGTCAGGGAGCAGAGAGGGAAAAACTGCAAATATTATTATGAGCAATGTCCCATTGGACATGCTGATTTCTGAGGCATGAGTGAAGGTTATGAGCCCATAACAAAGTGTAGGGAAAAGTATAACCTTTAGCCAGGGCATGATACGCTTTAAATGTGAGACAACTCGTAGCTGTGAAGGTCAGGCCTAGTTTACATTGGATGCCTTACTCACATTTCTGATGTGCAGGGAGAAATCAAGCTGAGAATTGAGGGTGACTCCCAGGTATTTTAGGGAGTTGACAACCCTCAATGGGGACTTATCCTCATTACCAGCTTTCAGTGGCACAGAGCAAGCTTTGTTTTTTTCCAAGACCCAAATAGCATAGCCTGAGTTTTCTTGAGGTTTAAGGCTAATTTATTGGCCAGGAGTCAGTTTAGAATTTTTCCAAAGTCCGCCTGAAGGCGATAGTTTAGGACACTCATGTGCTGTGAACTAGTCAGGAGCACTAGAAACTTAGTTTTCTTGCCATATGGGTTCTTGTGACAAAAGGTCCAGAAAAAAAGAGATGATTTGATACCTTTTACTGAGAAAAGAAAGCCAGAAAACTCGTAATTAAAACTGAGACATGATTAAAAACCAAAGCAGTACTATACTAAGGGCTTCTAAGTATACCATGGCAAAAAGTCGTCTGAGACAAAAACATCCTTAGTTTACAGCAATGAATGGGTTTAAAGATAAGCTGCCCTTGTGAAACATAAACATAAACA
This sequence comes from Neoceratodus forsteri, assembly GCA_016271365.2. Taxonomy (NCBI): domain Eukaryota; kingdom Metazoa; phylum Chordata; order Ceratodontiformes; family Ceratodontidae; genus Neoceratodus; species Neoceratodus forsteri. Next base: position 734,867,342 of record CM057454.1, read on the forward strand.
AACTGTATCGTACATTCATACAGTGTTAGCTCTATCAGGAGATGCATGTCTACCATATGCTAAAAAGAGTCAATATTATCCATTAATATTAAAACCCACACTGCTATAACATGATCTTTCTACAATATTGTCTCAAATGCCAAATACTAATGTACCATTAAAAATCAAGCCTAACAAAGACTCCCTAGTAATTGAGATCATGTATCCTAAAATGTTAATTGTTTTATAATGTGGCAGTATATAATCAATCTGATGTATATACAGTAGCAATCCTAGATATCTGAAACAAAACCTTAGGAAATCCCCCCCCTTCCCCAGGTAACACCAATGTGTTGCTAACTAGTCGGATAGACATATGCACATACTCTTGGCATCTAGTACATGACGCAATGGGGTCACGTTGTGTGATGGCTATTTGTTCACATACAAACTGGGTATATAATTCTGTCTGACAAGTTACCAATACATTGGTGTTCCCCGGGTGAATTCCCTTAGGTTTTATTTCAGGTTTCCAGGATTGTTACTGTATATACAGCAGATTGATTATATACTGCCACATTATAAAACAATGACCATATTAGGCTACTGGATCTCAATTACTAGGGAGTCTTTTTTAGGTTTTATTTTTAATGGTACATTAATACTTGACATTTGAGGCAATATTGTAGAAAGGTCATATTATAGCAGTGTATGTTTTAAAATTAATGGATAATATTGACTTTTTTTAGCATATGGTAGACATACATCTGACAGAGCTAACACTGTATGAATGTGTGATACAGTTTGTTTATGTTTAGTTTTCACTAGGGCAACTTATCCTTAAACCCATTAGATTCCATAGATTAAGGGATTTTTGTTTCATTGGACTTTTTATCACGGTATACTTAGAAGCCCTTAGCATAATATTGCTTTGGTTTTTTAATCACATGTCTTATTTTTAATTAGGAGTGTTCTGACTTTTTCTTTCAAGATAAAGGGTGATTCATTCTGAAACTTTGACCTTGTAGTACCGTCCTTTTGGATGAGGCTTTCTTTAGGTTAACTTTCAAATGCCACTTTTAGGCTAATAAGATTTAATTTCTTTTTGTATACACAAACACATTCACTCTTGCATAGTTCAAAATGACACTAATGATGTTTAATGGGCTTTTTTTAGGAACGGTGTTATCTGATCTGTTGACATTTAACCTTGAAATGCCTTCTTGGATAACAGTTAGATTGTATGCTTCCTTTTAGTTCTCAGTTGATCTTTGAATTAATTTTTGACCAACAGAATTTTTACAACTTTTTATCTATTTCCTACATAAGATCTGGTTGTTAATAGAATGTATTCTTCTAAAACAACTGTCATTAGTTTCTGATGAAGGACTTGATGTAGTCCGAAAGCTAAAGCAGCACCTGTTTTTTTTTTTTGTAACATCGATATTGGTCCAATAAAGGCATCAAAGCATCTCTTTTTTCTGGATCTTAGGAACACTAGGTCATCTGCATATAGGGTTGTGTCACAAAGAGCTGGCACCAAGGATAAATTATTGACAAACAGGGAGAAAATAATAGGTCCAAGGACAGACCTCTGAGGGGCCCCAGGTTTGATAGCAGTAGGTTCAGAGAAAACCTTATTAAACTTGGCAAGTTGTTGCCTTCCTCTGAGGCAATTTGCATACCATACTAGGGCAGGGGCAGACAAGCCAAAAGTACAGAGTTTAGAGCACAGAAGAGTATGATCAACCAGATCAAAGGCCTTTGAGAGATCTATGAAGATGGCTCCCATTAGTTTACCCAGATCAGTGGCTTACCTGAACTCAGATGTGATTTTTGCAAGGGCGGAGGAGGTACTATGACTCTTTTGAAAGCCATGCTGTGCCTGGGATAGAAGGTCATGGTTCTGAATATAGTCAGAGAGTTGGGACGCAACCACCTTTTCTAATAACTTACTGATAGCTGATAGAATTGCAATTGGCCAGTAATTTTCAGGGAGTTTTGCATCACCTTGTTTAAATACAGGCAGAACTGAGCAATCTTCGAAGAGTCAGGGATGGATCCAGAGATAAGCGATGTGTTAAAGATGTGAGTAATTTGTAGGGCAAGGAAAGGAGCACCCATTTTAATGAGTTTGGGCTCCAAACTGTCATGTTCAGCACTGGCAAAGTGGGAGAGGTTAGTGAGGAGTCTGCATATCTCATTTATAGACACAGTTTTAAGGTATAATGGTCATTGATAGACAGGCCCTGGCTGGCAATTGTCAGACGGAACATGTGACTTCGAGGAGGGAAAAAGGGAGGTGAAGGCGGACAGGTCAGCGAACTGGGCATTAAAATCATTCACAATGGTTAAGGCATTATTGCAATTAACATCAACAATTAACATATCAGTAGTGTGGTCCATTTTAGTGCCACGAGCTATATTTTTAATATTTTGCCAGAAACTCCTAGGGTCTCTAGCAGAGGTCAGCAGAGCAATTCACTCTTAGCAGTATGTATGGCTTTTTTAGAAGCATTTCTTAGGCATCTATATTCATAGCAAGCAGGCAAAGAATCTTTATGTGTTAAACGCTATGCTAAAATTAGATCATAGCATTGTACACATTAGCATTGAAAACATTAAAACATACAAATATCAAATATCAAGTATACAATTTTAAAATAGTAATACAAAAGTAAAATAATAACAATATAAAGAACCCAATCAGTATGGGAAAGCAAGAGCAAATAAATGTGTTTTCAGGGCGTATTTAAAACCCTCAACCCTCATAGAAGGCAGGCATCTCATGGGACGCCTTGAACATAGCCCAACATTTATCCCTGCACTTCTTAAGGGAAAACAGACCACCTTGCAGCCATTTTGTGGCAGTATCCCTGAATCTCCTTTTTGTGAGTGGGACATGTTTATCTTGCAAGGAGGAGAATATGCTAAGGAAGTTATTAAGAGCAACAGTAACATCATTAGCAGGTAGTACAGCAGACCATTCTGAGAGAGCCAGGTCTGCATGAAAGGATTCTAGGCTGAATTTAAAGAAAGCACTCATGTGAATAATCTTAGTGGGTATTTTGTGGGAGAGAACTTTCCAGACACAGTATATGGGGGGCATGATCTGAGATTGAGTCTGGGAAGGTCCCAACTGAGGCATTCCTCTCAGGCCTATTTGCCAGAACCCAGTCAAGGAAGGAATTTGTGCCCCTGGATGAAGAGAGCCTAGTAGGTTCCTTTATCAGTTAGGAGACAGCAAGAGCAGCTAGCAAAGGTTCGTACTGTTTGACGTTAACTCCTTTCCAATTTAGGTTAAAGTCACCAAACATCAGTTCATTAGAGCACACCTTGGGACTAATACAGTCAACTAGATAGGTTAATCCTTTCACACCCCCTTTGGGAGGGTTATATACACAGACGAGATGGATCTTTTTTGTATTTCCCAGTAGGATTAGCGCATGGAGGAATTCACAGATGGGAGATGGGGGTTGCGGGTGATGTATGAGAGATACATTTAAGTGTTTTGTTACAATATAGCAGTAACCCACCACCATGTTTGTTACCAGGATGATCAAGCCTAATAGGATTAAAACCAGGTAGGGCTCATGCAGTGTCCAGAATGTTGGGTTTTAGCAAGTTTCCATCACACCAAGAATGTCCGGGTTGTAGTGTGTCACCCAGGCAATGAGCTCAGCTTGGTTAAGCAAAATACTACGGACGTTTAGGTGGACAAGTTTTACACCTTTTGTGGATAACTCAGTAGGTGAGCCAGTAAGCTGAGTGGTAGCAGGCCCAGGGTTTAGTTCAATATCATTCACCAAAATAATAAGCAAGTATAAAAGCATAATAAGGCAGGACCGTTTTAGAGAGGCAAGGTTACCTTTTGCCCAGATGGGTAATAAAGGATACAGACTTCAGTCTCAAGCACCACATGGGACAATAACACAGTTGCTTGGCAGCAGTTTGATTTGAGAATGTATCAGCTGATGAGTAATGCGACTGCTGCCCCACTGGAACAACAAATAAGGGATAGGGCAGAGTGAGAAGCAATACCATTAAGGTGAATAAGACACTTGCTATATGATACCTGACAGCAGTCTTGCATGTAGAACCAGAACAGTCTAGTCCAGGGAAGGACATGAGAGCAACATCCAGTCAGCTAGGCTAAACATTAATTAATAACTACACTAGAAAGAATGGATTAGGGTGCTGTCCTAGTGGTGCTGAGGTTTGTGGTGCTGGACGCCACACCTTACTCTACACCGTTGACCCGGGTTTGGGAATGATTCCGGGGCACCTGGGGTTGTCAGGGGAAGGAAAGGATTGCATGTTCAGAGGACTGCTCTCCTCTCCTGGGGTGGGTTGGAGAGCTTGCCTCATTCTGTAGCAGCCCCTGGTGGAGACCAGAAGCAGTACAGAGCGACGCTACAATTGGGCCAAGAAAAGAGAGAAAATGGCATCTCGAGTGGCTGGATGACAGCTGCCTGCACCCTCACTGCCATGGAGCCCCCAGACAGCTGGGACTGACCTCAGCAGCACCCAGGGCCAAGAAGGTAAGCTGTAAGGCACTTTCTCTCTGGAAGGAGAGAACCCGTCCATTGAAGGGATATGTCAGGTTACCCTGGGGACCGGCTGCGATATGAGGTGGGAGTTGGTGATGGGGGGTTCCCCAGGAGATGAGCTCAGTCCTTGGTGGCTTGAAGGAGAGACCATTTGAGATGCAGTGGGGGAGTAAAAACAGACAATGCAAAAAAAAAGAAAGAAGGGATTAGGAACCTTAGTTAGAATACAGTATATATGGCATGTGTACACAAAGGGTGTCAGCTTTGCTGGGAAAAAAATAAATCACCAGCTACAAATTGAAGAAATGGAAAAGCAGCTAGCTGAAAAAGAATGTAGAATCACTGAATAGATGGACTATCTAGTCAGCGTAAAACACTGAATACCCAAAATACAGAAGAAATAGAGATAGCCCATATCCAAAAAGAACAGGCATTGCTTTTACTTTTTTAATTTTTTATCTTTATGCTCCTGTCCTGGGCAGTCCTCTGTCTCACCGACCCCCCCAGCACCATCTCCTGCTCGCAGTGCACCTCCTACTTCTTCCATGGCTCACTCCCTGTGGCAGGGTGGTGAGGATCCCTCAACCCGCCAAACACGGATCCAGTGCTGGAGGTGCCTACTAATTGCTGGAGCAGTGCCTGCAGGGATTGGCATCATCCAGCTGCATTCAGGATACTTTTCTCCTCCTTGGTTTTACTTCCACCTTCCAGGAGGAAAAGAGCAATGTAGGTATAAACAACGCTGAACTGTCTTGATGCTTCCGCTTAGCATGCCAGACAACTGCTCTGCCCCCATCCCCTATGTACAGGACCCAGGTGCTCTGACACCCAGCCACCGCTAGGTGTCAGAGATGTACCAGTCTCCATGTCTCTCCCTCCCCGGGAGAGAAGAGCTGTCCTCCGGACGCTTGATCCTCTCCCACCCCAGCCGATCCCCGGTGACCCGCTTGCACTGTGAATAGGGGTTGCTGGTGTGGTAGGATGTGAGGCATGATGCCTCAGCCCTCCACACCACTGGGTCAGCTGACAGCAATGCTTTTACTTAAAGAGAAATGTCATAAAGAAACATGCCATGCAGTCAGAGAGATAGCTACACAGAAGAGAGAGAAGGAAAAATGAGGAGTTACCATAGCAGCACCAAAGTTTACAGCAAAGTTGCATGGATAGAGAATTATGTCTTTTTAAGGAAAATGATGAGCAGCTGAAATAAATTGTGAGAATGCACAGATAAATTATAGACTATAATACTAAGGTTAGACAGTTGGAACAGAGTACCAGGCAAGATACCCCCATCACCCAAGAGTCCCACCAGGGTTGTCATCACCCATGGTTACTACATAACCTGATTCTGTATCTGAATACTTCCTGAGTGTAGAAAAGAATAGGAAAGCAATACACAGAACAGAATCAACAATGAAAATGTTGAACCCTCAGGACTGAGACAGTAATCTTGACTTATATAATCTTGACTCATAGTTCATCATGCTGCAGTCACATTTACAGGATTTAGGGGGCTTCATAGCTGATCAAGAAAAAATCATGTTATTAAAATCATTATGCAAAGATCAGGTATTCCAGTGGGTGCTAGATTACATTGACACAACGGGACAGTAAAATGCTGAAATGATTTGACAAACTATGCAAAAAGAATTTGGGAAATGTAAGGACTGTGTCAGCTCAACTAAAGCAGCTTTGAATATGGTACAAAAAACAAACCAAAGACTATTACAGGTTGATAAGGCAAATGTATTTTTCAGAAAAACAGACAATGCGGAAGATTTCTTTTTAAGACAGCAGTTTTCCAGTGCTTACTGCATGAAGCCAGCCAACAGATGGTGGCCAGTTATGACCCCAGATCACACCCATATAGGTAATTTTAGACAAAGCTGAAGCCCAATGGGAATCCCTCCAGAAGAAAGACACATCTTCCTCAGAGGGAGTGGACTCTGAGGTGTATACTGTTACCCACGAGAAGCCCAAGCAAAGGTAGCCTAGACCATCCAGGACTCCCTTACATGGGGAGGGTCAGAGGCAGGCCCAGTATGTTACTAACCAGGATCACCCCTCTGCTGATAGAAGGAAATGACTGGATAAGTCCACACAGGTAGGAGAGGATGCCTCAAACTCAACCACACCAGTGTGCCCTGATTTTGGAAAAACCCACAACCAAAACAAAAATCCCAAATATTTTGGCTCTCTGGGTAACTTGACAAGGAAAGGCTCAGATAAAAGAATGAATAGAATATATAGTGATGTGGTTCCCCAACATACCTGTACCATGTCAGCTCTGGAGGATACTGGTGTTGAAGTCTCCCTGATGTCTACAGCAACATTAAATGAGCTAAACAAGATGATCTAGAATCCCCTTCAGAAGGCTGAAGTGGTACCCCATAAAACTGCTTTGTTCAATGGTAACAAATCAGTGTTTAAATCAATTGGTTATCACAACCTGTTGTGCTTCTGGTTGGTGTTGATATTTTAGACAGGTTCTGAAAGAAAGAATTGTTGAGTACCCAGAGGCCAGCAAGGCACAGGACCCAAGGCAGCATGGATCCACAGCAGGAAGGTCATGTCAGATGAAGCTAATAGATTTCTTTGACTGGGTGACCAAAGTAGTAGACCAGGGAGGAGCTGTGGACATGACCTATCTAGACTTTAGTAAGGCATTTGACACAGTCTCACACAAAAGATTAACAAACAAGTTAGCCAGCCTGGGAGTGGGTCCCAGGGTGGTAGCCTAGGTAAAACATTGGCTGGACAACAAGACACAGAGGGTAATAGTAAATGGATTCCACTCTGAAGAGCAGAGGGTTATTAGTGGGGTACCTGAGGTTCAGTACTGGGATCAGTCCTCTTTAATGTCTTTATAAGTCACATTGCAGAGGGACTGGAAGGAACAGTATGCCTCTTTGCAGATGACACAAAGATCTGCAACAGGGTTGATACACAAGGAGGGTGGAAAGGATGAAAAAGGACTTAGCAAGGATGGAGAAATGGTCAAAAGTATGGCAGGTTAGATTCAACGTGAAAATGTGCAAAGTAATACACCTGGGAAACAAAAACCCAGGGGAAGAGTACGCAATGGGGGGGGAGGTACTAACAACAACAAAAATGGAAAGGGACCTGGGGATAGTCATTATCAGATGACCTTAAGGTAGGCAGGCAATGTGAGAAGGCAGTAAGGAGGACTGGTGGATACTGGAATGCATAGGGAGAGGCATCACCAGTAGAAAACAGAAAGTCATCATCCGTCTGTAGACAGCTGGTGAGATGCCATCTGGAGTACTACATGTAGTTCTGGAGACCCTATCTCTGCAGGGACATAGACAGAATGGAGGCAGTCCAGATGAGGGCAACTAAAATGGTGCAGGGTCTGCACCAGAAACCATACGAAGAGAGACTAAAGGTGCTTAATATGTATACCCTTGAGGAAAGGGGGGGAAGGACATGATATAAACTTTCAAGTACCTCAAGGGAATGAACCAAGATAGCAGCATCTTTCAGAAAAAGAGATGTGCAAGAACAAGGGGACACAATTTGAAAATAGAGGGGGGATGGCTCAGGGGTAATGCAAGGAAGCATTTTTTCATGAAGAGGGCAGTGGATGCATGGAGTGGCCTTCTGGAGGAGGTCATGGGGTCAAAAAATGTTGGGGAATTCAAGATTGCATGAGGCAGACATAAGACAATTATAGTGGGGGTAAGAGGAAGTAGACTGTAGGTTAACTAGGATCTGCAGCTTATCCAATAGGTAGAAAAATGGGCAGACTGGATGGGCCAAATGGGCCTTATCTGCTGTCAAAGCCTATGTTTCTATGTTAGGTTCAAAGTTTGCCCTGACTGTCAAACCCAAACCTTGTGGTTAGGGATAAGACACCCCTTACCATATTCTGGGACTAAGCTGGGTTACTTGAGCATGGGGCCCATGAGACCCATAAAGCAGCCTTGTCCCAAGAATAGTTGCAACCTCTTCCAATCTCCACTGGTGAGATGACACTTGGAGGTCAGCCTAAGGAGGGTTTGAGCCCTTCTCTACTCACAGATGGGACCCCCCACAGAAATGCCTTACATTTACAGGCTAGCACTGTGGACAAGGTTCCCAAGGATGTGAGGGTTTTTCTCTCCCCGTAGGGAAGTTGCAAAATAAAAAGGGAACAAGCCAGCTTCCTGAAAAAACAGGAAATAGTTCAAGAAAGCTTGTCAGTAAAAGAAAGTCTAGGCCAAAAGCCTACTTCCCCCATTGACGCAACACCAGGAAAGAAAAGGGTAAATCCTGTAGGTTCTGATACACAATGACTTTGCAGATTGGTAGTAAATAAAGATGGGTTGAAATGGCTGGCCCGGTGGCACTGAGGGTTGAGGTGCTGGACACCACACCTCACGCCACACCAGCGACCAGGGTTAGGGAATGAGCCTGGGTCGCCGGGGGTAGGCAGGGGAGAGAGAAGATTGAGCATCCAGAGGACAGCTCTCCTGTCTCTGGGTGGGATTCAAGCTTGCCCGGCACTGCGGTGGCCCCTGGTGGAGCCTGTAGGTACTGCACATGCCTGGAGCAACACATAGTGGGACTAGAGCTGCGGCAGACAACCTGACGCCATTGCACGTCCAAGCTCTAGGAGGGATTGAGGGCATAAAAACAAAGAAAAAAAACATGGCACACCGAGGAGGCAACGAGGAACTCAGGGACCTCCCCTACATCCCCAACACCGGATGGCCTCACAGACAACCCATGACCAACCCCTGGAAGGAGATTGATCCTCTAATTTCAGATAGACACCACCAGGTAGGAGAGGTGGGCCCTGCCTCGGGGGTGATCCAGGGCACTGGGAAATCTCCTGATGGGGGGAAGGGGAGTCTGTGGAGTAGCATCACAGTGGGGAGTAGCAGGGGCTGAATGTCGAGTAGACACCTCTGAGAGATGCCTCGGTGCACCAGTGCCAGAAAAAAGAAGTTAAAAAAAAAAGATGGGTTGAAATGTATCCCCGCATGGGTGCAGGGCAGTAGATTTCAAGGGTATATCGTCATAACGGTGACTGAAAATGAATGACTTATATATGAGCAACTCACTTTCGGCGCCTGTTATGTGGGCTACTCTACAAGGGTAGTGACAGAGAAGAACACAGTGATAGGAAGAATGGGAGGGAGACAGGAAGAGGAGAGCGGGTATGTAAGGGGTGGTGCAGTATGAGACTGCCAAGCTGGCCCCTTGGTAAAGTGGTGAGGGTAGTTGGCTACAGTGAGGAGGGTGCAGGGTTCAGGGCTGGAGAGGGATACAGTATATATTTATTTTCTTCTGGTACATTTTTGTTCAGCATTTCACCCCCTCTCTGACATGCACCCCACCTTTAGTTAGTAATCTTTAGTTAGTGGGATGCTGGAGGCACAGCCCTCTGCAGAAAATAAATTTTCATTTTTGCCCATATTTTGTCACTGTGCATGTACATCACCTTTTTTTTTTCGGTGTACGCTCAGCCGTAATGGCCATCACTATTCCGCAATAGCTGTTATGATATGAAACTGATTTCCAGAAGCACATCTGCTGATAGGTTGTGAAACAACTTTGCCATGTGGACAATTATACTGAAGTTTAAAAGTCAAAACCCAAACATTGCAATTGCTGCAAAAAGCGTACTTCTCAAGGAGTTGCTTGGAGTAAAGGCACCCGTGGAAGCAAGAGGTATTGATACTCTGCAGTTTGCTGTGCCATTGGCAGCAAAAGGATGATTCAGTATGCATACATTATTAAGGGACTGAAGGGCCTTCTTTGTATTTGTGCTGACATCCTAATGAGGCTGAATGCCTCTGTGAACATGAACTTGGGAGGTCTTTATGCAGGCCCTAATGATGATCTGCGTCACCTAACATGTACTTGGAACTGGATGAGGGCAAGACATTACCCAAGGTATGCCAGATGGTTAGTGACTATGCTGTTAAAATCCCAAATAAAGCTGTGAATTTTCTCATAAGGATCCATGTGAAAAGAGGTCATGTTCTGCATGGATCAAATGCCTTCTTTCATCTCATCTTCCTCAAGTTGGGATTGATTCTTAGTCATGGAAGTGGATGCAATCTACTGATGTTTAAAGGAGCAATCTCTTCTATTTTGGTGGATAACCCTAACGAAAGGCTGATTATCATGAAGATTAGGACAAAGTTAGGAGTAGTGGTAGATACCAGTTTTTCTGGGTTTACCCCTACCATTCCAGTGGTGGTCCACTATCTGGAACCCTTCCAAAGGTGGCAGGGCTACCAGGAGTGTTCACTACCTTACCAAAGCACGATTCTGATTCTGTCTGAGTCCAGTGGGGCTGATGACTACAGTGGTTAGCTGGGAGGCAAGCACAAAAGCCTCCCTCATTACCCACCACAGGTTATTGGGGTCTTCCTGATGGGCCAAGGAGGTGTCTTAGACACCACAGAGGAAAGAGTGGAGATTGGTGGGCCAGACTCATATCCAGAGTTTCAGCTTCAGGTACAGTTGCAGACCAGATTAGCTGGAGTATTCCAAGTTGGAGAGCACAGAGAACTGGTTGAGAGTCTTAGAGACCATTCCAGTAAGTTTTCTAAAGACAGCTTGGACTGTGATGAAATGGGAATTCATGAGGTTAAGTTTAAAACCTACCCTGATTCAGAGCCAATATATGTGCACCAATGCCATGCTCTCTTGGCTGCTTGTGAGTCAGTACAGAAACTCCTTGACTCCCTCATGGAGAGGGAAATAATCAGAGAGTGTAGCTTTACCTACAACTCTCCCATCTGGCCTGTCCTTAAACCTACAGTTACTTTGATGTTGTAAATAGACTATAAGTAGTTCAACAAACAGGTTCTTCATTCCAGATGGCCCATGACCTATATCGATCAGTCTGGCCAAGCTGGCAAGAGCTGAGTACTTCATGACCCTTGATGTTTCAAATGGCTTCTGGACTATGGAAGTAGCTCCCAAGGATCAACACAAGTTGGCCTTCTCATTAAGGAGGTACCAGTATGCCTGGAATAGATGCCCATTTGGTTACATTAGTTTACCTGCACAGTTAAATATCTTTCTGCACAAGGCAATGCCTGAGGCAGACAAGCAGGGTATGAGATATATATTGATCATTGATGACATACTAGTCACCTCTCATACATGGGCAAAGTATGTAAGTATGTAGCTTTGGGATCTGTCAACTTCAACAGATATACATATATCACTAATGGAATTTTACTTGCTGCCGTAGTTTAGGGTTTAGTTAGGTTTATTGACAAAGACCTACTGGTTCTGTTTTAGTATAAAACTGCTGAACAGAGGGAAAAGCAGTGCTTGACTACATGTAGAATGTCAGGGTCAAAGTTATATGAGCAAGAACTATTATTCTTGCTAGCAGAAGGATGCTGAAGGTTATGTGAGGAGTAATGTGCAGCAGCTGCTGATAGTAAGAACTACCTAAGTTGTACAAAAACAAGCACCCTATAAGGCAATGTCTTATTCTGTGAGTGGGCAGAGGAAGTTGTAAACAATAGGTCTGTATTTGTGAAAACTATATCAACAGAGGGGCATTTAGGGTTCTCTGTTGAGTCAGAGCCAAACTGAAGGTGGGAAGCTTCCCTCTGGTCTCTCAGGATAAGGTAGTATACTTTCTTATATTTTTGGCACAGCTGGTAATAAAAGTTTTATATGCTGAACTTGTGTCTCTTATGGTGTCATTACTCACTGAGCTCTAGAGCGGTACAAACCTTTGATTCAATAGTGGTACCCCAGATGGGACGCTTTTAAAAAAAGCACAAAAACAGTGTCAGGGTAGGTAAGGATCGCAACCTAACTCTTCCCGGTATTGTTAGTTGGCAGACAAGGCATTGGAGCCCAACTGTTACCTGAAAACACATAGCATTCCCAGCTTTGCTGATGTGCAGCTTCAGCTAAAACACAATGGAGGATTACATCTCCAGGATCGAGAGCAGTCGTGGGGTGGAGAATTTTGTACAAGACACAGAACATCTAGCCACCTGGATGTGGGTCAAGAAACAGTAGTCTGGTTTAGATCAGAATAAGAAACTAAAGGGAAAACTGAGGAAAGGTTTCTGCATGCAGGGATTATATATGAAATGTCAAGCTTTAACTGATAAGATCAGATGCATGAAGGACAATCTGAGTAAACTGAAACAAACACTTGCAGAAAAAGACCAAACTATTACATCCTTACAGGGCGATTTGACTAATTTGACTATGGTGCACAAAGCCCTTTCATCTAGTACAGATGAGAAACAAAAGTAGATGGATAGATTGCAACTGCAGCTAAAATGTGTATCCTGTGATAAGGCAGATCTCGAGCAGCAGTGCATAAACCTGAAAGATGCCATCTGTGTGCAGCACAAGCAATTGCAAGGACAGATCATGGGTACCGAGGTTGACCATTCAGAGTGTCACCAACAGTACAGATGGCTGCAGGAACAGGTAGAGGCACCCAGGGCTACAGTAGCCACCATTATGGGATGATCTGTCCCCCTGATGGTTCAGACAGATGAATCAGAGTTAGAATGTGACGAGGAAGTGGAGAAGGCAAAGCTTGAGTGTTTTAATTATGATCATGAAGAGAGGTCAGATGGGGGCAATATAGGTTATGCAACATATCCAACATATGCAGGATATGGCACCCGCAAAGAGGAGAAAGTGAAAGAAGATGAAAAAAAAAAAGGAAAATAGAAATCTGGCTGATGCAGAAACTTGGGAAGATACAGTAGAAGTCCCAGCAGACATTAAGGTGCTGTAAGAAGTTGCCTGTACAGTAGGACAATTCCAACCCTCAATAAAATATATTTGCATGGGTCCTAGATAGAGCAATATGGGGTTTTGTATTAGCTACTGGACAGTGATAAGATCAAGGTGTGGAGCCTCACATTAGACAAAGGTATCTGGCTGGCCCTGTCAGAGACAACCCAGAGGGGTCAGGGAACTATGGAGAAGCCCTTTTCCAAGTTCATGAGATTCAGAACCCAGGGACATTACACTTTGAGCTGATCACTCAAATTAAGCACGGAAAAGATTAACTCCCCTACTGTATGGAAATTGCCTTTGGAGTATATACCACATCTACTTACCCCAAAACAAAAGGACTTGCTAGAATATAGGAAACTATTGAGAATGTGACCCCTGATATTAAAGAACAGCTGAAAATTACATGCACCCCTGACACACAAGGCATGGGGATATTTTACAACAGCAGTTTGCATGTATAATGCAAAAGGGGGAATGGGCATGAGGTCTGGGGTAAAATCCAGCAGGAATAAAGTGGTAGTGGTAGCTGCCCTCAAACTGGATAAACATGTCACTTTCAAATCCAAGGTTCAAAGCTGAGACCTCCCACTTACAACCTTAACTGGCATAAAAAGGGTGGGGGGAAGAAATAGAATAAGAGACAGGAGTTTGGGAACTGGTGTAAGAATTGGACTCTGCAAGACAAAGGGGAGGGTATGCCCAAATCCTCCATATTTAGAAAAGCCCAGAGTTTAGCCTTATGTGGAGGTGTAGGAAGAACTAAAAAGTATCTCTGAACAGCTTAAGGGGCTATCACTGACCACCCTGCAAGCAGGAGCTTCAGCCCTCTTGCCCCTTCAATCAGGGTGTCAGTCCTCAGTTGTTATTTTGATCTCTCTGCAGGAGGACAGTTTTGGAAGACCTTGTCTGAAAGCACAGGTTGGAGGCCACCTGCAAAGCATGCTTGTAGATATGGGAGCTTCCATCCCTGTGCTCCACATAGAGAAACCAGCTTGCCCTGTCTTGTCTTATGGTAAGCTCTTACCACTGGAAACTTTAGCAGGATAGGCAGCCCCAGCTTTTGAATATAAGCCCACTAGTGTTACTGTTGGTAGTTTGAGTGTATATCACATTTTTGCATTGATGAAATTACCTAATGATTGGCATATTCTGGGTGAAAATTTTATTATGTGCCGCAGCTGTGTGGTAGATTTGTCAAATGGGCTGTTGTTGCAGATTGATGTTAGAGAGTCATGTATGTGGCTATCTCTGATGTGCATATAGTGTTTGGTATTAAGAAGCCTGAGCAGTATGTTTATTTATTTAATTATTGAATGTTGGTAACCGGGTGAGCCCACTAAGACAAGACAGTCCCTTTTTCAGGGGAGACCTGGGAAGTACAGTACACCGACAGTGCAATTCGTTGAAGACAATACTTTCATTAGGACACAGAGAACATTCAAAGTATTTAAAACAAAATTCAAGACAGGGGTCAAGCAGACAAAAGATAATAACAGTGCAGTCTAAGCTAACCAAAACTGATGGACAAGTACAATTTAGATCATACAATACAATAATTTTAAATCACTCATAACAGGAATAGTAATTCATAGACAGGCAACAATTAGAAAACACAGCTACATATGCAAGAAAATCATAGTTTGTGCCAGATATGAGAGGACAAGCATATGCTAAATATCAAACACTAATTATAGCTAACAGATAGAAAATGCAGGAGGAGGAGGAGTAACTAGGAATTTGTTAGAGTTGTGCATACTTTACCAGGGGAAACATATCCTGCAGGAAGGGTTGCCTGATGGCAGGAAGGGTTGCCTGATGGCAGAAGTCAGCGAAAGCAGGTATGGTGTGCAGCAGAAAGGTGAGATTGCAGAGATGACTTAAAAAGAGGGAGTGAGGAGATGGCCAGTATGGATAGGGGGGAGCAAATTTCAACAAGACACAGCCAAGGAGGCAAACTACCTCCGGGCCATGGCTAGCTGAGTATTAGGTAATAGGAGATGGGGTAATGAGGCAGATCTGATTGGGCACTGTGGTTGTTTACATTGCATAATAACAGTAAGACAGGGAGGAGTAAAGTGGTGAACCAGCTTATTGGTGAACTATAGTGTAACATACCTTAGCTTCGATTCATAAAGTAGCCATCCCAGGGAAGATAGTACATTGTATTGTTTGTGTCGAGCATTGACCCCCACAGCAAACCTACCCACTCTGTGATAGACCTGAGTAAGGTGAGCCAGGATGGTGGAGGCAACAGCGAGAAGCAGGGGGGATGCATAAATTAAGAGAGGGAGGAGGATGGCGGATGCTATCTTTCAGCAGGAGTTCAGTGTGAGGAAGGAACTAATTCAATATAGGACATCAAGCTTTTGGTTTAGAGTTTTGGTAAGGGTGGATACATGAACATCCAGAGAAAGTGATGAAAGAAGGGTGACTCCCAAGTATTTAAAAGAGTTAACAGTTTCAAGAACAGCTCCAGTTTGTGAGGGGACAACCAGAGGTGGGAGGGGGTGCATTATTGGCTTGGAAAACACCATGCACTTTGTATTTCTTAGGATTGAGTACAAGCTGTTTTTGCAGAAACCAGTCTTTGAAAGTCTGGAAGTCAGAGGTTGACATTGAGTTGATCCACCCTATGCCAGCTGAGGACTGGTAGAGGATAGCACCGTCCACATAGAGATGAAAAGAGGTCCCTACACAGTTATCCAGGAGGTCATTGATAAAGAGTGAGGTTAATAACAGTCCCAGAATAGATTCCTGAGGGATGCCATGGGTAATGTATTGAGGGTCAGATAGAGAACTTGCCCACTTTACTCTTTTGGTTCGGCCTTGAAGGTAGCATTGGATCCAGATAAGAGCACCATTATCAAGGCCAAGGAGGTGAAGTTACTGTAGCAGAAGACCATGGCTGACCAGGTCGAAGGTCTTAGTTAGATCCACAAAGATTTCTCCAGTGGATTTACCATGGTCCATTCCTTGGAATATGTCTGAAGTGACTTTTATCAGGGTAGTGAGGGTGCTGTAATTTTTCCTGACCCCTTGCAGGTAGGTTGAGAGCAGATGGTGGCAGTCAAGATAATCCTGTACATGGTCATAAAGTATTTGCTTTTGGATTTAGGCTAAGGGACACAATATAGAGATAGGATGATAATTATCAACAGTAGTGTTGGAGTCGCCCTTACGCACCAGTACAATCACCACTATCTTCTATTTATTGGGGGTGGTACCAGAGAGGAATGAATGACTAAAAAGGTTACAAATGGGTTGAGTAAGGACATCAGCCCCCAGCTTGAGGAATTTAGGATCAAGAGTATCATGTCCTGGTGAGCTATTTGCTTTCAGGTTTTTGAGAAGCCAGCGCACCTCATTCAGAGTAGCCTGTTTCAGATGAAAGTAAGGGCGAGCTAAGGAATCTATGGGTAAGATGGAGTCTGGACAGGGAGATGAAGGGCTAGTAAAGAGAGATATATATTTATGCAGATCAGTAAAGAATTTATTAAAGCCATCTGCTATAGAAGCAGGGTTAGTGAGCACAGAGCTCTGGACCTCAGTGGAACTGGGGATTTCAGAGGTATGGCCCTTTATGAGGGAATTAACTTGCTTCCAGAATTTCTTTGGGTTACTAGGATGTTCAGTTTGGGGATTCTTGAAATGCTGGCATTTGACTTTCTGAATGGAGTTCTTGCAGCTATTCCTTAGCTGCCTATATATTTGCCAATCAGAGGGAAGGCAGCTGGCCTTATAAGTCTTTTTTTTTACCAGTAGAGGATTGTGTGCCCTCCACCCCCCACACCACCCTACTTATGGATTCTCAACTCCAGGGGGGTGCATGTTGGGGGGGTGAAAAACCTGACAAAATCCATGCTGCCAGATGGCAAAAAAAAAAAAAAACGGCACCACGCGGACCAGAACCTGGTACACCATGCCTCCCAGCCAACCACTCTCCCCACGATGTCAGTTATCCAGCTCAGCAGCTGCTCACCGTAACCCCTCCCACGTGCCATCCCTCCTCTGCCTCTTCCCCCCCGCGGGTGTGTGAGCATGTGTATACTTGCGAGTTCCTGTTGTGGTTTTCACCATCCACAGTATTTGGTCACTCTGCTTCCTAGGTAGCCGTGATCACAGTAGCTGAGATTGACTCTCTGTTTTCTAGGTGCTCAATCTCAGTCACTATGGTCATGGACTACTGGTGCCAAGGGTAAGGGAAATTAATAGAGATTCAACCGAAGTGAGTCCTGGGTCAAGCATTGGGATTTCAGCTGCATCTAAGTTATGCTTGGCATACAGGAGGATACTGTCACCTCTTGTACCCAACCTATCCTTTCTAAAGCACTTGTAGCCAGATAGCAGAACCTCATGATGCTTAATGCAAGGCTTTAGCCATGTCTCAGAAATACCCAGAATGTCCAGGATATGTTGATTAACCCAAGTTCAAGCTCTGTCATTTTGGATCTGATGCTCTTGGGTATGTTGTCTAAAATCCTTGAATAACACCCCAGAGTGGATGTGTTACAGGTTCTAGTTGAGAAGCATATGGCTGATTTTGCTACACACAAACATGACTGCAGATGTATGGAGGCATGCGTGTTCATAGATGGCATGGATCCACCTCCTCAGAAGCAGTATCCTTTCCTGGCTGAGGCAGAGCCTTTTGTCCTGAACACCATTGATTCTCTGGTGGACCAGTGCATCTTGCATCAGTGTAACTCCATCAACAACTCACCTATCTGGCCAGTGCATAATCCTGATGGCTCATGGAGTATTACAATAGACTACTGCAGGCTTAACTAGCACACACCAAGCTATGCCCCCACCATAGCATCAGCATCTGATATACTATCCAGTGTTACCCCAGATAAATGTTGGTTTTCTGTGCTTGACATTTTTAATGTTTTTTGGTCTATTCCGCTTCATTCAGACTGCCAGTATAAATTTTCTTTTACCTTTAAACAAGTCCAATATACTCAGACATGCTTGCCTCACGGTTTTTCACAATTCCTCTATGTTTCACTCACATATGAAGCATGCCCTTTTTGCTTTTCTCTGCCTTTTTCTTTGTTGCAATATGTTGATGATTTACTATTGTCTACTAGAGCAGAGGACGAGCACTTACAACTCTTAGATGAATTGCTGGCTTTATTAACTGCCGCAGGTTTAAAGGTAAACCCTAAGAAGGTACAACTACTGACACAGCAGGTCTCCTTTCTGGGTAGTAACATGGGGATCAGTAGTTGTACATGAGACTAGCATGAGGTTGAGGTTATTTCTTACCTGCTCCCCCCACAAGTGAGACAGTATTGTGATATTTTCTGGGATTGGTGAGCTTCTCCAGAGAATTTATTCCTGATTTTGCCCAGATAGCTAAAACCTTGTATTGACCTACTGAAGATGGGAGCAGAATGGCACTAGATGGGCAAGCTCTCTGATGTAGTCACCAGTCTTAAACAGGTATTGTTGCCCACTCCTGCCCTAACCAACCCTAACTCTTCTTAGCCCTTTCATCTTGAGGTGGCAACCATAGAATTATCTTTATCAGCAGTGTTGCCGCAAGAGGTACTTGGGATGCTCCGACCCAATACGTATGTATCTTGTGTCCTGACCACCATTGAACAAAAATACACTGCATGTGAATGCAACCTACTAGCCACCTTTTGGGCTGTGAAACATTTTACTTACATCATGGGACTGCACCATGTTGTGCTTCCCACTCCCCACTGCCCCACTGATTTCTTACTCTCAGACAGGATAAATGATGGAGCTTTCACAAATGCTCACCTATCCCATGGGGCACTGTTGCTCCAGGACAGAGACATCACCATGTAGCGGTCCTCTTCTTTCTCAGTATTAGCCCACTTTTTACTGTATGAGTGGACACCACATAACTGTACAGTTCCTGCCCTACCTGCTATCGTATCACCTCTGTTCATTCCCAAACCAGATCTAGACCTAGATTACTGTGTCCAGATTTTCTCAGATGTATCCAGCTTTTATGGGGATGGGAAACCTTACACTGGGTTTGGACTTTACATTGTTCCTCATGGGGACACTCTGATTACTATGTCACTTTCCTGTACACCTCACTCTGCCCAGTTTGTCGATCTGGCAGCAATAGCCTGTGCTCTGGAGCTATATTCAAAGATTATGGTTCCCTTCATTTTGTTATCAGATTCCATGTGGGTTTGCTGTTTCTAACTGAATTATTACCTGTCTAGTAGCATAACAACTTCACTGCCTCTGATAGTACACCCCTCACTTATGCTGTGCTGCTGCAGTACATTGTATTTCTGGCTACTTCTGCTGCATGTCCACTTCATATGAAAAAGGTCAAAGTCCACTCAAAACCCACCCCCTTTTGCTCAATGCAATGCTCAATTCGATCTCCTTGTGAAGCAAGGTGCTCAAGGTTGGGGAGCTATGGACATTTTTCGTGCCCTGACAATCTGTGGCAAGTGTCACAGACAAACAAGGAAAACAAGTTGAGTCCATAAACCTAAGTAGTTTACAGAAACAAGATAAAGACTGAATAATGTAATAATTGCCCTAAAGCACAAGCAACCAATCCCTGAGGGATCACCGTACAAAAGACATGAAGAAAACGCACAGTTGCTACCAGAGACTGAATTCCTGTTGTATGCAGGACCAGGGGCACAAGCAGTCTGGGTAATTCCACAACACCTTAGACAAGAATTGGTCTCTTCAGTACATGATGTGACAATGGGAGGCCATCAGGGCAGACAAGACCATCTAGAGAATGCAGATGGTTGGGTGGTGGCCAGATATGCAAAAAGACATATACAGATAGTCTGACCATTGTATTGTATATGCTCAGAATAACCATTCCTGTAACAGGAAAAGTGTAGTACTGAGGCCCCAAAGGAGTGGGTATGGGGGAGCATGGAACCAGCTCCAAAAAAGGGAAATATTATTGATGGAGGACCTGAATATGCCAGATGTTAACAGGAGCACATTTGCTGCAGCCACATCCAAGGTAATATGCCCTTAAAACAAAGTAGGAAATATGGAGAGGTAGTGTGAACAAAAATATTGTAATAATAAATTTTTATCTTCAAATACATAAAAGACAAAGTGATAGAACCATTTCAACGGACAACTTGCCACTAGGTATAAATAGGAATGTTAGTGTGAAAAAAATATAAGTTCATCTTCTGCTTTAGGATGCATGTGTATGAGAAGAAATAGAGACAATATGAGAGAGGAAAAAAAAACTAAGTCCCTACTGGATTCTAGTAAGCATGCGCACAAACTCAAACAGACAAGTGTGAACAAAAAGATGGAAAAAAAAAAAAGTCCCTACTGAACTCTAGTGAGCATGCTCACAAACTCAAACAGAGATAACATGACAGACAAGGATGTTTCCCAATTGAAACCTGACATATAACAACAGTGCAGAGACATTGGGCTTAAAACAACAAGCACAGCAGGTGTGGCTTCCTTAAGCAACAAAGCAGGAAGCAGACTGCAGATCTCGCCAAGAAATCCTTTTGGTAAGTTCTCTTAAATGAATGAGTACTGAAGAAGAATAACTTATAAATGATTAATTTCATATTGAACTGGGGGATTGTGTAGAAAGAAAGATTTAAAATCGACACCATGCTTTTTTACAGGGGAAATACATTCAAGAGGCCTGGTGCCTTAAAGCAGCAGTACCCTGAACAGGTAAAATATACACAATAAGGCCTTCACATTTAGACAGAAACAACAGACACGGTAAAAAGAAAACTGACCAATCTAATTTTAATAGAGTAAACAAAAAACAGAACAGTTGGAGTATGCCTTAAAGTGATGAAAAATTGATTTTGTGCTGTTAAAAAAACAAAAATGTGTATTTCTTATATGCCTTTTAAACAGAACCTGAAACTGAGTTAACAAATTTAGTACTATGTTATAAAATGCTGTTTTTTTCTACAGATAAAAACAAATGAAAACAGAGTTCTTAACCTTGATAATGGAGTATGTGTTTCACTGATCAAAAAGTGGGCAGTAAGCTTTATGAAGTATGATTAGAATTAAAAAGATATGTGTAAAATCAAACAATTAACAAAAAGAAACTGTAATTAATAATTAAAGAAAAGAATGTCTATTAGACCATTAAAAATGGATATGATTGGTAATACCATGATATACAAGTGTGCTTAAGTGATGTTTTAAATGTACATATATGTTATTATTTTTTATTAGATATAAAATCCCAATGAAGCAGTAAGAATAACTACAAAATGTTGATGGAATTACTTGGTGATCCAGTTGAATAAAATTACATTTGAATTTCTAGCCCGGTGAGTGTGTCTGTTTCTCCAGTTCTGTTGATAGAAGTTACAAGAGGCTAATTGGAGCTAGATCCCTCCCAGACCTTTGATTTATTTTTCAGGTGTTGCGGGCCAAACTGACCTTTCTGTGGTTTCCTTGAAAAATCAAAACTGCCATCACAAAGGCAACAAGCCTTTGTGTGAAACAAATAAACAAATCAAAATGAAGAAAAAAAAACACTATTGTTCTCAAAAGAGGTGGCGGGGAAGGTTAGGGAGAAAAAGACTGCATTCAGGAAGTAAAAGGAATCACAGAAGGAGCAGGACAGGGAACTGTATCAGTTAAAGCAGAATAAAGCAGGGAAGGTAGTCAGAATAGCAAAGGCCCAAACAGAGGAAAAGATAGCAAACTTGGTTAAGAAGGGGGATAAAACCTTTTATAGGTACATTAGAGAGCAAAAAAAGACAAAGGGAGGGATAGTGAGGCTTAATAAAGGGGAGGTGGGCAGAGGGTGACAGTGAAAAGACAGATCTTGAATGAATACTTTCGCTCAGTGTTCACAAAAGAGGAGGAGAGGGAGGTATCTAAACCAAATAATAGAAGCACTCTGGATAGGAGGGTCGATACCAGTCCATTCACAGAAGAAAGGGTCCTGAAAGAACTCCTAAAACTCAAGATGGACAAAGCAATGGTGCCTGATGGAGTTCACCCCAGAATTCTAAAAAAACTGAAGGGAGAAGCAGTGACACCACTGACTATCCTTTTTAACAAATCATGGGAGGATCGTGTGGTACTTGAGGACTGGAGGAAGGCGGATGTTATTGCCCTCCACAAAAAGTGGTAGCAAGGCAGAGGCAGGAAACTATAGACATGTTAGTTTGACCTCAGTGGAAGGGAGAATTGTGGAATCACTTCTGAAAGAAAGAACTGAGTACCTAGAGGTCAGAGGGGCACAGGACCCAAGGCAGCATGGATTCACAGTGGGAAGGTCATGTCAAATGAATCTAATTGATTTCTTTGACTGGGTGACCAAAGTAGTGGACCAGAGAAGGGCTCTGGATGTGGCCTACCTAGACTTTAGCAAGGCATTTGACACAGTCCCATGCAAAAGATTAATAAACAAGGTGGCTTGCCTGGGAGTGGGTCCCAGGGTGGTAGCCTGGGTAAAAGATTGGCTGAACAGGATGCAGAGGGTAATAGTAAATGGAGCCTGCTCTGAGGAAAGGGGGGTTACTAGCGGGGTACTGCAGGGTTCAGTACTGGGACCTGTCCTCTTTAATGTCTTTATATGTGAAATTTATTTATTTATTTAAAATGTGATGACCGGGAAAGGCACACTAAGCCGAAGCTCATTTCTAGGTATGACCCAGGTGAAGATTCACAGCGATATGAAGCAGTTAAAGTACACGTTCAAGTACCGATATTTACAAACATACAAGTTCAATTACCGATACTTACAGACATATACAGTACAAGTATACAAGTTTCGACTGCAGCAACGTTTGCAGACATACTCAGGAGTTGTATCTGGTTTAGGCATAATATTACAAATGTAGAGCATGGTAATAGTTAGATAGTACATGGACATATGTTAGAACTATGCCAGAGATTCCTTGGGACAAATTGAGGCCCCATAAGAGGAAACTAGGATGTCAGGGGCAGAGATTAGGGGACAGGTAGCCAGCTTGTGCAGACAGAGACCTGATAACACAACAGGGAGGGTATGAGAGGACATGTTGGGGAAAAAGCAGGGGGGGGGGACTGTTCACGGGGATAGAAGGGAAAGATGCAGGGGGTTAGGAGCATTGGAGGCACTGGGGAGGGATGAGAAATCTGAAAAGTCTTTTGAGGGGCAAGATAGAGGTCAGAGAGAAGATTATTCCAGAAGAGAGGGAGGGGTTGGAAGGAAAAGTATGCCACTTTGCAGATGACACAAAGATCTGCCACAGGGCTGATACACAAGGGGGAGGTGGAAAGGATGAGAAGGCACTTGGCAAGGTTGGAGGAATGGTCAAAGTACGGCAGCTTAGTTTCAATGCAAAGTAATGCACCTGGGAAATGAAAACACAGGGGAAGAGTGTACAATGGTGAGGGGAGAGGTACTAATAACAAAAATGGAACGGGACCTTGGGGTAGTCATATCAGATGACCTAAAGGTTGGCAAGCAATGTGAAAAGGCAGTAAGCAGGGCTGTGGGGATACTGGGATACATAGGGAGAGCTATCACCAGTAGAAAACAGGAAGTTGTTATCCCTCTGTACAGACAGTTGGTGAGACCCCATCTGGAGTACTGCATGCAGTTCTGGAGACCCAATCTCTGCAAGGATATAGACAGGTTGGAGGCAGTCCAGAGGAGGGCAACTAAAAGGGTGCAAGGTCTGCACCAGAAGCCACATGAAGAGAGAGACTAAAGGAGCTTAATATGTATACTCTAGAGGAAATGAGGGAAAGGGGGAACATGATTGAAATATTCAAGTACCTCAACGGAGTCAACAAAGTGCAAGGGGGTAGTATCTTTCAGAAAAAGAGATGTGCAAGAACAAGGGGTCACAATTTGAAGATAGAGTGGGGACATTTCAGGGGCAACGTGAGGAAGTGTTTTTTCACAGAGACGGCGGTGGACACATCGAACAGCCTTTTAGAGGAGGTAGTGAGGTCAAAAACTGGGGGAATTCAAGAATGCCTGGGACAAACATAAAAGGCAATTCTAGTGGAGGGTAGGAGGAAGTAGGCTGTTGGTTAACTAGGATCTGCAGCTTATCCAAAAGGTAGGGAAATAGGTAGACTGGGTTGGCCAAGTGGTCCTTATCTGCCATAAAAGTCTGTTTCTATGTAATGAGGAAAAGACAAAACAGCAGGTTTACAAACAAATACATGGAAATAATTAAACAAAGTGGATATGAGAAATTATGTCAAGCAGAGATCAACAAATCAGCAAGCAGCAGAAAACAGCAAGAATACAACATCATGTTTCATAAAGGAAAAAACACCAATAACCAGGGGTAAGGTGTAAGAGCAAAATGAACAGACAAAATAAGAAAAAATAACCATTAGTAGCTTCAGGAACAGGAACAGATGTCAGAGTAACAACCGGGATGAGTCAGGTCAGGAGCAAGCGCATATGTCACAGTAACTTAAATGATTGAGTAGTTCTCTTTTGAATGTGAGGTGGGACTGGTAGACCTGAAGGTGAGAGGGTAGTGAGTTCCATGCCCATGGGGCAAATGAGGAATGTCTGCTCACCCATTTTGGAGAAGTATTTGGGTAAGGCCAGGAGGGCGTGATCTTTGGAGCACAGGGAGTAGGCTGTATCAGCAGGCGTGAATATGGTGGCCAGTGCGGCAGGTTTAGAGGAACAAAGGACGTTATCAGTCGAGCTGCATAGGATATAGAGGCACCTGGGGGGGAGCCAATCCAGACTGGAATATGGCAAGCAGTGGTGAGTAAATCGAGGAATCAATAGGGCAAACCAACATGCATTATTATAGGAGACATTCCATTTGTGCAAGCTGCACACACTAGCTTGATAAAGATAGGTGGCCCATTGCAGAGGCTGGGAAGTAGGACTCCTTGGGCAATAGCAACCCTAGCCGCAGGAGTTGGGGCATATCAGACCTTATAGGCAAGCCCAAGTTTGGTGTTAACAGACTTTCAGATATCTGAGGTATGCCGCGAGAAGTCCGAGGCAGAGTTGAGGGTGAGGCCTAGGTATTTGAAATGGTCAGCTACTGAGGCAAGGGAGTCATCAAGACAGTGGGTATCTAGGCCAGTTGCACAGGCCTGAATCTTTTGAGGTGGTCCAAAGAGCATGGCTTGAGTTTTGCTGGCATTCAGGACAAGGTGATTCTGAACCAGCCAGGTTTGAATTTTGTGTAAGTCAAAAGTGAGCCCAGTACTGATATCAATCAGCCATATCAATCAGGGACTTGGAGCTGCATTAAAACACCAAGTCATTAGTGTAGAGAAGGATGTGACAATAAGAAGGGGTGTTTTGGATACCTCTGATAAAGATTGAAAATAGTAGCAGGCCCAGGAGGGAGCCTTGGAGAATAGCAACATTAATAGTGGCTAGGTAGAGAGGGTCTTGTTAAACATAACAAACTGTTGGCAGTTGCAGAGGTAGCTAGAGAACCACATAGAGGCAGAAGTAGGCTCCTAGGGATGCCATTTTTTGTTGAAGAAGGGAGTGATTAACCAAATCAAGCACCATAGTAAGGTCAATGAAAACGGTCCCAGAAAGCTTGCTTTGTCCATTCTAGATTTTGCATCACTGGTGAACTGGACAAGAGCAGAAGCGCTGTGAGCCAGCCTACATCCATGTTGGGCTGGGGATAACGGGTTATATTTTTGAAGGTTAGAGACCTGGGAGGAAATAAATTTTTCCAGAAGTTTACTAAGGGTAGGCAAGATTGCGATAGGAAAGTAGTTTTCAATGGATTTAGTGCCACCCTTTTGAACACCAGTATTATCTTAGCCACTTTCCAACTTTTGGGGACAGTGGCAGTGGTGAGAGAGAAGTTAAAAAGTTCAGTGATTGGGGATGCAAGAGGAGGGGCAGCCAATCTGAGTATTTTAGGCTCAATCCCATCACGGCCGATGCTCCTGAAGGGAGAGATGGATTTTAGGAGTTACATAACTTCTCTATGCAAGACTGTATGAAAGTACAATGGAGGGATGGGAGGGTAGGTGAGAAAGGGCACCTTGGAGGGGCCTAACATGTGGGACTCAAACCTGGCAAGATCTGAGAAGTGTGACTTGAAAGCATTAGCAACAGTGATGGAGTTATTGTAGTTGGTGTTATTAATAACCATCTCAAGAGGAGATTGGCTTCTACTGTCACCCAAGAGTCTCCTGATTTGGGTCCAGAATCTCTTGGGGTCTTTGGAGAAGCATGTAGGAGATCCCTGCAGTACTTGCTTCTTGCCAGTCTGATTTCTTTTTTGCAAGTATTTCTCATGGCTCGATATGCGAGCCAGTCAAAGTGTAAGGATGAAATCAGCCTTGTGGTGCAGAGGGCTGAGACACCATGAGTGCCTTACCTTGTCACACTCCTACGATCTGAGTTTGGGAATGGACTTGGGTCACTTGGGGGGTTAGCCAGGAGAGGGAGGAGTGAGCATCCATGGGACATCTCTTTTTCCTCAAACAGAATAGACTCAGGTACTCCAAAATCAAAAAACACCTAATCTGACTGAGCTGTGCAACCTGCTGGTTGTTTACAATTATTCATGCTAGTTCATAGACAAGAAGGTCCAGATGTCCAAGCCTTTAACCAGACTACTTCAACATCCCTGGTTATGGGGCCCAGACCAAGATACTGCCATGCAAGAGCTACAGGCAAAGCTGGGGAAAGCATCTTGTCTTGCTTATCCCCAGAGGGGTAAAGAGTTTTACCTTGAGACAGGTCACACTGACCACTGTATTAGTGCACTTCTGTATCAATGGTACGACCAGAACAACAGAGTTCCTGCATATGCAAGCAAGGCTCAAAGTTAGGTAGAAAAGAAGCATTGAGAGATTGAAAATGCTCTTTTTGCCACCATGTGGGCATTGCAACACTGTGCTTGTATGATCAGTTGGGAGAAATTGATGGTGGAGACTTGCCATCAATCTCTAACTGACCTTAAAAGTACTAAGGTTGCAAATAGAAAATTGTCTGGCAGCTGAATAATTTCCTGGACATTGGCTTCAGAGGGACATGACATTAAGGTCCTGTATGCCAAAAACAAGAACAGTAAACTGGTTAAAGAACTAACAGACCTTCACCAGATGCTCCCCAGAGCCTGACTGACAGTCTAAAAAGTCCTCCAATATCCATACAGGATGGCAGGCATCCCCCATTTGAGGAGATCCTGTGTGAGATGCTGCCCTGAATCTATGTACATGGTTGTTCCCTCCTACAGAAGGGACAGCTATGATCAGGAGCTGGGGTGTACTGGAAACATGGCCAGCAAGGCCAACCTACTCCTCCTCCCCAGAGGTTCCACTAAAGCCCAAAGTCTGGTCGGTATGCTGAGATAGCCGGCATTCTACTGGCAATTCAAACTGCTCTGGACAGCCATATCACTGAGTTGGTGATCTGTACAGATTCTGATTGTGAGACAATGTTGTCTGTCCTACTTTCCTGGTTGGGAGAAAGGTGGGTTCAAGATTGCCTAGGGTAAAGGCCTCAGGCATAAAGATTTGATCACAACAATTGACATATGATCAATATCCATTAAATGACCATTTGCTAGAAGGTCAAGGGTCACTCATGGACCAAGGATCCTGATCAACTGGAAAAATATGGCTGACACACTAGCCAAAGAAGGAGCCATGCGTGGAGAGCAATGGACTTATCCACTGTAGCCCAGTTCCATCCTTGCTATAATCACTCAGCAACAAGCTGAAGAGGCCAGGAAAAGATTGAGATAAGGATCATACTACCACTAAAATCCCCTATAAAGGTACTCATGTGTTAATAAGGGATTAGCCTGATTGTGACCTAGTGCAAGCCTAGTTGCAGGACAAAACTGTGTTAAAAATGTACCACTGGATTGAAGATCTGGTAAATTGTCCTATTTCAGATGAGGACATGGCCCAGGAGAAAGATTTGAAAATCATGCATGATCAAAGGGATAAGTTTCATCTACACCAGAAGTTATTACCTTACAACCACGAGAAAGATGGTCTTCCCAAGTTGGTGGTTCCTACCAGCTACAAGGGTTGCATCATGCTCATGACAAAATGTGCACAGGACATCTGACCAACCTACCCTTGATGCTCTGAAACAAGTCACTTATTGACCAAACATGTGTAAGGATGTATCTAAGTATACCAAAGGTTGCCTTACCTGCCATCAATTTCAGTCATCCAAGCCCAGATTCAGCTCCCCTGCAAGTCAAAGGGATAGCTTTTCTTTGGTCACATATCCAGAGTGACTGGATGGTCAGGTTCCACAGTCCTCCAGGCAAAACAGGTATTTGCTCACTGTGATTTATCTTTTCCCAAATGGGTCAAGTGTATATCAGCACCAAATGATACAGCAGCAACATTGGCTGCCATTTTGGTAAAATATGTGTTCAGTCATTGGGGTCTACTCTTAAGGATAGAATCAGATGAAGGCTCTCATTTTACCTCTGAGGTGATTACCAACCTCTAAGAGACCGTAGGAGTTCAGAAGAAATATCATGTAACCTACCAGCCTCAATCTTCCGGTCAGGTGGAATGCATGAATCAGGCAGTGATCAGCATCCTGAAGACATATCTCACAAATAGTTCAAAAGACTGGGATCTTAAACTGCCTCTGATTCTTCTTGTAATCCAATCTACTCCAAGTCACTCAACTGGTCTCACTCCATTTGAGATGATGACTGATCGACTGATGGTACTGCCTTTACATCTGTTGTACCAAACTCCCACTGAAAATGTCTGCCATTGCAGAGTTACATACACTGATCTGAAATAACACCCACACAGTGCCTTCTCGTTTGCCCAACAAAACTTGAAAATAGTTTCCAAGGTCATAAAGCATACTACAGTATAACAGGAAAGATTTCCCCAAGGAATATCAGGTCGGTGACCAGGTATTCTATTACAATTACAGATGTTGTAACAAAGGGGCTCAGATGTTTCTTCTGAACTGGTGTGGCCCTTTTCTGATAACTGGTGAAGCATCTCCTGTGGTCTATGAAATAAAAATTCCTAAAGGTGTTAGAAATTCACTCAGCAAGTGGGTCAGCATTTGCCAATTACGGCCTTATCTGTTTAAATTGCACCACAGCCCTTTGGGGGGAAATAACCAAGCTGGGTAACTAGTCAGATAAGCAGCTGTTCTACATCATATTATGTTGATCACCACTGAAAGTGGTGACATTTGTGTAGTTGATCAGACAAAAATTTAGTATGTAGAATATAGGGTTGAACTAGGCACAACAATTTAAGTTAGTTTTATTTTTGTTTTGAGTTGCAGATCATAACTTTGGGTGCAAGGGATCACCAAATGATAAAGGTAGATTATCTTACTCCTATTGCCTTGGGTGATATTCCTTCTGATCCCATCTTTAGTTTACCTTATGTGTAAAGTCACCAGACTCAAAGCCTCCATGTTCATTCTCCACTTGCAGAAGTGTAATAGAAATGGGAAGAATTTGGTTTTGCCCAAGGGTGGGATTCCAGTAGGGGAGAGTTCCATCTAGCTAAGCTAGACAGAAATGTTTTGGAGGAAGAAAAAAAATGGTTATAGAAATGTTCCTGGCTGACTCATGATGCTATCATTTTTAACTCATTTTGTTGTTGTTTGGCTGTTAATACCTTTTCTGACTATATATATATATTTCTTCCTAGACTTACAGTAGAGGTGTAATGCTGGTAGTAGCAGGGGATTGGGTAATGACTCTAACAGTACAGTTAGGTCATGACGCACTGAAGGGTGGGGGGGGGAGGCATAGCCAATAGCAAGTGCTAAAAAGAGTCACTGCTTATCATTTGAACTTGGTGCTACTATTTGCATTGTTTTACCCTCTTTCATTTACCAGATCCCTTTTCCTGATCCCCCAATAAACATGTTACTTTTGTTTTGCAATAAAAATTGGAGTCACTGCTTTTTATATGTAGAGTGATACTGCATTTCAGTTAACTAGCATTGCAGTGTGTGGTAAGTGGGTGGGTTGCAACTGTGGGGCTAAAGTGGGTTGGTATTGCTTCTTGGTTAGGGGGGCAGTGCTAGCTAATCACCTAGCCCACTTAACTGTTTCCTGGGTGGAAGCTCTGCACAGCCTATTTCAGTTTGGATGTAAAACCTTGACAGGAGTTTAATGATCCAGGCCCATCAAACTCATTTGAGGGCAACAAGATGGCTGCACTGTTTCTCTGCTATATTAAAGTGCTCCACTTCTAACTTAACTGCAAAAGTTTTATTACTGTGGAGCCACCTTCTAGCTCATCACTCTTGGAAAGCATTTGTATCCTTTGGAGCTGAAAATTGATCAAATGGTTGGTACATTGGTACTTTGAAATGCTAGGGAGAACAGAAAAGTAGCATTCCTTGGGCACTTTTCCCCTAGTGCCAGCTCTTTTAACTGATTCCAAGCAATCTAAGCAGTCTTTGATGCCAGTTATTTGAACTGCTCCAAGTAGGCTTTGATGGTCTGTGATTGCTTTATAACCCTTGTTCACTGGAAAGCGTTCATGAAAAACATTTTGTAAGATTTTGATTGGAGATGCTGCCAAAACCATACTGCTGAAACCATGGAGATTTGAGGCTTTGTATTTATTTTGAGAAGCAAAGCTTTGGTGGCACTGTAAGTGCTTAAAGTTGTTAGATTACCATGCAATATGAGCAGACTAGATAGACCAAATGACCTTATTCCACTTGGCTAAATAAAGATGTTGATTGCTTGATTCTGCTGTCTTATTCGTATGCTTGTAGTTTCATAGAGACAGCAAGATTTGGGAGGTCTTACAGAGGCAACTGCCTGAACTAGGGAACAAGTAAGGTTACACTCCCTTTAGTAAGACTGGAGACTGAGCCTTGAAACTCTTGGCAGATAATGAGCATGGATAAATGCTCTGAAACTCTCTGTTCTTGCATTCCTGTACTTGTAACTATTTGTTGTTTTTTTCTTCACTGTAATTATACAACCTTGTACATATTGTATGTAACTTTTGATTTTGCTGTCCAAAAAGTTCTGTAAGATGACTTGTATGTACTATCCCATTTTCCCCCTTCCCCCAGGATGCATCTGGAATCGAGCGGTAGTCTGCTCAGTATGTCTTTCCTGGTAAAACTTTTAAATAAATAAACAAACAAACGTGTCCAGTATTTGAATCCCATGTAAGACCTATATGATTAGTAGTTCCACTTGCTACTTTTTCCCTGTGATGAAACTGCACACAAAGGTATGGATTATATGTACCCTATATGTAGTTTACTCAATGGCACATTTGCTGATGAAAATTAAAGGCTGCTTTGAGGTTCATAAATAAATAATAAAAGTGGTTGTTTTCCTCAGACCTAGCCATAGAAATGGTAGGATCTGAGTTTAATCCCAGAAATTACAAAGTTTGAATGTCTTTGCATTTTCATGGAATGAGAAAGTTTTGAATTTTTATATTCATGAAAGATTTTTAAAAGGAGCAAAAGCACTCTAGATTTCTCACATGACTATTATGTTATGATCGTGATGAATTTAACATTAATTCAATTTATTTATTCTCATAGGTCTCATAGGTAAGTACAGAGCTATATAGACGTTAGTCCTTTTGCTCGCCATTTATTAATAACCCTGAATATTATGCTTAAGTAAGAAGCTATCTAGTTTGTTTTTAAATGCGTTCACAGTTACACTAGCCACCACCTCTAATGGCAACCTATTCCAAATATTGGTAACTCTCAGCATGAGCCAGGGTTTTCTTTTTTTGGTTTTTAGACATTCCACATACAGTTGTGGAGGGTGTGATTTAGTATTACCCGACAATTCCCTGTACCTCAAACCCAGTAGTTCCCATAAATCTGGATCGATAGTGGCTTTATAGATTAAACACATATCCCCCCTTAAACGCCTATATTCCAAGGAATATAAACCCAGAATATTATGGTATCTAGTGGTGCCCCTATTCTACTTTAACAGTCTTTGTAAGTATTTGTATTTTTTGTGTGTTTACTAGTAACCTCTTTTAATCTAGAGAAATGTGTTCATTCAAATCTCTGTGAATGATAAGGCAGTAATATCC
This sequence comes from Neoceratodus forsteri, assembly GCA_016271365.2. NCBI lineage: Eukaryota > Metazoa > Chordata > Ceratodontiformes > Ceratodontidae > Neoceratodus > Neoceratodus forsteri. Next base: position 734,899,600 of record CM057454.1, read on the forward strand.
ATAACAGCATTGTATTTTTGTGTAACATTCAAATTTAATAAGTCTCAGATGTATTATTTGCTATTTGCACTCATTTTCATCCTGCCAAGATCTTTCCCATAATCTTCTAATTTAGGTGCAATAATTGTACTGCCTCATTATCTAAAGTGGCATTTTATTATAGAAATAAACAGATGACTATACGGTGGAAGGTCTTATAAATTTTAATACGTAGCAAAGTCGGATGAAGTATCCCAGGATATACTATGTCATTATATGATCACCACGATAACTAGTCAAGCACCTTACTGTTTGGTTCTAAAGAGGGAGGGTATAGAGCAGCAGTTTGGCCCTGTTTCTAGGCTAATGAGTCTGAAATGTGACTGATGACTAGACAATTTTTAGGGCAAATATGGTCTATATACCCCGTTTTAAAGGATACCATTTTGGGTGGACCATTCAGTCACAATCTCAGCTTGCCATTTATTATCTGGACTTTAATGGTCACGAATAGTGACTCTGGTGCCTGCTTACATGGCCTAAGACTGTAGCTCATGCCCACCCCATGTGATTGGATGGTTTATAGTGTTAGCATAGATTTATGGGCTGCCTTGATAGAGCTCATTTTTGTGACTTTGAGGTTCCTTCTAGGTCAATGGTTTTCATTTTTCAGTAAGATGTGAGGCATAAACATTTTGATCTCGTTACAAAGTAAGTATAACACTCACCAAAGAGGCCTGCACTTGATAATTTACTATTTCTTTTACTAAGCTATAAATGTGTCTAACAGGAAAATTGAAGGAACTATATACTGAAAATTAGAGGTAAGTTAGAAATGAAATCTGCCTATTAATACTTAATGGACATTTTCATACTGATATACAGAATGTAGTACAGTATAATCAGGAATGTGCCATTGAATGATCTAGATTGTTTATTGTTGTACATATGTATATTAACTAATACTGCTACAGAAGACTATTCTATGTTAGACTGTTTCTCATGACTCAATGTACTCAGCTCCACTCACTGTTATGTACTCTTATGTAACTGTGTTCCTTGTTGTACTCTCCCGGGTCGTTCCTGAAAATAGGCGTATAACTTGTCTAGTGTACCTACCCGGTCAACAAAAGCTAAATAAAATAAATATTAGCATGTAATGGTTTTATTAACTTGTAAATGATGGTGTATTAGCACATATTGTATTTACTAAGTTGTAAATGATGTTGTTTTTTCCTATCTCTAGCATTGTTTTAATCTAATGAATATTTTCTCTGTATCTTTACTTTAAGTTATGAACATGTTTGCAATGGATTGTAACTGAAAGAACAATAAACCAATGCTGACAGTGACTCAGTTAAGCCTCTAAGGCAGGGGTAGTACAGACGTCAGTGGTTCTATATTCACAAATGCACAAAGTCGATTGCAAAAACATGCGCTGCGCTAAACGATAGCCCAGGTACCCGAAGAAGCTATATTCAGTGGAATAGCACACTGGCACTATTCGACTGAATATAGTAACATGTCGGCCCAGCACTAAGCCGCTTAGTGCGGCCCTGATGTCACTCTCAAAATAGGGCATTGCAATGGCTTGCACCCGTGCTAAAGTTCCACTATTCAAACGGACCCATGCAAAACAGCCCATTGGCATGCGAAGCACTAAGGAGCCATTTGCATGCCCATTATGGGCTCATTTGCATGGGAAGCAAGGCTGGTTTGCACAGTGCCACCCCACAAATTGCCCAGTCCCAGAGAGCTATCCCTGGTGCTAGTGGTTTCCACCTCCCTCCGATCCCACTCCTATACAGAATATACCATGTCCCTGGTATCTAGTGGTACCCCCTTCCTCCAAACCCACTCCTGTATAATGCAAGCAATTCCCTGGTACTAGTGGTCCCTCCCTCCACCCGTATCCATGCTTGATGTTGATAGCAGAATTCCCTGGTGTCCAGTGATCCCACCCCCTACCTGCACCCATGTCTGATATTGTATGTAGTAGTCTGGTATCCAATGGCCCCCCCACCTGCACCCATTCCCAGTGTTGGTAGTAGTATTCCTTGGCGTCCAGTGGTCTCTCCCCCAACCCGCACCCATACCTGATATTGGTGGTAGTATTCCCTGGTGTCCCGTGGTTCCTTTCCCCACCCGCACCCATGCCAGATGTTGGTAGTAGTATTCCCCGGCATCTAGTGGTCCGTCCCCCCACCTGCACCCATGTCCGATGTTATATGTAGTAGTCCCTAGTGTCTAATGATTCCTCCCCACCTGATCCCTGTCCCTGTATGGATGCATGACCCCCTAGTTTGCCAAGTCACCACTCTACATGGTAACAGCCATTCTGCCACAGCTGTACAGGATGCCATTTGCAAGGACATCCCCTCTCACAAGAAAGCCCAACCTTATACCCTAACAGTGATCTGTGCCCCCCAGCCCATCCCTCAGTGGTGGATAGTGTTTCCCCCTCACCCATGGTACCAACAACCCACCCCCTGGTCCCCCTTACCTGACTGTCAGTGCCACAGTGAATCGGTGACATAGCCCTTCACACACCACCTCAGCCACCCACCATATAACAGTACAGGCAGAGTGGATTATTTATATGGCAAGGTGTGTCAGGTGGGTGGGGGAACACTAACCACTACAGAGGGACAGACTTGAGGGGAAGGACCACTAGACACCAGGGAATACTACTACCAAAATCTGGCATGGGTGCAGGTGGCGGGAGGGACCACTAGACATCAGGGAATACTACAGTACATACAACATCGGGTATGGCCGTGAGTTGGGAGAGGGACCACTGGACACCAAGGACCTATTCACACTTTATGGGTGTGGGATCAGAGGGAGGGGGCACCACTAGACATCAGGGACTACTGTGTTGGGGGTCATGGGGCTGACACACTTCCTCTGCCAACAGCTAGGATTGTATGGGAATAAGTTGTGGTTTAGGCCAGCGGTATTTTTCACAGCTCAAGGGGACCATGCAACACACCTTTGTGCACTGCAAATACTCTGAAAATTGAACTGTGCTGATATTCAGGTCCCCACCCCCTCAATCTGCATTGGGCCCCTTCCACAGTTTACCTGGATGCAAACCACATTTTCCCATGCTAGCTGGGCTTTTGAATATATGACATCCATCCAAAACCCAGTTTGCCCAGGCAAACTAGGATTTGTGCCCAGGCAGACTTTTAAATATACCGTTGGACCCCAGTAGTTTACTGGTATAATAGATTAGGAAAGAACGCAAACACGGAAACCCTATAGACAGGGTGTAGATGGAGGTGATGTGTCACCTGAGAGCTAAACAAATGCAGAAGGTTGCTTAATGTAGCAGATTTATCCACAATTCATGTTCTGTCTGATCCCATGAATGCTGGGGCAAAATGGTAGTTTGCATCAATTTTGCACTGGCACCTTAACAGATTTTGCAATTTTCAGCTCCTTGTACTTGATGTAGATTCTTGGGCTATTACTTTGAAAGTAAGTGAAATATGCATTCAAGAAAGGTATCAATTAATAGGCAGGCGTTAGAGCTTTAAAATGCATACTCATAAGTTACCTCAAAATATTAATGTTAAAAGTTATAGGGTTTAATACCAACCACCACCCGTTAATTTCTTGTGAAATTTCAAAATATTCCTATATTTATTCTTGCCAGACAGGATTTATTGTGATTTATAATTTAGTGTTGTCTAAAAGGGTGAGGATTCTGCTTTGAAATGCATATGTGGTTTTGAAGTCTTAAGGTAATATAAGAGAATAAATTTGTAAAAGTGAAGACACCATTAATAGATGAAATTTTAGCAAGTTTATACCTTGTCAAATTTTGCGATTTTCAGCTACGCGTACTTAGTGCAAATTCTTAGGCCATTACTTCAAGACTAATTTAAATATGCATTCAAGTGTGATGTCAATGAATAGGCAGTAGTTAGAGCTTTAAAACGCAAACCCATAAGTTGCCTCGAAGGTTAATTTTAAAAGTTTTTTTTAAAGAAGGAAATTTATCTAAAAGAAAAACTCTTTACACAACATTTTTATTTAAAAAATGTAAAATGTAAAATATAACTGTTGGTAAAGTGGTTGAACTAAGTTTTTTCCATCTTGGAAAAATCTTCATCATCATCACATACGTCAGTATCATCTTGGTAATCATATATATCTTGGTCCTCATTTGAGTCCTAATCATTTGCATTATAGAGCAGAGACATAACATCTGGAAATGGTGTGCATCCACTTTGCATTGAGATCATCAGTCCAACCATGCAAAGCTGCATTTGGGGCATTGATAACTGCAACAGAAGAAAGCTTCCACAATCTGAAGATGTGGTTGGCTTGTAGAATATGTAACTTCAGGGTTTCCTGGCAGGGTGGCAGCAGAGACAGATCAGTTATTCTGTTGTCATTGTTATATTTCTCCCAGAAGATCTGCTGCCTCAATGTATTTACATTAGTAACTTTCTTCCTTCCACACAGTTTACAGACATACTCCTCCAACAGAGCTACAACACCCTTATCCACTTGCCAATCACTCCCAAGTTTCTGAAAGGCATCCAGGAATTTAGAATACTTTTGAAGGATGTTCCAGCAAATCTTCTTACCGTTTTTGAAGAACACAGAAACATAGTCATTTCTTGTGACTGCATGGAAACCAACTAAGGCTATATTTGTTGCAGTGGTCATTTTACACTTGCTAATGTTGAAGATTTTCCTACTGTTATCATGGCCATTGTCCTGGTATATACTTTTCTCACATTCTGAAAATAGTGACAGTAAAATTACTGGTATATTGGTATCCCCAGATCGTGAACGGATGATGACAGGGCCTGGACATATTAAAATGGCATGTTACACCTGAAGGGCAATTTTTGTGTCTTCTTCTTCCTGGTCAGAACAGAGATCAGCCACAGCTACAGTCCCTTCTTTGGTGATCATGTAGCATTTGTCTGTCTTCAAAAAATAAATCACTTGGTCCTCTGGCAAACTTGTGCAACTTTCTCCCCAGACCTGCATGATCAAATCAATCAGGCAGTCCTTGTTAGATCCATTATAAAGGAAGTAACTGAAATTCTTTGGCACTTTGCTGTTGGACCTTTAGTAATATGCTTCTCATTAAATTCTTGTTGAAATCTCTCAGCCACTTTGATTGACTACTGTCTGTATGTATCTGCAACAACATCCCCTTTTACAAATCCTTTTGGAAGACTATTCAGAAGTTTCATTGCCAGATCACCAAAGGTTTCAGAAACTCCTGTCCTAACCTGAACTGTTGCCATTAGATCAACAATGTATGCTGAAACACTTTTCCAGGACGAAGATCTGAAGTGTCTAACACTGGACAGTATTCTGCTAGCACCTTAAGTAACTTGCTCTTTGGTTTTGTCTGTCTAGTTCCATCTGCACTGGCTAGACTCAGCTGGACTGGGCCCAGGCAATATGTTAATAACTGGTTTACATCTACAGGGAAGTTGCGCTTGTTTGAAAGAGCCAAATGTTTTCCCAATATACCTGTATCTCTTTCAAATTTAAGTTCTGTAACTTTTTTCCTTTGGTAGTTACTTGCACTTTTTTGTTTGCATCATTGAAGGTTTTCACTGGGGCTTTTGGAATTGGATCAAAATATTTTTTTATTATTTTCCAGTCTTTCTTTGACAAACTGCTCATACATTTCTGTACCTCATTCAATGATACTGGTGAGGTTCTCATCAATATCAGGCACAACAGGTGTTCCAGAGGAAAAAATTGTACAATCCTTCAGCATCTAAAGTAGCACTGAATGGGTTGATTAACTCTTGACTGAGAGGAGTCAATATGGCCTTGACTCATTCTGACTTTATGATTTCAGATGGCTTGCATGCTTTTTGCAGATTACTGGCTGAACTGTGAATGTTAGTCATCTCCAAAAGTGCCTCTCTGAATTTTGCTAGATGTGGCTGATTTAGCACCCATTTATCATAGGCCATTTGATTTGCAGCAAAGTGTTTGATTCCACCTGGAATTCTGGCACTTTGATTGTATGTCTGCTCAACAGCTTGCTCAACTGATTCCCTAGAAGCTTTGTGATGCTCCTTTGAACTGAAAGCCCTTGCTTTTCAATTAATGTCCTGGACCCTGGAAGAGAAGCTTCAAGAGTTTCACATAGTAAGCCCCATATCGAGCATAATTTTGCTTGTTGAAGGTGAACAGAGCCAGTGGATATTTCCAACACAGAAGACTAAGATCAAAGTTGCTTTCTTTCATTACTGCATGGAGCAGATGCTGCTGATTCACTATATCCAGATATGTCATTCAGAGCTGTGGGATTTTCCCAGCTCACCACGATGAATCCGTTGCCCGAAGGCCTCATACTTAGTCTGGAAAGTGACAATATCATCTTCCTGAAGCAGTTTATGGAAGTCTATGGGATGAGATGATATGATCAGATCAAGCAATACTTCAGGGGTGGCAATCAATTCTGTTATACTCTAGAAATCTGAACCTGAAGATAGCACTCTAAGGCATCTGCAAAATGCCATGCTTCCCATGCAAAACTCCCCTTATGCTGCCAGAGGTACAAAGACCAGCCTGAAATACTATGTCCTCAAAGCCACTGCCACCAATTAACTGTTCTTTAATGCCAAAGTTTTCCAGGAATAGGTGGAAATCTCCCAAATGAATTATGACATTTTGGAACTGATTGGGGAAATTCCACACAAGATGATATGCTTTTCCTGCTTCTCCAACATCAAGTGTCAGGTGAACATGGAGCATATTTACCTGCTGAGCTGCTTCTTGTGTTTGTGTGAGGTATTAAACTATAGTAGCATAATCAGTAATGGGTTGGTGGATGGGTGGAAGATATGTGATAACCGTCTTCTTTGGTGAACTTGAATGATTGTGACAAACTAGCGTCAGCCAATCAGTAAACCTTAGGACAAGCTAATCCTCCTTGTGTGCTTCCCAACTGAGTTTCCATAGCATTAGCTTTGCTTTGTCAATATTTACCACTGATGTTGGCACAGTAGACTTGGGCATGTTGCCAAATGTGGCTGGCTTCTTCTTTGAATTCATCTGTTGATGTTCTAATTACTTTTTGTTGGATACAATTGTTTTTCCTTTTGAGTGAGGAATTTCAATAAAATCTTCTCAGAGAATGGAGCCTTCAGATTCTTCTTGGTATGCAACGCCATGTGTATTGTGAATTGTTCCTTTTCCAGTTGCTGTTTCAATGTTCTAATCAATATTGTCCATTCAGAAAACGTAAGACAACAGAAGACTCTTACTTTGGCTAAAGTGGCAGTAACAGACCTGGCTCCTGAAAATGCTGAGAAAGTTCTTCTAAACCAGTTTCAATTTCACACACTTGGTCATAACTGCAACTATTTCCTAAATGAAACACAATGTTCATGGGCATTTTCTGTTTGGTCATATTGTGCAGCAAAACTCCACCAAGTGCATGTGGAAGGGGGAGGGGGAGAGGGATATACACATTGCAAAAAAACTCTGTTAATTCATCAATTAGGGTCGATAACACAGCAACAAAAGTTTGTTAATTCAATGTTAGGGTTCCCACTACATCACCCCCCCACACTCCACACACTAACAGATGCCAGGGTGTGCCATGGGGTTGTCAGGCCTAACTCTCACCCCATTCCATGTGTAAATATGCTGACATGGTACAGTATAGGAGAATGAGGTGAGAGTTAGGCCTGATGATCCCATGTTATACCCCGATGCCTGTTGGTGTGTGGGGGGGGGGATGATAGGGGTGGGGATCCTAACATCGAATTATCAAACTTTTGTTGCTGTGCTATCAACACTAACTGATGCATTAATGGAGTTTTTTGCAATGACTTTCCCTTCTTTTTCAGAAAGTGTAATGTAACTGGTATGCAGTAGTGGGATCTCAGGGCCCCTTAACACTGCCCATTTTTGCATAATGGTATGCTTATGTGTGAAAGCGGGCCATCTGGGCCTTGCGCTCCCACTTTCACATAAGTACGGAGACATAACACAGCTTTAGAGTCATGAAAAGAAACCCTTGTAAAACTAATTTGGCAATATTTTAGTAACCATAGCAACTATGAATAAAGTTCCACTGCAGTTGTGACTTGGAAAGGTGGACTAAGCTGCCTAGAGTGAAAAATCTGTGTCTCGAATCGTTTTCAAGATACGGGTGCCACAATGTTATCCTATGGGAAATTTCTCACCTTCAGAAAGCTGTAACTATGGAACTGGTATACATTTTTTTTTCCAAACCAGCAAAAGGCACATCTGTGGGGCAATGGCTTGCCACCCTGCAAATTTCAGCCTAAAAGCCCAAACTGTTTAATTGCAGTGAGGTGGCAAAGAAATGGGACTTTATGAGGTAGTAGTGTCGCAAATTGCCACACTTTCACAAAATTTGCGAAAGGACAGGTGTGAAAGTGTCGCAATTTGCGAAACTGTTGCATCTGTTCTGTTGCAATTTGCAAGAGTACTGGGGGCCTGATTGCCAAAAAGGCATTTTTTGGGGGGGTTACGTCAAAATAATGGCTGCATTGTGCTCCTCATACCCTAATTAGGTAAACACAACTGTCAGTGTTTTCCTAGGGGCAGTAAAATTTAAACCACAGCTGTTCTTCTCCTCTACTAACTGAAAACAAGATGGCAGCGGCATGACACTACAGAGGGCATTTGCGGCAGTAAAATGTACTGGCGGCAGCTTTCGAGAGGCACATATATTTTTTCCCATTGACTATAATGGGAAAATTTAAATTTGAATAATTTTTGAATGGATTAATATTTTTTCACCACATCTTCAAAAGGCACATCAGGGATCCAGACTGCATATTCCCTGGGAAGTTCAGACCAAACTGGGCTGTAGCCCTGAGCAAAGAAATGACCAAAAAGTCTGTTTATGTTTTGTGGTGCTCCTCAGCTCCGCAATCGCACATCCGACTGTAATGCAACTTGCCAGATCCAGAGATCTATGGTATCAGACCAAGCATGAAACATTTCAGACACATCTGTCATGCGGTTGCAAAGTTATTAAAATGCAACATTTTGGGGTTTAACCTAGAAGTGGCCTGGCAACCCTAACTATAGTGCCACGGTATATAACATATACATACATACATACATACATACACACATACATACATATGCCACACATATATAAACACAGAAGATATGACAAGAAGAACTCAAAGTATAAACTCAACATTTAGTTTATTAATGGTGTCTTCCATTTTATCAGTTTATCCTCTTATACAGTATTACCTTAAGACTTCACAACCACATATGCATTTCAAAGCAGAATTCTTACCCTTTTAGACAACATAAAATTATATTATAAAGTGCAATAAATCCTGTATGATAAGATTAAATATAAGAATATTTTGAAATTTCACAAGAAATTAAGGGGTGGTGGTTGGTATTTAAGCTTATAACTTTTAACATTAATCTTTTGAGGCAATGTATAGGTATGCATTTTAAAGCTCTAACTGCCGCCTATTCATTGAGGCCACACATGAATGTATATTCACTTACTCTCGAAGTAATGGCCCAAGAATTTGCATTAAGTACGTGGAGCTGAAAATTGCAAACTTTGTCAAGGTGGCAGCACAAAATTGATGCAAACTATCATTTTGCCCCAGCATTCACGTGAACAACACAGAACATGAATTTTGGATATATCTGCTACATTAAACAACCATCGGCATTTATTTAGCTCTCAGGTGACACCCCACCTCCATTTACACCTGGTCTACTGTTACAAGGCTGGCATCAGTGAACAAAAGGCATCGCTTGTCTTTACATTTATACCAGTGAAACAAAAAATAGAATCAATTATAGGTGAAAGTTTGGGAATTCATTTATTTTCTATTTTTGTCTCTTGCAGACTTCTAATCAGGTTCCATAGTTTAATCCTCCTTGACACCCCATCTCTTTTTCTAAAGTGGGACCCACTTATAATGGACTACACTGTGTATGCCCATTTTGTCCATTATAGAAACATAGCAACAGAGAATTTGATGGCAGATAAGGACCGCTTGGCCTACCCAGTCTGCCCATTTCCCTACCTACTGGATAAGCTGCAGATCCTAGTTAACCAGCAGCCTACTTCTTCCTACCCCAACCCCTAGAATGGCCTTATGACTGTCCCATGCATGCTTGAATTCCACCACTGTTTTGACTCTACAACCTCCTCGGAAGCACGTTCCATGCATCCACAACCCTCTCTGTGAAAAAATACTTCCTTAAATTACTCTGAGCTGCCCCTCCATCTTCAAATTGTACCCCTTGTTCTTGCACCACATCTTTTTTTGAAAGATGCTACCCTCTTGGACTTTGTTGATTCCCTTGAGGTACTTGAATGTTTCTATCATGTCCTCCCTCTCCCTCCTTTCCTTCAGGCTATACATATTAAGCTCCTTTAGTCTCTCTTCACATGTCTTCCAGTGCAGACTCTGCACCATTTTAGTTGCCCTCCTCTGGACAGCTTCCATCCTGTCTATGTCTTTGCGGAGATTGGGTCTCCAGAACTGCACGCAGTACTCCAGATGGGGTCTGACCAGCTGTCTGTACAGAGGGATAATAACTTCCTGTTTTCTACTGGTGATGCCTCTCCCAATGCATCCCAATATCCCCCCAGCCCTCCTTGCTACCCTCTCACATTGCTTGCCCACCTTTAGGTCATCTGATATGACTACCCGCAGGTCTCTTTCCATTTTTGTTGTTGTTAGTATCTCACCCCCCATTGTGTACTCTTCCCCTGGGTTTTTGTTTCCCAGGTGAATTACCTTGCACTTCTTAGCATTGTATCTAAGCTGCCATACATTTGACCATTCCTCTAACCTTGCCAAGTCCCTTCTCATCCTTTCCGCCCCACCTTGTGCATCAACTCTGTTGCAGATCTTAGTGTCATCTGCAAAGAGACGCCTTTTCCTTCAGTCCTCTGCAATCTCGCTTATAAAGACATTGAAGGGGACTGGTCCTATCTGAACCCTGCGGTACCCCACTAGTAACCCCTTTCTTCTGAGTGGACTCCATTTACTATTACTCTCTGTGTCCTATTCTCCAGCCAATTCTTTACCCAGGCTGTCATCTTGGGACCACTCCCAGGCTGGCTAACTTGTATATTAATCTTTTGTGTGGGACTGTGTCAAATGCCTTGCTAAAGTCTAAGTAGGCCATGTCCACAGCCCCTCCCTGATCTACTACTTTGGTCACCTAGTCAAAGAAATCTATCAGATTTGTCTGGCATGACCTTCCTGCTGTGAATCTATGCTGCCTTGGGTCCTGTGCCCCTCTGGCCTCTAGACACACGACAATTCTTTCCTTCAGAAGTGATTCCATCATTTTCCCTATCACTGAGGTTAAACTAACAGGTCTGTAGTTTCCTACTTCTGCCTTGCTCCCACTTTTGTGAAGGGGAATCACATCTGCCCTCCTCCAGTCCTCAGGTACCACCCCATCCTCCCATGATTTGTTAAAGAGGGTAGTCAGTGATGTCACTAGTTCTACCCTTAGTTCTTTTAGAATTTTGGAATGAATCCCATCAGGCCCCACTGCTTTGTCCACCTTCAGTTTTAAGAGTTTTTTCAGAACCCTTTCTTCTGTAAATGGGCTGGTATCAACTTCTGTATCCAGAGTGTTTCTACTGTTTGTTTTGGGTACCTCCCCCTCTTCATTTGTAAATACTGAGCAAATATATTTGTTTAGTATCTCTGCCTTTTCACAGTCTCCTTCTGCTCACCCTCCCTCCCCTTTATTAAGCCTCACTATCCCTCCCTTGGTCTTCCTTCACTCCCTGATGTACCTAAAAAGGTTTTATCCCCCTTCTTAACTGAGTTGGCTATCTTTTCCTCTGTTTGGGCCTTTGCTGTTCTGACTGCCTTCCCCGCTTCCTTTTGCTTTAACTGATGCAGTTCTCTGTCCTGCTCCTTCTGTGAGTCCTTGTACTTCCTGAATGCTTTCTTTTTCTCTTGAACCTTCACTGCCACTTCCTTTGAGAACTATAGTGGTTTTTTACATCGTTTTGTTTTGTTTATTTGCTTCACACAAAGGCTTGTTACCTCTGTTATGGCAGTTTTTATTTTTCCCCATTGTTCTTCCACCCCTCCTTCCTGCCCATTTGCTAGTGCATTCCTTAGGCACTCACCCATTTTGGCAAAGTCAGCCCTCCTAAAGTCCAGTACTTTTGCCTTTGTCTGGCTTGACTCTATTGCTGTGTTTATTGTGAACCATACTGTTCGATGGATGCTAGTTCCCAGATGGCTACCCACTTCTACATCTGTGATCCTCTCTCCATCTCCATTTGAGAGAACCAGGTCTAAGATTGCTCCCTCGGGTGGGCTCCAATACTAGTTGTCAAGGCATGCCCCTGTAGGGCATCTAGAATAACCCTACTCTTGAAGTGGCTGCTGCAACTGTACTCCAGTTAACATCTGGCATGTTTAGATCACCCATCAGTAATATCTCCTCTTTTTCTGCCATTCTAAGTATACTTTCTATCATTTCCTTGTCCATTTCCTCCCCCCTGAGAAGGGGGTCTGTATACTACCCCTGTGCAGATTGTGGTGCCATTGCTTGTCTCCAAATTTACCCACAGTGCTGCTTCTCCTCCTGTTTACCCTTTTGTTCTGTTGCTTTGATTCTTCCCTTATGTAAAGAGCTACTCCTCCTCCTCTTTTACCCTCCCTGTCTCTCCTGTAGATAGTGTATCCTGGTATGTTTATGTCCCAGTCATGGTTTTGTGTGTACCATGTGTCTGTGACTGCCACGATATCCAGATGTTCCTCCTACATCAAGGCCACTAATTCAGGAAGCTTGTTATCCAGACTATGGGCATTGGTACTCATTGCTCTCCATTTTTTGATGGCTTTACCTTTGGTTGCAGCATCCCCCACTGTCCTTTCTACCTTGGTCTTTTTCCTCATTTAGTACCCTGTTTTGTAGGGAGAGGCTGGGATTTTCCTGCTGCTTATCAGTGCCTCCCCCTTTGACTAGTTTAAAAGCTTGCCAATGAAGCATTTAAACTTATTGCACAAAAGACTTGTTCACTTCCTGGACAGATGCAGACCATCCTGCCAGTATAGGCTGGTGTCCCTCCAGGTGGAACCCCAGTCCCCAATGGAGCCAAACCCCTGTGTTGCACACCATTTTTTCAACCATTCATTAAACTGCATGGTGCAAATTATCCTCGCCTCCCCCATGCCATTGACAGGCAGCACCTCTGAGAAGGATACTGTGTGTGCTACTTGTCTTAGGCCCCTCCCCAACTCTACAAAGTCCTCCTGCACTGCTCTAATCTCATGATGAGCCAAGTCATTTGTCCCTAGGTGGACAATGACATCCAGCTCAGACTCCCGTGCAGCTGTTCTCGTGATCCTGAGGATGCGCTTCCTGTCCCTCTAAGCCATGGCACCAGGCAGGCACCTTACTTCAGTTTTCCCTGGTCCCCCCAGTTCTATCCCCCTAATAATTGAGTATCCACAAGGAACTGCTTCCTTTCCCTGTGGTGTTCTCTGCCTCCTTACTGTGGGCCTCCCTTGTGACAGTTGTCATCAGTCTCCTTTGAGGGTGCATCCATAGGGGAGCTATGCTCCCCCAGAATGGTGTATGGATTGTGGAGTGGAACGACTGACTGGGTGTGCCTCTGTTCCACCATCCTCACCCTCCCTGAGCCCACTGTGGTCCAACTGCTGTGCTTTCTTTGCAACCTCTGAGGTAGTGGAGGTGGCTCTGGTGCTCCCAGGAGTGCGGAATACATAGAAACATAGAAACATAGAATTTGATGGCAGATAAGGACCGCTTGGCCCACCCAGTCTGCCCATTTCCCTACCTACTGGATAAGCTGCAGATCCTAGTTAACCAGCAGCCTACTTCTTTCTGCCCCCACCCCCTGGAATTGCATTATGACAGTCCCATGCATGCTTGAATTCCACCACTGTTTTTGACTTCACAACCTCCTCTGGAAGGCCGTTCCATGCATCCACAACCCTCTCTGTGAAAAAATACTTCCTTAAATTACCTCTGAGCCACCCCTCTATCTTCAAATTGTGCCCCCTTGTTCTTGTACACCTCTTGTTTTGAAAGATGCTACCCTCTTGGACTTTGTTGATTCCCTTGAGGTACTTGAAAGTTTCTATAATGTCCTCCCTCTCCCTCCTTTCCTCGAGGCTATACATATTAAGCTCCTTAAGTCTCTCTTCATATGTCTTCCAGTGCAGACTGTGCACCATTTTAGTTGCCCTCCTCTGGACAGCTTCCATCCTGTCTATGTCTTTGCGGAGATTGGGTCTCCAGAACTGCACGCAGTACTCCAGATGGGTCTGACCAGCTGTCTGTACAGAGGGATAATAACTTCCTGTTTTCTACTGGTGATGCCTCTCCCTATGCATCCCAGTATCCCCCCAGCCCTCCTTATTGCCCTCTCACATTACTTTTCCCACCTTTGGTCATCTGATATGACTACCCCCAGGTCCCTTTCCATTTTTGTTGTTAGTATCTCACCCCCCATTGTGTACTCTTCCCCTGGGATTTTGTTTCCTAGGTGCATTACCTTGCACTTCTTAGCATTGAATCTAAGCTGCCATACATTTGACCATTTCTCTAACCTTGCCAAGTCCCTTCTCAACCTTTCCACCCCACCTTGTGCATCAACTCTGTTGCAGATCTTTGTGTCATCTGCAAAGAGACATACTTTTCCTTCCAGTCCCTCTGCAATGTCACTTTTAAAGACATTGCAGAGGACCTGTCATAATACTCAGTCATGTACCCCACTAGTAACCCCCTTTCTTCTGAGTGGACTCCATTTACTATTACTCTCTGTGTCCTATTCTCAGCCAATTTTACCCAGGCTGTCATCTTGGGACCCACTCCCAGGCTGGCTAACTTGTATATTAATCTTTTGTGTGGGACTGTGTCAAATGCCTTGCTAAAGTCTAGGTAGGCCATGTCCACAGCCCCTCCCTGATCTACTACTTTGGTCACAGTCAAAGAAATCTATCAGATTTGTCTGGCATGACCTTCCACTGTGAATCCATGCTGCCTTGGGTCCTGTGCCCCTCTGGCCTCTAGATAATCAACAATGCTTTCCTTCAGAGTGATTCCATCATTTCCCTACCACTGAGGTTAAACTAACAGGTCTGTAGTTTCCTGCTTCTGCCTTGCTCCCACTTTTGTGAAGGGGAATCACATCTGCCCTCCTCCAGTCCTCGGGTACCACCCCATCCTCCCATGATTTGTTAAAGAGGGTAGTCAGTGGTGTCACTAGTTCTACCCTTAGTTCTTTTAGAATTTTGGGATGAATCCCATCAGGCCCCATTGCTTTGTCCACCTTCAGTTTTAAGAGTTTTTTCAGAACCCTTTCTTCTGTAAATGGTCTGGTAACAACTTCTGTTTCCAGAGTGTTTCTACTGTTTGTTTTAGGTACCTCCCCCTCTTCCTTTGTAAATACTGAGCAAAAATATCTGTTTAGTATCTCTGCCTTTTCACAGTCACCCTCTGCCCACCCTCCGCCCTTTATTAAGCCTCACTATCCCTCCGTTGGTCTTCCTTTGCTCCATGACGTACATATAAAAGGTTTTATCCCCTTCTTAACTGAGTTGGCTATCTTTTCCTTGGTTTGGGCCTTTGCTGTCCTGACTGCCTTCTCAGCTTCCTTTTGCTTTAACTGATACAGTTCTCTGCCCTGCTCCTTCTGTGATTCCTTGTACTTCCTGAATGCTTTCTTTTTCTCTTGCACCTTCACTGCCACTTCCTTTGAGAACCATAGTGGTTTCTTACATTGTTTCATTTTGTTTATTTGCTTCACACAAAGGTTTGTTACCTCTGTGATAGCAGTTTTTATTATTCCCACTTTTCTTCCACCCCTCCTTTCTGCCCATTTGTTAGTGCATTCCTTAGGCACTCACCCATTTTGGCAAAGTTAGCCCTCCTAAAGTCCAGTACCTTTGCCTTTGTATGACTTGACTCTATTGCTGTGTTTATTGTGAACCATACTGTTCGATGGTAGCTAGTTCCCAGATGGCTACCCACTTCTACATCTGTGATCCTCTCTTCATCTCCATTTGAGAGAACCAGGTCAGTGATTGCTCCCTCTCGAGTGGGCTCCAATACTAGTTGTCTCAGGCATGCCATCTGTAGAGCATCTAGAATAACCCCACTCTTTGAAGTGGCTGCTGCAACTGAACTCCAGTTAACATCTGGCATATTCAGATCACCCATCAGCACTATCTCCCATTTTTCTGCCATTCTAAGTATACTTTCTATAATTTCCTTGTCCATTTCCTCCCCCTGAGAAGGGGGTCTGTATACAACCCCTGTGCGGATTGTGGTTCCATTGCCGGTCTCCAAATTTACCCACAGTATTTCTTCTCCTCCCTGTTTTCTCTTTTGTTCTGTTGCTTTGATTCCTTCCCTTATGTAAAGAGCTACTCCTCCTCCTCTTTTACCCTTCCTGTCCCTCCTGTAGATAGTGTATCCTGGTATTTTAAAGACAATAAATCATTACAGACCTGTCAGTCTTATGTCTATCTTTGATAAACTGATGGAAGAAGAATCAGCACTTGTATAGTGCTTTTCATAAACAGTGTATCTCAAAGCACTTTACAAGCAATGCTAGACTGGTAGTGAAGTGACTGAATGTGTACTGGCGGTCATGTTGCACATAAACACCCACACACAGCCTGAACAATTGCATGAACTGGTTTATGGGAAGGGGAATGTTGACCAGAACACCAGACATGTCCCCTACTCTTTGCAAAGAGTGCCCTGGGTTTTTTTACTTCCATCTGGACACCCACCAGGACAGTACCAGGATGGGTAGAAGGGACCTCTGTTTAATGTCTCATCTGAAGGACGGCACACACCAGCAGTACAGCACCCCCTAATACTGCACTCAGATGCCAGTATTTTAGGTGCAAGTCCAATCCCGGTGTGGGATGAGAACCCATGACCTTCTGGTCCAGAAGCGGCCGTGCAACCAACTGAACCATGCTGACACCATAGAGACACTAGTCAAAGAGGACCTGGTGGAATACCTGGAGAAAAATGGGCTCCATTATAGTAAACAGCATGGATTTGTGGGAGGGAGGTCTTGTCAGAACAACCTGAAAGTATTCTTTGACTAATATAATCATGGCAGTGGATAAGCTTCATACAATGGATTTGCTCTGATTTGAATTCCGCAAGGCATTTGTCTTGATGCCACACAGAAGGTTGCTGAAGAAGCTAGAGGATCTATGTGGAGTGAAGGACATAGTTAGATGGGTCAGAAGTTGGTTGGAGGAGAGACAGCAGAGGGTAGTGGTGAACAGAGTAAAATCTGGGGAGAGGGAGTTCACTAATGGGGTGCCACAGAGATCAGTCCTGGGTCCAGTCCTTTTCAATATGTTCATCAATGACTTAGGGGAAGGAAATCAGGACAATATGTGTCATTTTCAGACAATGCTAAGCTCTGTGGTAAAGCAGACAAAAGAAGGGGGTAAGGGAGTTGCAGAGGGACCTGCAAAGGCTGGGGAGGTGGTCCAAGGTTTGGCAGTTGAAATTTAATAGTCATTAGTGTCCAGTACCCCCCAAAGCTGCTATTATGAGCCTACAATTTAAAAAAAATGTTTTTTACATTTATACTTTCTTACTCACATCTTGTCATTCTATTACTTTCAAAAAGAGTTTCTTGGTCTTCATATGCCAACTGATTATTTGAAATAATCTCATCTAAGAATGGCAAGGTGAAACCCTTGGATGGGAAACTGTTCTAAGATTATAACTCACTCATCTGAGCTGGAGTAGTCACTGCTTCTTTTTATGTGAAACCTCCTCTTGGGCTTCCCCGTGTTCACTTCTGTAAAAAGAGCAGATGACTCGCAGCTTATGGCTGGTCTTTGGGAGCTCGCTAATAGAGAGGGTCATACCTCGGCCAACTGATAATCACATCAGAAGGATAACAAGCTTTACTGTTGCTCATTCAACAGATTCAATCACATTTTGTATAAATGCCTACATTTTTTAGGGGTGTGCTACTGGTTTGTGGCAAATATCAAAATAAATTAGCGTCCAGTACACTTTTCCCAAGCTACTCTAAAGAATCTGTGATTTTTTACTTTTTAAAGTTTATACTTTCTTATTCACATCTTGTTATGCCCCTATTTTCAAAATGGGTTTCTTAGTCTTCAGGTGCCAGCTAGTATTTGAAATAAGCTCATCCACCAATGTCAAGATGAAACCCTTGGGTGGGAAACTGCTCTAATATTTTAAATATAACTCACTCATCTGAACTAGTAGCACATCCCTAAAAAATGGAGAAATTTATAAGAAATGTGATTGAATCTGATGAATGAGCAGGGGTAGAGCTGCGAGAGGTATGGCCTTTTCTATTAGCAAGCACCCCACATACCAGTCATAAGCTGCAAGGTATCTGCTCTCTTTACAGAAGTGAACATGGCGAAGCTCGAGAGGAGTCTCACAAACAGAGAAGCAGCGAGTACTCTAGCTTTGATTAGTGAGTTATATTTAAAATGTTAGAGCAGTTTCCCACCCAAAAGGTTCACGGTGTCCTTGGTGAATGGGCTTATTTCAAATACCAGCTGGCATCTGAAGATTAAGAAACTAATTTTGAAAATAATGGAATGACAATATGTGAGTAAGAAAGTATGAACTTTAAAAAAAAAATAGCAGGCTCTTTAGAGCAGCTTTGGGGAGAGTGTACTGGATGGTAATTGTTTTGATATAGGCCTCAAACCAATATTCATCCAATTCAAATCACATTACAAGGAGTAAGAAATCTTTAAGATAATTTGGATACTGTTTTTACCACAGAAGGAACTCACAAGGGACAGTGTTAACCAGCACCCATCACATTTTATTTATTTAAACTTTTTAACTGGAAAGGCATACAGAGTTAAAGGGACACTGTCAACTTCCTTAGGCCTCATTGTCCCTAGTTTAAACGAGGTCTGGCAGAGCCACTACGACTGTAAATACCTTAACTAGATAATGGTGTTTCATGGGCTTAAACATAAACATAAATTGCTATTGCATACACTAACTGAATCAAAGTACGGTACATTGAGAAAGGGTAGATATAACAATAATGCCACCGTCTGTATTACAGTTACCTACGTGTTCCATATTTTATTCTATGCACTATTATAGCAATCAGCTCAACAGAACCAAGCCATCATATACATGAAGGTACTGTACTTTAATTGCAAACACTGCTGAGACAACTATGTTGTGAAAAGGTGGAAGATAAACACAATGTTGAGACATGTTTTTGAAGATATTTGATGTGTTTAATTGATTTTTTAGAGATTGCTATACAGTTCACACTCATAATTAGTATAATATAAAAGTGCATATACCCAAATGTCAATGTAACTCTTACACATTTCATTACAAGTTGTTCTCTTGAAGGCAGATCTTACTATACAAGGCCTAAAAACAGGTGTTAGGTAAAAGTAAACTGGGGTAGGTGTGTTATTGAGGGTATTGCATAGATTATATTTTATTGCTGCTCCATCCCAGGCACACACAATATAATAAATCAACAACCCCTTGATATGAAGCAAGAGGAATTAGTTAGTACAAAGATAGAAACAAGTAGGAGACTGAGGAAGTGGGTACACAAGCACGAATGGGAAGTCAAATAACATTTGAAAAAGTCTCACTATTATAATTCATTTTTTTACAAATGTGTCCTCACAGTTGACAATTCTTGTAAAAAAATAACAATGGGAGTTATTCCACATATGTCTACAGGTGCCACGCATGCAGGTGGAGGGATCTGAGGCCCAGATTCACCAGTCTGTCCTGCTCCTGAGTCAGAAGATCATGGCGTAGAGGCAGAGGTACTGGGGGTTCCATTGATAGCTGTTGAAGCAGAGAAAACCAAATCTGATGAGGTCAAAGAGAGGCTATTAGAATCATGTAAGCCCCTTCTGCCTGTAGCTTCAGAAGAACCCTCTGAAGCACTGGGAAGGGAGGAAAGGCATACAAGAACCTCCCTGTCTGGGAAAGAGACAGCGCATCTCACCAGAAAACACCATGCCCGGGAACAAACAAGCAAAAATTGGGTAGTTTTGCATTGGATGGGGGAGATGAAGAAGTCTATCTCCGGCTGACCACACAGATCGAATAAGCTTTCAACCATCTCTAGATTTAGCTCCCATTCATGAGCCCTGACAGTGGTGTGGCTGAGACTGTCTGCCAAGATGTTGCTGATGCTCGGCACATGGACAGCAGTCAGGTGGAGGTCATGCTGGACTGCCCAGTACCACACTCTCATCACCTCCTGGCATAGAGGGTACAAGTGAGTGCCTCCCTGTTTGTTCAGGTACCAGACCAGACATATTGTCAGTCTGAATCAGGAGTGTCCTTGGACATACTGTAGAAGAGGCTGGAAGGCCTGGACCATGTTTCCTGGGTCTGATGGTCTCCTAGGTGGGCTCCCCAGCCTTGACACGAAGCATCCATTGTAAGGATCATGGTAGGAGCAGGGGTTGAAAGGGGAATCCCCATGGAGAGATTGGACAACTCCTGCCACCAAAGCAGATCCTTCTTCATGTTCCCAGACACTAGGACCCTGTGGTACAGGCTGTCCAGCTGCTGATCCCATTGGACACAGAGTCCACTGAGTCACCCTCATATGCAGTCTGGCTAGAGGAACTGTAGGGATCGCAGCTGCCATCAGCCTGAGAAAATGGAGAATCGACCAGGCTGTGGTCCAGCATGAGCTGGCCACTAATCTGGCCTGTTCCTACAGGGTCTCCACTCTGTCCAATAGGAGGAAGGTCCTGTCCTGGACCATATCCTGCACTGCCCCAAATGAATTGTAGGCACTAGGAGAGGAGAGGTGGGACTTGGGAAAGTTGACTGTTATTCCAAGTCTGGAAAAGAGGTCCAGGGTGAAGGAGAGTGACTTCTTCAGACTGCTCTGTGATGGGGCTGATAGAGGCCAATCACCCAGATACAGGCATAGTTAGATCCCA
The DNA here is from genome assembly GCA_016271365.2 of Neoceratodus forsteri. Taxonomy (NCBI): domain Eukaryota; kingdom Metazoa; phylum Chordata; order Ceratodontiformes; family Ceratodontidae; genus Neoceratodus; species Neoceratodus forsteri. The sequence goes on from CM057454.1 coordinate 734,920,536, forward strand.
CTGCAGCATATGGCCATGGCCACCACTGCTAGACACTTGGTAAAAACCCGAGGTGCTTAGGATAGGCCAAAAGGGAGAACCTTGAACTGGTAATGTTCCCCCTGGAAGGCAAACTGAAGAAAGTGGCAGTGGGCCCGGAAGATGGGGATGTGCAGGTAAGCATCTTGCATGTCCAGCACACAAAGCCAATGGCTCTTGTGAAGAAGCGTTAGAAGTCCCTGGATTGTGAGCATGCAGAAGCATGTGTACTCGATGTACAGGTTGAGCATGCTGAGGTCCAAGATGGGTCTTAGGTTGCACATCTATTTGAGCACTAGGAAGAAATGGAAGTAGTACCCTCTTCCTATCTGTGCCGGTGCCACGGGCTCTATGTCTGACTTTTGCAGAAGAGCCTGGATCTTGTCCCCTAACAGAGACAGATGCCTTGGAGAATAATGGGAGAGGCCTGGGGGGGTTGTCTGGAGACCTGTCTAGGAACTCTATGGTGTGATCTCTTGCTATTAACTGAAGAACTCAAGACTCTGTGGTTATGTCCTGTGACTCCAGAAGAGAAGGGCAAATCTTCCCCTCACAGTGGTTCCTCTAGAGGATCTGGAGGAGGTGGGGGGATCCCCCACAAGTCAGGAGGCTGAGGGGAGGGAGTTGGCAGCTCCTCTGGGGGGCTTCTGGGACTTGGCAGGGGGAGTAGGGATTCCTGATCCTGGATACTAGCATTTGACCTGGAGTTTGGCAGGGGCCTCTTTGGTCTGGCATCTCTGTTGCTGAAGAAAAGGCTGTTTGCCTTTGTAACCCCCTCAGTACATGAAGCGGACATTGCAGATGGATTTACCTCTGTCCTTTAATTCAGTGATAATATCCTTCCTTAGCGTCACCTCTGAGTAACATGGGTCCCCTGAAAGGGGCATCCAGGATGGAAGTCTGGACATCTTGTGGTAGGCCAGCAATCCTGAGCCACAAATGTCATCTAATGTAGACAGCAGTAGCTGTGGTATGAGCAACTGAGTCTACTGTGTCATAAGTGGCCCAGAGGGCATGACAACAGAAAATTAGCCATTCTCACTGTCTTGGCAATCTTGGCCTTAAGCTCCTGGGCCTGGATAGCATCCATCTTTGACTTGAGTTAGGCCAGGGAAGTTTTCTAATAGGAAACCATATGAGCCACATAATTAAGGGACCTCAGGGTGCAAGTGGAGGAGGAATCGATCTTGTGACTGAAACTGTCCTGCTGCTTAGACTCCTTATCAGAAGACATGCTCAAATGTTAGATTTAGAGGACTAGTGATGGGCAGCCATGAGAACCGAGTCTGTGTTAGGATGGCCAGTAAGGTGTGTGGCCACATCTGGGGGGGGTGGTACACCCTGTCTGCTTTTTTTGAAACAGCCAGATTGGAGGAAGGCTGTTGCCAGATAGTGAACATCAGATCTTTGTGGGGCTCAGTCCAAGGCAGTATGGGCATAGGAGCTATGTCAGTCATGTCTCAATGCTCTGCAAGCCTTTTCTGCTTTTGATCCTGATCCTGGATAGCCTGGCCACAGGCATTTTGTATAGTTATGAGGAGTTCTGCAAAGGAAGGGTCCTCTGGAAGGGACTTTGGGGACTCCTTAGACTGAGGCTCTATCGATGTATGCGTACCAGAGCTGGAGGACAAGTCAGAGTCCGAAGAGTGCCTACTTGGGGTCTGAACACTTTTTAGAGGAGTGTCCTGGGTTTTATCCATGGCCTGGTGTCTAGAGTAGCCTTCTCCAAAAAGGTGAGAGTCCAGAGGAGAGGCTTATCTAGGGGTTGAAAGGAGGTGGGAGTAGAGGCTGCCACTGGTTTCTGATAGTCAAGCTCTGAGGCTAGTTGAGTCCTGTTCTCCTGAATCAGGGTCTGAAACACTGCCTGGATATCAGCCTGAGGCTACTGTGGAGGCAGATGCTGAGGAGGAGGAGGAGGTGGTGGAGGAACAGGCTGGTATACTGGACAGCCTGGCATCTGATATTGAGTGTATCCATGAGCCTGCTAGGAGTAGGGAAAGCCAGAAGGAGCATACACTTGATTAGACATAGCCTGGCTTCTGGTACCCCGGTACATAATGGGGTTGATGACCAGGTGTTGGATACCCCAGCACAGGGTGTATTGGGGTGGATATTCTGAAACATTGCCCATAGGTCCAGCCAGTGGTGGAACTGAAGGCCCAGCAAGATGTGGGGCCAAAGGTCTGGCAGGAGGTCCTGAAGGACCAGGTGTTGGCCCTGTAGGGACATTAGAAAAGGCTGGCATTGGATCAGGCACAGGAATGTCCGGCACCAGAAGATTCTGAGCCTGGGTGCCTGATGGAAGGCCATACAGCATTTGAAGAATGGCCAAAGTGCTCGATATACCCTGACCCGATGAAGGGTCACATGGTGAAGGGTCACTTGGCATCAGGGTGTGAGTAGAACCCGATGGAAGACCCATCATTGTCTGGGGAGCCAGAGTCCAAGATGGTGGAACCTGATTGTCCAATGGGGTTTGGGTTGAGGAGGTCACAACAGAAGGCCCCCAGAGAGATTAACAATAGGCCCAGTGGATAAATCAGGAAGAGACTGAGCCGGTGAAGGAGGTGGAACCTCCAGATTAGTGCCCACCTTTGGCTCTTGATCTTCAGGCAAGCCCGGAGGGTCTGATTGTGTCAGTGGGAGTGAGGAACCCTCAAAAGACTGTTGCATGTCCAGCAGCTGGCTCAACTGGATGTAAGGGGTATACTGTGACCTCAATGGGAGAGCCCCAGCTGTGTGGTGCCCAGAGGAACCAGAGAGTGACTTATCAGCTGCAGCAGTGCAGACATCAGAAGAAGTAACATCCGACATATCAGCCTGGGCTATGCAGACAACAGCACAGCTGGAGTCCAGTTTACTGGCTGTGACCGTGTGCTCCTTGGTGGGGCTGGGGAGCAACTTATTGACCTGGCTGCTGGTGATAGACCTTGAAGAAGATATGGGCCTAAGGAGCACAATCGGAGTTCCATTGTCCAAAAAGAGCCCTGACTGCATCATGAGTAAAGCAGGCAGGGAGGCCGTGGTCTGATCCACTGGAGTGGTAGGAGACCTGGCAGTAGGGGTACTTACTGAAGTGGAGGCCCCTCCAGTGCCAGTGGTGCTCGATGGTTGCTGCCAAGTGGATGGAGACCTATCCAAGTCTCGGTGCCTCTCCTTGTCCTTTTTCTTCTTTTTGGGTTCTGGCATTGGAGAACATGATTTTTCCTGCAGATTCTGCAGCTCTTTTTCCATTAAAGCTAGGCACTTCTCCAGCAAGTGGGCTTCAGGCTTTTTCTGGTGCCTAATCCGTGTGGCCTGGTTGAAGGATTGGCAAGGTGCACAATCCTTGACCTGGTGTTTGGGGCTGTGGCAGATCACGCAGCCTGAATGTTCATCAGCATGCAAGATCTGGGGCAGCAAGACTGCACTTCTTCTTTTCTATGCATCACCCAACTGTTCATATTCCTTAATTATACTTCTAACTATATCCCATGCTGTAAATGCGTCACTGTTATTTATTTGCTTCCTCTTTATTCTGTATATCCCTCAAGGTCTCTGTATTACACCTGTTTATGTTAGACCTGTTTATATTGTGTTTTTCTATATAATTGTTTGACCTGATGTTCTGTTCTTTTTTATGCTAAACTGGACGTTTGTGTAAATGGGCATTTTTGCTCACATACCTTTCAGTATAAAATAAAGATTGATTGATTAAAAACTGAACTGACAGACGTGAGCCATAACAGTTCTGTAAAAATCCAGACTGGCCATGCTGGCTGCAACTTGCACAAATACTGCTGGTCTGGTCACTCTGGTTGCACTGTTCAGTCTGACTTTTACATACCTGGTCTGCTCCTGAAAGTCTGTCTTTCAACCCTTCCTTGACATGATTGAAAACGAAATCATCAGGAACAGACCAGGAAAGGTAAAACCTAGACCAGATCATCTGGAGTGAGTGGATCAGCAATATTTGCACAAGCTGTGCCCAGTCCAGATTTTATAGGTCTGTCTGGGTCTGGTGATCTAGGTTTTTGCCCATACCCCACTGCATGTGGCTTAGTGACATACTGTACAGATGGATGCAGAGTCTAACCCATTGAGGGTTGAAGTTTCAGAAAACCATTATGCTAAAAATACCAAGACTCACTCCCACACCCCAAGTCACACTTAGTCCTCTACCAAAGTCATGCTTAAATATTAGTGCCTCTACATCCACACCATTAAGCTTTTAATGCCATCATGCCTCTTCTGCTGCCATGAGCTCCCCCATCCATGAAGTCCCATTCTGCTTGTGGCAGCCCCCCCAACCAGGTAATTTTCCAGGAGAGCAGCTCTTTACACCACATCAGCTAAATTACAGCTAAACTCCTTATTTTGTAACATTTTGTTGATAAATTGTTGTTGTCGTATATCCATGGTCAAGAACAAGCATTTGTCAATGCCAAATGTTGGCTTGCTGGCACTGGAATTGGTAGTGCAGGAGTTAGAGAGATGCACAATAGGATTGGCAGTGAAGTAGTGAACTGAAGCTGACCCCAGCCCCACCATGCAGAAAGTGACAGGCATTGGGATGTGCCTTTGGGTAGTTAGCCATAATGCTCATGCCATTTCACCTCACCTCACCCTACCCTGCAGAGACTGACAAGTGCCGTGATGTGGCTTGGGGTCTTCAGGCCTTATGCTCACCCCATTCTATAAGGAAATATACTGACATGGGTGCAGTGTAGGAGAATGGGGTGAACATTGGGGCCAAAGAGTCCAAGGCACACCTCAATGCCTGTCACTGGCTGCAGGGTGGGGGGTGGAATTGCGTGAGCATTACAGCTGACAATGCCAAGTTACACCCCTGATGCCTGCCAGTTTGTACAGGGCGGGACATTACGGTTGAAACCCTAATGCCCATGGTATTGTTAGTAATTTTATTTCACATTTTCAACATGGGCTCTTTGTGACCCCACCTCATGAACAGTGGCACTATGAGTTTGTTTGCCGAAAGGTGATTTTGTACAGTGACTGTGCATTTTAGTGCCACAGGTGTGAAAACATATTTGGGGCAGGATGTGAAAAATTACAGCTGTACTGTTCATGAGGAGGTATAATAAAATGGCATTGTTGAAAATCTGGAGTGAAAATATGAAAAATTGGTGACATCATGAGCGTGCCTAGAAACTGCACAACACACGCCCATATTGCAATTATTTTGGGGATTTCTTTAACCAAATTTTCAACATAGGCATTTTGGGAACTCCAGTCATGAACAGTGTCACTGATTTTGTTAATCTGGCCCGAACATTGATTTCCCACAGCGACCGAGCCATTGTGTGACATGTGCGAAAACACATTTTAGGCAGGATGTGAAAAATGACAGCTGTACTGTTCATAAGGAAGCGTAAACAAATGACAGTAGTGAAAATCTGGAGTGAAATATGAAAACTTGATGACGTCATGAGCATATATAGAAACTGTGCAATGCACACCTGTAATGAAATTATTTTGGGTATTTTTTTAACACATTTTTAAAATAGGCATTTTAGGACCTCTACTCGTAAACAGTGTCACTGTGATTTTGTTAATGTGTCCTGAACATTGATTTCACACAAATACCGCGCCATTGTGCACCACATGCGCGAAAACAAATTTCAGGCAGGATGTGAAAAATGAAAGCTATACTGTTCATAAGGAGGTGTGAAAAAAGGGAAATGTTGAAAATCTAGAGTGAAAATATTAAAAATTGTCAAAATTACGAGCATGCATTGAAACTGCGCAATGCACACACGTAACATGGTCATTTTTTGGAATTTTTCCACCAGATTTGCAAGATAGGGTTTTTGGGACCCCACCTCATGAACAATAGCATTTTTGTTTTGTTAATCAGTCCCAAAAGGTGATTTTGCACAGTGACTTTTGGGGCCAAGTAATGAGATGACAGTGCATGCTTTCATGAGGTCGGGTCCCAAGCACCCCATGTTGAAAATTTGGAGGCAAAATTCCCAAAAATGGCTGAGATATCCACCTAAGTTGAAGAAAAAAAACATTTATGCCATTATACAGCTTACTGGCATTTCTTCAGTTCGCGGTCAGCTTTGAAGAGTCCAGACATTTTCCCAGTCCACCAAAGATTGTCACGCGGGGCTCTGGATGTAAGTATGGGGTGAGGGATGTGGAGAGATGGGGTACACAGAGGGTGGCTGAAGGTTGGGGGAGGGGACCCCATGGTAAGAGACCATTTTCTTTCTTTCAGGTAATTAAAAAAAAAAAAAGGACACCGCAGTTCTTTTTTTACAGGTGTATGAAAAACTGTTGTGCATGCTGGGGTGGGCACCCAGTGTGCCCCATGACTTTGGGGGGTGATGTTGGCCACACTGGGGTGGGCTCCCAGTGTGGCTCAGAATGGGGGTTGGGGCTAATTCATGCTGACGACAGTCGGCTTTGAATTCAGGGAGGCACACTGGGGTGGGCTCCCAGAGTGCAACACAGTCTTGGGAGGAGGTTATTTTTAACATGCCAGCAGTGGGATTGGGAACCCCTTAAGTCAGCTTTGTAGGCATTCTGCAGCAGGTGGCGGCAGCCACTGCTACCATGTTTATTGAAATACTTCACCAGGAAAGGCATGTCGGGAGGCATGTTATTGTGCCGCTGCATAACAAGCTTGTCTCTGATTGCAGCAGCACTTTCTTTACAAGTTTTGACCATTTTACATATTTCTTGTGTGAGCACCTGCATGCTGACTTATTGGGGAATGAGGGTAGCACCCACTAAAGCATGCCCTGCATTCACCCACACGGCAGCACCTCCGAAATCTGCTACTACCGCTAGATGTTGGCTCAAGCACAGGCGCAAGCCAACATAAAAATGAATTTGTAAAAGAGACCAAAGCCCCATTTATCTGTGTGTAATCTAAGTCAAACAAAAATTAGACACACACATGCCTATTTGGTCTGCAAGTGAAGCAAATGTGGTTACTATCATTCAGTTGTAAACGCATATAGTCACAAATTCCAGGTTAAGAACATTCAGTAGAATATAAACAGTAACCCACAACTGCCTGCCTGAGAAAATGAAGTTGGTGTATTAGTTGGAAACAGGAAACACTGGGACTCTTGCTATAGAATGTCATGCAAATTGGCATAATGACTGCTCTTAGCATAGTCATGTCAAATGGCTTAATGAGGTATTCACATGGGCTTAGGGGAACAGCAGAACTTATTTGTTATGGAGAAAGCTCCAGGAAGTTTAACCCATTCTACTTCCAATAGCTTTCTATGATGTCTGTAGTATCCATTGGTAATCTGACACAAAATGGCTACCAGAAGATAATGAGTTAACTTTCTGTGGGCTCAATTAACTCCTCAAGCCAGAGGAAAAATAATGCTCTACAGCTTCCTATACACACAGGCAGCGTAGTAATGAGGCTTCAGTGGAGGAGTCTATTTTTAATACTCTATCATGTTGCATGGTAGCAAAAATGACATCAGCCCTTTTCTGAATGCAAAACATCTGCTGGGCTATGCCCATAGTCATAAAAACATATTTTTTGATTGTTCACATCCTGTAGAAACTGCTGATGTAGCTGGTAGCTCGATTCAGATTCTTTTTTCTTTTTTAAAAATGAAAAACTGAGTGCTGACCATACCGGTATTACCACTCAAAAACATGTCTGTTTACATTTCTTGACTAACTCCCACTGTATCTTTCCTGGACTTATGAACATCCCCAACACAATCTAGTCACTCACGCAGTGAGAGTAGAGGAGACTACTGTATCATGAGTGGTTGCACTGTTTGAGGGTGTTTCTAATGATTAGGAAGTCTGTAATGGGAATAGTTCAAGGATTTGAAGTAAAACAAAACTAGGTATACTATACATTACCATGCATTTCAGTTCTAATAAGGAAGGAGGCAGATAACACAACCAGCAACATCAGTGAATTTTAGAGGAGGTAAGCAATCATAAAATGTGGTGTTTTACCTAGAAATAATATGATGTTAAAAAAGGGTTGACAGTGTCTCTTTAAAGCAACTAATTTCAAGGTGTGTTCTTGTTGGGGGAGTTGGCTAGTGCCAGCAAGGCTGGTCTTTTGATGGCAATGTTATGTGGGGTAAGAATTTAGTTTGTTTATTCTCTCCACCTCAAGCCATCTCAGCCCCGCCTCCCAGACTTCAACATGGCTGTCAAATCACCTGTTGTAGTAGAAGAAATTGTTTTACATCTGCAGCACAGTGAGATGATCATTCTAAGAGCCAGGTCGAAGATTTCCAACATTTTGACCTGGAGCTGCAAGCAAGAGAATAATAATCTTCATACTGCACTGTTCTGGATATATGAAATTTCCCTTAGTACAAAGGGTGACTTGATGGGTGCTATAATGACTGGGTGAAAGTGTGCTGGGGCAGAGATGAGTGGCATATTGGTTCAATCATATGAAAAATGCATGATTGATGGAAGTGGGTGTTGGTTGTTGGTGGTGGAAGTTGCAGCATGTTTTGCATGGTGTCATCTATACCTGATGAGCTCCAGAATTTAATTCTTTTATTTGAGGCGTGTTGGTTGATAGGCTGGGCCACTACATCAAGGGCTGCCTTTCGCTGACTCAGTTCAAAATAAAAACCGATACGTCCTCTTACCTTTTGGATGGACCCTGGATGGCTGTCACCGGCATCTGGATCTGGTGATGAAAGTAAGAGGAGGAGAATCTCTGCAGTATGTTTGGACATATAAAACAGTTTCTTTAGAACTTTTGGAAGGTGGTTGCCCTCACGGATGCCCTTAGGGCATGGATTCCAACAGCTGTACTTGCTACCGAGTAGCTGTAGATGTCATGGTGGCTCCTGGGTTAATTAGGTCTCCCTTGACAAATGAGGGAGGATCTGCATCCATCAACAGAAAGAAAGTAATGTGATCACCACCCAGAGTAGGATTATAGTGGGCCTGGTGAACCGTGGCACAGCTCATTGGGATGCAATACCCGTGCATCTCTCCACTGTAGTTATCCCACCCATAGACCCACATACAATGGTGGTACAGTCCCTAATAAGCATGCACTTAGCTTTGAACAGATTTCATAAGGCAAAAGAATACAAACAGGAAACACAACTGTATTTTACCAGCAAAACTTCAGAGGAAACAAGCATTTGTCAATGCTGAATGTTCGTCACTGGTATTGCTGTTGTACCTGATCTTGCTTGTACACATTTTTAGTATATATTTACCCAGGATAGCACAGATGAGATGTAGTAGCTCATTTTCAGTGGTGTCCCACTTTGACACTGTTAGACCGTAATTATCCAGGATAGGGTAGCCGAGAGGCAATAGCTACTTTAAGTGGGCTCCCACATGTGACCCCAAATGTCCAACAGTCTTTTTCTGACCTGACGTTATGATCAAGAAAGGAAGAATTTTTAAAATACCATCTGAAAGGTGATTTCACTGTGTGACTGTGGAAACAAGTTTCAGAGGGGATTTTAAAAATGACACCTGCCATGTTCAGAAGGTGGGGTAACACAAGGGATATGCTGAACATTAGAGGCTAAAATCTGCAAAAAATAAAGTTGAGTAAATGTTGGATCAGTTTGTTTCCTGATAATTTAGTTGGTTTTTCACATTTTAACCCCAGATTTTCAACATAATCTTTTTTGACCACTCCTTCTGAGCACGACAGGTGTCATTTATAAAACAATGGCTGAAGCGTCATATTATGCCACAAGTGTTAAAACACATTCCGGGTAGGATTTGAGAAATGACAGCTGGAACATTCATGAGGTGGTGTGAAAAAATGGCTATTCTGAAAAGTTGGAGTCAAAATATCAAAAATTACAACAGTTATGAGTGTGCATTGAAAAATTGCAATGTAGACTTATAACTTTGTTTTTTTCTCATATTTCTACCCCACATTTTCAACATAGCCTTCTTATGACCCCACATAGCCTTCTTATGAGCCCACATCATGAACAAGGGTGGAGAACATTTTCAAATCCTGCCCAAAAGGTTATCTCGTGCCACAAGTGCAAAAACATATTTTGGCCTGGATTTGAAAAATGGCAGCTGCCACATTCATGAAGTGCTGTGAAGAAATGGCTATGTTGAAAATTTAGGATCAAAATATTGAAAATTACCAAAGTTATGATCCTGCATTCGTAAATTTTAATGTGGGCTCATAACTTTGCTGTTTAATATTTTTACCCCAGATTTCCAACATAGCCTTCTTATGACCCCATCTCACGAACAATGGCAGAGAACTTTCAACTCCTGCTTGAAAGGTGATTTCATGCAGTGACCTCAAAATCACCTTTTGGGACAGATTTGCCTAATTTCACTGCCACTGTTCATGAGGTGGAGTCCCAAAATGACATGTTGAAAATTTGGGGAAAATTATTCAGAAATGGCCAAATTATGTCACTAAGTTTAAAACCCCATTGAAATACCTTGAACCGCTCACCTGATTTTTTCAGTTCATGGTCCAGCATTAAAGAGTGAAGAATAGATCCAGAGTGGATTACTGCATTGGACATCTGGTGGGTAAGTAAGGGCTTGGGTGGGGTGGGGTGGTGGGTGCTGAGTGGGAGGGTGGGTTGGGGGACTAACAGCGGCAGCAAAAGACACCGATGGATTGTTTTCTTTTTACAGGGTATATAGTTGAAAAAAACTGAGGAACAGTTTATTTATTTCAGGTTGTAACACTGGGGGATTGGACACCCTCAGTGTTGGTCTTATGTTTGTAGGGGGGTGGTGGTTGCTGACTGGAAAGGTCAGGTGGGGGGATAGTAATGGAGGCAGCAATAGACATTAATGGATGGTTTTCTTTTTTACAGGGGAAAATTTATGACCCCCCCAAAAAAAAACTATTAAAGACGGTTGTCTTTATTTCAGGTGGTGACACTGGGGGATAGGGCACCTCCAGTGTTGGTGTTATGTTTGTGGAGGTGTGTGAGAGGGTGAAGGCAGAATGGAAGGGTCAGGTGGGAGGACAGTAATGAAGTCAGCAGCAGACATTGATGAATTGTTTTCCTTTTTACAGGGTATATTTACAAAGAAAACCTACTATGGATGGTTTCCTTTATTTCAGGTGGTGTCACTGGGGATCAGGCACTCCTAGTGTAAGTGTTATGTTTGTTTGGAGGGTGAGGGGTGGTGGGTGCCGAGTGGGAGGGTCAAGTGGGGTAACAGTAACAGTGACAGCAGCAACAGATGTTGGTGGACAGTTTTCTTTGTCCTTCTGGCCATCTGTGCACCCGTCAGTGTGCCCGTCATTGGGGCACCAAACTTTAAGATTCACTGCGCCCCCCCCCCCGAGGTCCGCCCTCCCAGAGTTGGAATATTTAGTTAGGGGAGATATGGGGTGCACATCCCCCCCACATATAGAGTGATCTGTGAACTTAAATCATTACGTCCTAATGGCGGGTGCACTCTGACGTGCATATTCCAATGGTGGAACTTTTTCTTTGTTTCAGGGTGTAATTCAACCTCAGCAGACTGGTCATGACAGATCAGCTGTGCTTGCTGGGTAGTGTATGATTGCACTGGCTCTCTTCTTTGAACTATATGAAAGTTGCCACCCAGCAAGCCAGAACAGGGTCATGATCAGCCTGGCTGATTGGTGTGACACTGACGAGCCCTTTGCAGACCACTCTGCATTGGACTGACAGTGTCACACCCCTTAAAAGCCACTGTTCTAACAAAATGTTCACTGCGTATGTGTGCACAACAAACATAAAAAAGGGTTAGGTGGCATTATGACGTAGCTGTTTTCAAGAGGCTGGTTTTCAGTTGCCCTACAAAGGCCCAACCCAATAGAATCAGTTGCTTTTTACATGCCCTGTGCAGGCAAAACCAAATTAAACACTTCCTTGGGCTATATCTAAAAATCCACTCAGCACAGCTATTGCATGCAGCCCACTCCAAGATCACAATTCACAGTGCAGTCTTGTTCTCACTCTCCTGTACTGGATGTGTTACCATCTCCCCACTGGTATCAGTGTTAATCCCTTTCATACTTTTAGGGAGCTCCCAGCAAGTAATTAATTATCCAGTTTCTGAATCGGTGTAGGCTCACTGGTGTTGCACATGGTTGGCAGACATTGGTGCCCTTTAAATCAAATAACCACAACGCTCAGTTAATGAACAAAACCCCCAACCCAAATGCCATGCAGTTGCATGACATGGCACGAATAATCTTTATTTTTTTTGGCTTCATACAAAAAAAAACAGCCTTTACAATCTATTGCAAAAACAGACAGCATTAAAAAAAACTTTACATTTACAAATCCACAAACACTGCATTGCCTAGTTAAGCAATTTGGCGTGACAGGGTGGTGTTATGGTAGGATAACATCCCACCTCAGGTGGGTTGAAGTATGAGGTGAAGCTGAGTGCTTCCATCACCTAAAAAGGGCCATTAACCCACAATATGTACCTCTGGAGTGCCCGATTATGAAATAGATCCTTTTTAGTAAACTGGATATACTGGGGGGGGGGGATTATGGTGGAATAACATCTCCCTGGAGGAGCTCAGGAGGGTTAAAACATGAGGCAATGCTGAGTGCTTCCATCACCTAAGAAGGGCCATTAACCTACCATAATGCACCCCCTGGTACACCCTATTATGAAACAGATCCTTTTTAGTAAATTGGATATATTTTGTCAGCATATTTTTTGTTGAGCTACTTTCAGTTGTTCTGTTGAAAATACCTCTTGGCCAATCAAGAGCCAGCATTCTTTCTACCCCTATCAAAATCCAATATAACGAAGTACCTTATGTATCTCTTAGCAGATGGCTCCTATAAAAGGATACTTAATATTTAAGAAGATCACTGAGTTAATTTTAAAGTGCATATCCTCAAGCTGGCAATAAATGTTACAGTAAATTAGTTTGGGACAGTTTATCAAAATGTCAGTTGCAAAATGCAATGAAAAGGTTTATACATATGAATTGGAATATCCTACATTTACACAGTTGTGGTTAGAACTGGACAAGATGATGGCTGACTACTAAGTTAGTGTGAAGGACCTTCTCTTCAGAAACGTTTTTATGCTTGACTGTGATGTACACAGTTGACCAATTATAAACCTTTCATGAATTCATAAACAAAATTACAAAAAAGTGAGGAGTAAATTAGGTGTTCTCTACAGAAACAGGCAAGCCTGACATCTGAGGTAAAAAGAATAGCAAAACAAGTATTGTTTCCAGCGTCCAAGTATAATTTAATGCTGCTTTATAATTTGCCAGAAAACGCAATGTACAAATACGTATTAACTTTTAATAACATCCGTAGCTTGGCAACTAAATCTTCCAGATTCAGTGTCCAACTGTAGAGTGACACCCTGCCATCGAAACCCAAAAACAGATCATTACAGTGACAGTTGCTGTAATGGTCTGTTTTCACCAGTGCTTTTCTCCTGTATTCTGCCCCCTCCCTGGAACAACTCTGACCTGAAGTTGAATATATTGAAATGCGGGGGTATAACCCCTCACAAAAACACTTCCTTTTGTGACGGCACGATACCGGTGTTGGGAGGTCGGAAAATTTACTGTCGACCACAAGTGGTGCTTCCTTCAAAACCGGTTACCCCCACCGACAGCGACATTTCACCAGCGAGGTCCCCTACAGCGACTACAATGCCATGCTGCTGTGGGAAACCCGCTGGTACTGGGCGCTGCCTGTTGGGGTCCTGCACCCCCCCAATCAGCTCTGACTCGGAGTTGATAATCCTAAAGGGGGGGTGCTCCCCCTGAAGAAAACACAGTCAGACTGTGGGAACCAGCAGCCGACTGCTGGTGTCGCTGATGGGGCATTTGACAAAATGTTGTCAAGCACCCATCGTGGATCCCTTCAAAACTGACACATTACTGCAAGTTATATTTACATCTAGGTATTTTACCTCCATTTCAAAGAATTTATCAGTCTATAATTTTTTTGCAAAAAAGGTTTCTGCTACTGCTACCCAAAAATATTGGCCAGTAAAATTAATACATGGGGGGAGTTTAAAGTCTCTGTGTAAAACCTCAATCAGAGAATATCTAGAAAAAATACCCCCCCCCCAAAAAAATCGTCAGCTGCTCTTTCTTATATTATGGATCTAGATTATTGAACAAAGTTGTCAAATTAGGATGTAACACACTTAGCAAATGCAATATTTTTAAGTAAAAGTTAAAAGAAAGCTTGAATAACAAATTAACTTGCCTGTGCACTTAAGCCAAATGAAATGCAGTACTTACTTCCCTTATGACTAATTCTGAGTTACACCAATGTGCAAATGTTACTAATTCAAAAACGCTTTTTTCCCATCAATTCTTTTTATACTCTCATGAATGGTATGGGGGTGCTTACCCCGTCTCAGCCTTGTACGCAGTCGCTCAATGATCCCCTCACTGAGCCAGCCTCTTCCATGACCGCAGGGCAGGGGAGGACCATAGCTTGGCCCCTATGGAGGGTTCCCCTCAGCAGGAGGTGAACTGGGAGTAAAGACCCCAACACCCAGAACCCCCACCCTGACTTATGTAGGGCTTTGTTTGGCCCAGGAGCCGGTCAACTGTTGGTGCCCTCATACATCTGCCATGATGATTTTTCCATGTGATTTTCCCCATGGGATGCAGCTTGCAATGGCTCCCATGTGGCTATACTACTGCACCTCTAGCTGCTGGAGCCTGCTGTCATCCCACCCTCTTCTATGTTCTGTGCACTTGTGCCACCCTCTGTCTCCACCAGAGGCCGCTACAATGCCTGGAAACCCCTACAACCCACCCTGAGAGAGGAGAGCAGTCCTCCAGATGCTCAGTCCTCTCCCTCCCCTGCCGAACCCTGATGGCCCAGGTCCATTCCCGAACCTGGGTCACCAGCATGGCACGAGGCATAGCATCCAGCGCCTCAACCCTCAGTGCCACCGGGCTGGACAGTAATTCAAAAATGCTTGATTACATGTTCTGCTATCTCAGAGTTCACATGCTTTTGTAGTCATGTGGTGATTTGTATGGTTAAGTGTTGACGTCAGATGCAAAGTTTTTTACTTTCTACTTGGGCTGTGACCTGAACAAATTCCTATTTTTACCTATGGCAGATTGATTAGATGAGATTAAGTTGTCTCAAATTTGCTATTAGTTAGAAATCATTTCTTTGAGGGCCTTGGACTTTGATTCTGCCCCAAACCCATAAAATAGCTGTTGCTGTCTTTCATGGGTAAGAAAATTAAGTAATTTAGTATGATGTCCTGGCAGTGTTTAGCCGTACCATTTTCAGACAGGTATTTGTGATTTGTTTTTTCTTTGGTTTTTAGGGATGAATTTTAAGAACCTCATTTTGCTAAAAAAAATATTTAATATGGTGTTTGCAAAATATTTTAGTCTGGAGGTGCCGTACCGTAAGTTTGTTTTAAAGAGGCACTTTTCATGACACAGTACTGATATTGAGAAGATTGAGCGGTGCGGCTTTTTTAAAAGAAATCTGAGTTTTAAACTTTTAGATATATCCAAAATTTTACAGAGTCAATGATAATACTTAGTGTCATATTTCATTTTCCAGGAAGACATTCACATCTACTGGGTTCTGTTTTTTTCTTTTCATACGGGTGAAATGTAAATAATCTGCTCCAGACGTCTGAACTGCCTGAACGTACTGCATGTGCTGACAGAAGTAGGCCTAGTTTAAGCCTGATCTAGACTGGAGTTCAAAGGAGGTCCTTGAGCTTAAGATTCCCTTACACAGCATGTCTCATCACACTTGTGTCCCAGAGCAGTAGTGAACAGGTAACTGGCATCTTAGGCATTGGCAAGCATCTGCAGGCAAGCAGGGGTTCTTCCAGCAGCCTAACAGGAGAAGGTGAGATACTCTAAAGATATGAATGCACTTAAAATTAAACTGCATAGGTAGTTATTGGTGGTGGGGTAGTGGGTAATTGCAGGGGAAAAACAGGCAGACAACAGCCACAGGCAGGAGTAAAGGAGGCATACTATATGGTGCAAAGTAATGGTTCAGGAAGGAAAATTGGGGAAGTTAGCAAAAGGAAGGAGGAAAAAGTCAGGAGGCTACAGGTAGAGCTTTACCTTGAAACAGAAACCTTTTAAAAGGAAGGCAGGTCAAACCCTATTTAGGCTAAGGAGCTAAAGTAGATCCTGGTGAAGGGTGTAACTGGGAAAGGAGTGAGTAAGGAAAGGGACAGCAGGGGAAAGTTGCATTCAGAATACAGAAGGTAGCAACTGATATTAGTAGACATTGTAGTGGTGTAGTGAAATGATTGTGGAGTTTCAGTTTTCTGGAAGACATTCTGGAGACTGAAGTGCTACCTGATCTGCATGCACCTCTCTGGGTTGAGTGTGGAGTTTGCTGGTCTCCATGTTGAGCTGGCTAGGATCCTGAGGACTTCTTGTCCCACCCAGAAGCCACCACATTTGCAGCTTTTGCCCCAAGGTTGTGGGTCTGGGGCAGATTCCTCAGCTTGTGTCACTACAGAATTCCTTCTCCATTCTGGCTAGATGGGACTGCTGTGAGGAGGCACTTACAGTGGTGGCAAGGGAGTATGTGGGATCCTCCCAAGGTGGGACCTAGAGGATCCCAGCAGAGGAGAAAGCAGCTTCTGGTGGTGCTCAGTTATCATGGAGATATATTTGGGAGCAGAAAGAGGTGCAGAGGGAGGTTAGGTGCCTACTTGGTGGCTCAGCTTGGAGGGATGGACAACGGATCCTAAGGATCGCTAAGGCAGCAGGACAGGATGAGTAGCTGGATGTTACCAGTTGGGGTAGTACAGGGTGAGTTCAGGGAAGTGGAGAGGGTCCTAAGGTAAGTAACATGAATGGTGGCATTCTCTGAGGTGCTACCTGTCTATGACCAAGGGGAGGATAGGATACTCCACACCAGAAGCTTCAACTCTTGGTTGGAAGAATGGTGCAGGGAGGAGGGGTTCAACTTTGATGGGCACTAGGGGCTGACATGGAAGGATATTGGTTTATTCAGAGGTGATGGTATACATACATCTGGGAAGTGGATCATACTCCTCAGTGAAAAGTTTAGATGTGACTTTGGAGAACATTAAAGCTAGCTAAGGAGGGAGGTGGTAATACAAAGGGAGACATACTGTAAACTGTTCCCCATAGACTGAAGCAACCAGAAGAGAGGGCTTGAGGAAAGAACTCCCCCAGGGCACAAGGTAAAGGAAGCAGAAGCATAGAATCAGGAAAGGGGCAAGAACAGAAGAGGAAAGAAGTGTTTGGAGGCAGGGCATAAAGAGGGTAATGAGAGAGGAAGTGGGAGAAAGGAACATTTCAAGTGGCAACAAAGACAGGAAGAAGGAAGGGGGAGTGCAGGCAGAGTGGGAGCAAGGACTGGAGAGCATATGTGCCAATGCAAGGAGTCTTGGAAATAAAATTCCAGACCTAGAGGCCATCATGGCAGAGACAGACGTGGACCTGGTGGACACTGAGTTGTGGTGCCCAGGAAGCCACAACTGGGACATGGCCATACCAGGCTGCAACCAAGAACCTGTGGGAATCGGACACACCTGGGGGGAGTGACTTTGGTCACATGCCCCTATGGCCGCTGCCCACTGGCCACAGATTTCTCTGCCCCCCCCAGTTGGAGTTTAAAAAGGCAGCCAAGAAGAGCAGATTACGTAGTCTGCCCTGACTGCTAAACACAAAGGATGTGAAAATGGATGAGTTACCTCTATAACAGCTACTCCTTTAGCAGCAAATGGGTGTTTTTTGATACAGGGAGTAACTTTCTGTAGCACATTACTTTTAAGTTGATGAATATGCTTAAAGATTGAAAAAAAAAACAGAAAGAAAACTGGGAAACAGTGATAGAGGTCTGTTTGTACCCAAAGGGACTTTGAAATGCATAGTATTACAGGCAAGGCATATAAGAAACGTAAAGTTTAAGCATAGAATTGCACTCAGTATAATGATGGATGTCTGTATGATGAAATCCATAGAATAGAGAATGCATAAGACAGTTTGGAGCTAACAGTGAAAAAATATGTGAGTGAGAGGGTAATTGTAACACAAAGTGAAACTGAGAAATGCGTATAAAAGCTATTAAGTAAGAGAATGTCTGAGTATTCTGTGGGTAATTAATATTGTCTCTCTAGTTAACTCATGCAATGGTAAACCAAAGGTGTTAAGCACCTGGCATAATGAGAAAGTGAATTTGAAGTTGAATATATACATTAGGAAAGATACTATGTAAATGCATAAGGAAATACACAGAGCTGGTGATAAGGACAGAATATAATGCAAAGTGAACTCAAAATGTAGCAGATGTATGATGGCAGACTATTCTAAAAATGTTAGTAATACTTTACAATCCAAAATGAGCTTTAGAGAGAAAACTCATTCAAAATGTTGCTGTAATAAAGGCATGATGCAAAGTCTAAAAAGTACATGGAGGAGGCACTAGTGGGCAGCAGATATGTACAGACACTGTATGAACTGAAGTAACACTGTCTTACCACTCTGACATTAGGATATGAATTTACACTAAGAAGCACTACATGTAATGGATAACTGAGAACCAGAGAACATACTAGGTATGAATTATGATATTCAGCAGGTGCGTGGGAATAACGCCTAGATTTATTTATAATATGGATTGAATCACTGCATTGTTTCTACTAACATGTATTAAAAAACATGAGTAGTAAATTCCTTTAGAGAATTAGTAAGGTAAAGATGAGTAAAAACTTTAGAATTCCTAGGCTCCATGCTGGAGCAATCATGTGGGTACATGATAGAAAGTAAAACATGTTGGACAATTAATCACACAAGCAGCTATAGAGGGTCTAACATAGGGTGTAATATAACCCAGAAAAAAATGTACAAATATGGAGATGGCTAAAAGTGAACATAAGACAAGTATAAAGTAGAGTACCTAAGACAGGAAAGTGCATTATAAACCTGCAAATATGTAAAATTGTGAACTATGGAATATAGTAATATGAAAATGTAAAATAATTCTTAAATATGGTTATACACAGATCCTTTCCCCTGAGGAAGCCCCACGGGTGAAACATTGGGTTATAAGAGGACTCTGGTCTGAAAAATAAAAACTGGACTACATTTATGACTTATTTTGGGTGTGGCTGGTTTCTTCTACTGTTTCTGCATGTATTTTCTCCTACCAGCCCCAAAGGACAAAAATTGTATAGACGCTTATAACTGGAAAAGGGACACACCCAGCACCCAACATTGACATACCAGGCTACACACAGTTCAGGAAGGATAGGGAGGGAAGGAAGTGTGGAGGGGGTCATGCTATATGTGAGGGAGGATATCAGTGTGATGGAAATGCAAGTGTACCTTGACATTTAGTTAAAAATATTCCCAAATGCCAGTAGATGAGGGTAAAAAGAAATGCAAGCAACCAAGTAGATTATGAACTAGGTGCTGATATGTTCCAGGAACATTTTTACAGTGTGGTTATAATATTAATTGTATAAGGAAGGCATGAGATAGGGCGGGGAACATTAATAGAGAACACCTTCTTTTGACAACAGAAAAGATTAGAAGTGATGTGCCACAATAACATTTTGTGACAACCTTCTCTCTACAGAGTTTGCAGATTAAAAGTATGTAGTATGAAGAGGGGAGTGGGGCTGAATCTGGGGGGGGGTGTTGGGGAAGGGGAGTGGCTCTCATAACCATATTACAGAACTGCACACTCGAGCAGACTTCCATTTTCATTTTGTTTTTTATACTGGAAGGCATGTGAGCATAACTGCCCATTTTCACTAGCGTCTAGTCTACACACTACAGAGCATGGAGTCAGAAACATAACAATAGAGAAGATGATAAATAATTAACTACATTGCTATAATCGCAGTTGTAGCTATGATTTAAATAGGATGTGATAACAGATGCATAGGAGGTACTGGGGTGATATACAGGCTTCCAACATAGGGTGAAGAACTGGATAAGGATTGGGGGAAACCATCAGCATGATCGTGGAGAAGGGGGACTTGAATCTGCTGGATGTACTGTAGATTGCAGCCTCCCAGCCACAGCCTCAGCTTGAAGCAGGGCCATCCTACACTCCCTGCAGTGGGCATTTCTCAGGCAACTAGTCAGAGAGCCCACTCATGATGGAGCAATACTGGACCTGGTGCTCACTAACAGGGACAGTATTGCAGACATCAAGGTGGGATGACACCTTGGGTCCAGCGATCACCATACAGTGTGATTTAACATAAATATGGTAGCAGTGACACCATACAAGGAGAGCATCCTGCACTTCAAGAGGGCAAATAGTTTTTAAAATGGGTGAATGCCTTAGAGACAACCTTTCAGGGGGAGACTACTTAGTTGGGGTGGAGGAATAGTGGGCCAAATTAAGGTATGGAAAAAAGCAGGTATGCCGCTACTAGGCAAATGAGGGTGCAATTAGCTAAGCATGAATCAGTCCAAAAGAAAAAGGCTAAAGCACTCACTCTCCATCACTGACTGTGTTCGGAAAGAGGAAGGATTCCAAACTGATGATATCCAAAGTGCTTAATCCTGGTACAATTACAAGGTCAGTTCAGTGCAAAACAAGGTGCAAGGAGCGCCCCTTTTTCAAAGGGATTTTCAAGGGGATAATCTTGTTTTTCTGAGTATACTAGATAGATAGATATTCACCTAATCTGGTGCAAAGAAGGACCCAATTGTTGTGCCCTTTATCTGCAAGTAAAATTTGTCCATAAAGAAGAATGTATTATGAGTCAAGACATATTCAGTCACTGTTAGCATAAATTCTGTAAAACTGGTAGTATATGCAGAATGGCAACATAACATTTCTTTCAATGCCTAGAGTCCCCCTAAATGGGGGATATTAGTATTTAATGCAGATATATCCATTGTGGCCAAAATACCATTCGGTATCTACATAAAGATCTTCTAAAATCTGTAAAATGTGGGCCGTATCTTTAGTGTGCTAGATAACTGTAGATAGATAGATATTTTATTTATAAAAGCACTCTGGGCACTGTACAATAAAAACAAACAACAATCAAATAGTATAAAATAATGTACAACTATGTACTTAGCAGTTCAACTGGGAGTGGATTTAAAATTCATCTATCATTAAAACAGGCCGCTAGTCAGTCACTAAAAGCTTGTTGGAACAGATACGTTTTTAAACCCTTTTTAAAGGCTTCTTTTGAGGGAGCCCCCCTCAAATAAACAGGAAGTGAGTTCCACAGAATAGGCACAGCCACTCTGAATGCCCTGTCCCCGAATGCTGCAACCTAGCCCAGGGAACTCCAATGAGGTCTCCCCTGGCAGAATGGAGTGCCGAGGGCAGATGGTAGGGGACAAGGAGATCTTGCAGATAGACAGATCCCCTATTGTGCAGGGTCTTGTAGGTCAAAAGCCCTACCTTGAAGACAGTCCTCCACCTGACCAGCAGCCAGTGCAGTCTGCGGAGAACCGAGGTGATATGCTCACACCTTCTCGCCCCGGTCAATAACCTTGCAACCACATTCTGCACCAGCTACAGCCTGCAGAGGTTGCCTCCAGATCACCCTAGGTACAGGGCATTGAAATAGTCCATCCTGGAAGTGACAAAAGCATGTACCAGCATGGTCAGGTCCTCAGATTGGATCAGGGCTTGGATTGGGGCAATATTCCTGAGATGGTAGAATCCACTCTTGACCATGGCCAACACCCGAGTATCAAGCATCAGGCCATTGTCCAGGATCATGCTCAAATCCTGCACTTGTCTAGATGGGGCAAGGGAAGCACCCCCAACACTAGGCCGAGCGGAGACCCCACACCTCCTCCTCTGCCCCGATGATCTGGATCCACAACCAGTACCTCTGTCTTGTCTGGATTAAACTTAAGCCAGTTTTGATTCATCCAAGACTGGATCTCCTCAAGGCAAGTGTTAAATACAGAGGCAGATACCTGGGTATCAGGTGCACAGGACAAGTACAGCTGGGTATCATCTGCATAGCAGAGAAAACCAAGCCCGTACTGCCTGATAATGTGCCCCAATGGCAACATGTACACTGAACAACAAGAGCAACAAGACTGAACCCTGCAGAACCCCACAGCACATATGCTTCAGGTTAGATCAGGCTAATCCCATCATCACCCTTTGCACTCTGCCTGTCAGGTATGACCTGAACCAGTTGATGACATTACCGGACAGGCCACACCAGAACCACAAATGGTCAAGCAGCACCTCTTGGTCCACTGTGTCAAATGCCACAGAGAGGTACAGGAGGATCAAGATGGTACAGTCTGTCCTGTCTCTTACCATCAGGCGATAATTAAGCACCCTCACCAGGGCAGTCTCTGTACTATACCCCACATGGAACCCAGACTAGAAAGGCTCATAGGTGGAGGAAGAGGCAAGATGTCTCTCAACTTGAATGATCACCACCTTCTCAATAACCTTCCCTAATAATGGGTGGTGTGAGACTGGCCTGTAGTTGCTGAGGCAGTCTGGTTCCAAAGAGGGTTTCTTCAAAAGGGGGTCTAACCAAGGACTCTTTCAAGGCCAATGGAAAGACCTCACTCCACAAGGAACTCCAGATGACCTCAACAACCACAGGTCCAATTAAGTCCAAACATCCAACCAAAAGTCAGGTTGGAGCTGGGTCTAGATCACATTATGTTGGCCGCAGCTTTGAGACTATCTCAATCATCTCCTCCACCCCAACCAGCTCAAACTCATCCCAGACAGGAGGAATGTTTTGGCATAACTCAGGCTAGGCTCTGCATTCCTTTCCAGAGGCACTCGACGAGATCTCATCCCTGATAGAGGACACTTTGTCAGTGTGGGTAGGGGTATGTGAATATCTATCTAGAAATCTGGGAAAAAACATCATTGGTGTAATATTCAAACTGCACCAGTCTGTGGCGCAAGCCTGGGCACAGTAAAACTTGGATGCGCAGGGGTGTTGACAGGGTGATATTCAACGGAGCTGCACCATGACACAGCATCATTGAATATTGCACCTTGGCCACCTGCAGTGAGCATGGTGCAGTGGCACTGCGCCAGTGCAAGTGGCCAGAGTGGAGCAGGGAGATGCACTAGAGCAAGTTCTGTTGCGCTAGGCGCAACAACCGCGATATTCAAAAGTGCACATGCAAATGGAGCCATAATGTATGCAAGGCGCGAATGGGGCCATTTGCATGTCATTATGGCCCCATTTGCATGCAGGTGCACTGATCCCTGGTGACTTGCACCTGACGCCCTGTCATGCTGCAGCCATAGGGCACCGACACCCCCGCAGCACATCACGGCAATGTGCCCCAATGCTCGATCGCGGGCATGTGTATATGAAAAACACATCCTATATCCCTGGTGGTCCAGTGGACCGCTTGCAGCCTCATTGCAGGCATAGGTATAATAATATTCAGTTAACTCTATCCCTGGTGGTCCAGTGGACCGCTTGCAGCCCGATTGCAGGCATATGTACAATAGTCCTATATCCCTGGTGGTCCCATGGACTGCCTGCAGCCCGATCATGGGCATCTATAGTAAAGACTATGAGTCCCATATCCTGGTGGTCCAGCGGTACCCCCCTCCCCACCGCCCACTGGCCCCACCACCCGCTCCCCTCCCATTAGCAGCGGTGGCAGCTCCCCATCCGCTTGCTGCCTGCTGACTGACACCAAACAGTAGGGCTGTATGCCCATTGGTCCACAGCATGAGCCAATGGGTGTACCAGCCCATACCATACTATATAGTCTAGATATGTGAATGGATCCATTTACATATCTGGACTGTGTAGATAGTATCGGGCTGCACGCCCATTGGCTCACACTATAGACCATCAAGGTGCATAGCCCTACCGCAGACAGTGTCGGTCAGCGGGCGGCGGGCAGCAAGCGGGTGGGGAGCCACAGCCTGCCGCTGACTTGGGGAGCGGGCGTGGGGCTCAGTGGTGGGTGGGTGGGGGAGGGGTACCGCTGAACCATCAGGGATATGGGACTAACAGTTTTAACTACAGATGCCAGCGATCTGGCTACAAGCGCCCATAGACCACCAGGGATATGGGACTAATATTATTCTATGTATGCCCATGATCGGGCATTGGGGTGCAGCCAGAGCTCGGGTGGCCACCCACAGGTGGCAGCTGCCATGTTGCACCCTGCAATATGGCAGCTCACCTGTGAGTGGCCAGCTGTTGCTCCTTTTTTGGGGGGGCTCACCTGTGTGCAGTGTAGGTAGGGGTTGTGCATGCATGGGTTCAGCACATCCCGGGCTGAATATCGGGGTGTGCGGAGGATGCATGGGCACACTCCCCCTACCTGCACCACATACATTACTGATGCACTCCGGCACATCGGGATTTGTGCCGGGCACAATTCCCCCTTTGAATATCGCGCCAGGGCACATCAGTGGGTTGCACATGGTGCAACTGTGTTTCGCCATGCGCAACCCTTCTGAATATCCCACCCCATGTATTGACAGAAGAAAAAATCTGTTTTTTTCAGAAAATCAGTACTTGTAAATGGTACATTGATTATTTTTTTTTGGTGTGGAGAGGGTCCCCAGAGGATTTGAAGGACTTTGTCACATATTTGGAAAATACTAGTGTTAATTTAAAATTTTCTGTACAGTGCAATAAAACTAGTATTAATTAATTTTTCATTTAAATATTCAAAATAGGAGAGAGGGTGTAAGCGCAAGTCTTTATCAAAGGGCAATAGGTAAAAATTCTCTTTTAGAGTACATGAGTTGCCATCCATGACATTTAGTTAAAAATATTCCCAAATGCCAGTTTATGAGGGTAAAAAGAAATACAAGCAACCAAGTAGGTTATGAACTAGGTGCTGATATGTTCCAGGAACATTTTTACAGCGTGGTTATAATATTAATTGTATAAGGGAGGCAAGAGATAGGGTGGGGAACATTAATAGAGAACATCTTTTGACAACAGATAAGATTAGAAGTGATGTGCCACAATAACATTTTGTGACAACCTTCTCTCCACAGAGTTTGCAGATTAACAATAAAATTTGTGACAATCTCTCCATAGAGTTTGCAGATTAAAATTATGTAGTATGAAGAGGGGAGCGGGGCTGAATTGGGGGGGTGGTTGGGAAAGGGCAGTAGCTCTCATAACCATATTACTGAGCTGTACACTCAAGCAGATTTTCATTTTCATTTTGTTCTTTATATTGGAAGGCATGTAAGCATAGCTGCTCATTTTCACAAGCGTCTAGTCTACACACTACAGGGCATGGAGTCAGAAACGTAACAGTAGAGAAGATGATAAATAATTAACTATATTGACTATAATCACAGTTGTAGCTATGATTTAAATAGGATGTGATAAATGTGAGAGGAGGACAATATTATGTGTAGGAACAGGCAAATTCTCAAGGAAGTAGTGTCTGAGGTTAGTTTTGAAGGTTCCAAGGGATGGACACTGAACAAGGGAGTAAGGGAGGCTGCTAAAGAGTTGAGTACCCTTGGAGGAGAGGGAGTGCAGTCCGTGGGGGTGTGGTAGAAAGAAACCAAAAAGGAGTGGTGGGAGGTGGATCTGGTGACGTGAACCCTGGTTGACCGCTGGAAGCAGGAAGTGATGCTGTTGGCGAGCAGACCAATGAGAACTTTATAGGAAAAGGTCAGGATTTTGAAGTTAATTCTGTTTTTGAAAGTTAGTCAGCTTACAGCCTTGTAGAGGTGGCAGTGGTGAGTGCTTCTGGGGAGTCCTGTGGTGAACCTGATGATGCTATGCTAGGTGGTTCTTGACCTACTAAGAGTCTTAAGGGACGGGGTGGAGGAGTAGATAAGAGAGCCATAGTCAAGGAATGGAAGCAGGAAACTGTTTGCTACAAGTGCTCAAGTTTCAGGGATGAGAAACAGATTAATTCCATATAACACTCCAAGCCTTTGGTGTATTTTATTGATAAGTTGGGTGATGTGGTATTCGAAGGAGAGGTGGCAGTCAAGGTAGATTCCAAGGTACTTAAATTCTTTAACTCTCTCAATACAGTCACCACTGTTATCCCTAATTGTGAAGTCAAAATCAACAGCTTTTCTGAAGCCAGAGAAAACCATAGATTTGTTTTTTGGTTTTTGCATTAAGGACCAGACCGTGAGTAGAGAACCAGAAGTGCAAGTCTCTGAAATTGTGCTGGAGTTTGCTGAGGAGAGTTGTGGGGCACCTATTTTTATGGAACAGAGCTGTGCCATCAGCATAAAGGATTAACTCTGGATGTGTGCAGATAATGAGAAGGGAATTTAAGGCAAGGGAGAAAAGACTAGATAGATCGAAATGGCCTTTATCTGCTGGCAAATTTCATATGTTCGTATATTAAAGAACTGGTATATGTTAGAGGCGGAAGAGAAGTTAATATATATGACAGAAAGACCCCCGATTGTGTACTGCAGGGATAAAAATATTATAGATATCATCACAAGCAGCTATCACACTGGTGGGACTTGAATTGAGAGACTATATTCACCTTTGACTAAAGGCACATACTATATCCACCTTTGACTAAAGGCACATATATGTGTGATAATTACAACTTTTGCATAGCAATACAGGTCAGTGATTCTTTTATGCATATACTGACAGGGAAAAAATATGATGTGAGGTTCTATGTCAAAATGGTAATTTCCGAACGGTGATCGCTGTTAGGGCAAGTGCACATTGCCGAAAATAAAAACAGTGATGTACACTCACAGCAATGACAGGCACGAAAACAAATCTATTAGTTATGCACTCCCCTAAGAATTAACAACTCCAGGTTTGCATGTCAGGGAGGGGGTGAAACTTGGAAAAAACAATTCTCCCTGCTGCACCGAAAAGTGGCGTGCACCTTCCCAGTCCCAAACCTTGCACCCTCTCCACTGTGGCTGGCCACCCTCACTACCATACCACATGGCCAGCCTGGTAGCCTGTCGCTGCACTGCCTCCCACATACCTGCTGTCCTCTCCCATTCCCCTGCCATCCTCTTCTGTTCCTCTTTCTCTTCTGCTTACCTTCTTCTTTGCCCGTGGCTACCCTGAAAGGGTAGCTCACATTCCAGGTGCTGAGACTGAGTAGCTCTTATTTTAGTCATTCAATCTCAGTTACCCTTTTAACGGTATACAGTGATGTGACTAGCCATTTTGATTGTAATAGTTGCAACCTGATATAGATGACGACCTGTACAAGCAGTGTGTTTTATAATGGCAAAACCAAGACATATGAGATCTTATATTGTTGCAACCACCACAAAAATAAGACAGCACCTCCAAGTAAGGAAAAATGGAAGACAGCTTCATATTGAACTCACAATGCCTTGTCACATATATTTACATATTAGGTGCTATACTGCAGTCACCACTACTATAGAAAGGAGACCTTACTGCTGAGTAAGGAAACTTTAAGTTAACTTAATAACTTAATACTGTAAAACTATTTATTTTCATGCAAAATAAATTTAGTGCAAACACAAGTGCAACCATAATTGCATAAATTTATTTTAGCACTAAGACAGTATCACTACATTCACAATAATGGGAAAAAATGCCAAAAGTGCTAATTAGCGCAAATTTATTTTCACGCATATGGGTGCTTTAGCATAAATAGTGAAAATTATTTGACAGTGAAAATTTCAAATTCAATCTACCCAGAATTCTTTGTTGTTATATGTTAATCAGCATATTAGCTGTCATACTGCTGTACCCATTAGCAAAATAAGAGTTAATTGCTTTAAGAAAAAGACTACCTTATGCCCAGAGAAAAAGTTTATTTCAAAAGGTATATTGTTTTCAACAATGGAGCCATTGTATAATAGGGAATAATGCTCTCCACGGTGTGTGTCATGCTGGGATAATGTCATTTCTTGGGTGTTGGATGCACTCGGCCTGCGGCTTTGTGCCCAACCACCCAAAGCGTGACATTATCCCAGCATGACACACACACAGTCATGCATTATTCCTTTAATATACACCTATACACTGGTTAGTTCCATATTTGGGGATTTGTTTTAACTTTATCTGTTTTCAAAAATTGTAGTAACTGTTGAACAATAAACCTGAAACTTGAAAAAAATCTGGCTTGTTTCTGATGTATAAGTTTTTGTATTTTGTTACCAAATACAGATAATGTTGATGTAATCTAGATTTAGTGATGCAATTGGTCTATAATTTTGTATTAGTTTGATCTTTTTCTTCTTTTGGTATTGAGCTTATATGTTCCTGGCTGACAGAGGGGAAGTTCCCGTTTTTAGTGTGCTTTGATTAAGCAATAATGCATGACAGGATGGGTGTCGTGTTGGGATACCATCACACCTGGGGTGGTTGAGCACGAGGCCTGAGGGTGAGTGCGTTCAACACCCCAGAAGTGATGTTATTCCAGCATGGCACACCCCCTGGAGTGCATTATTGCTATTATACAATGGCTCTTTTACTAAAAAGTATAAAAACATCAAAAAAAATATTGTTTTAAAGGTATATTTAGCATGTATTCCCCATCTTTACATATATTAAAAAAGTATCTTGTTACTGCTGTTGGCCAGTAGGTGGTGGTGTCTGTATATGCATGTTTCCCTCTTTCATCACTTGAACCTTCCTCTGCCATCTCTTTTGCTGTTCATCTTTTTTGCATCCCAGTATGTGGTGACCCCCCCCCCCACCTGTCATCTCTGGTAACATCCCTGGTAATGATGTTTTTTCTAGTTTGTGGGAAGTCTAGGGGGGATGGCTCAGAGGTAATGCGAGGAAGTATTTCTTCACAGATAGGGTTGTGGATACATGGAACAGCCTTCCTGAGGAGGTCATAGAGTCAAAAACAGTGGGGGAATTCAAGAATGCATGGGCCAGACATAAGGCAATTCTAGTGGGGGTAGGAGGTAGTAGGCTGTTGGTTAACTAAGATCTGCAACTTATATGTTAGGTAGGGAAATGGGTAGACTAGGTGGGCCAAGTGGTCCTTATCTGCCATCAAATTCTATGTTTCAATGTTTCTAAGTCAAACTGCAGCATTGTATATGGGATGTTCGGGCAGTCTGATGAGTGCTTTGAATGTTGGGATGTCTGGTGGGTTTGTGAGTGAAGAGTGACTTTCAGTTTTGGTATATTTATGTGGAGTCAGTTTCCACAGCTTTTACAAGTACTTGTTTTCCCCCTTTCGGTATTACAGAAAAGCTGATGACTTTCTATCGGGAGTGAAGCTGATCGAAAAAGTTGATAACTGCCACGCACTCTCTTTTTGAAAAGCTGAGGTGGTGGATTGTGAAGGCAGTATGCTTACCTGATCAGCTTTTGTTGAAAGACAGCTGAAAAAATTACAGGGAGTTAGTAGGGGAAGCTCAATACAACATTCTTTGGGGGGGATTTAGTTTGTTTAAAATGGGGTCCTGGCTGGTGGGGACTATGAGTTCAGCAAGCAGTGAAATGCTGATCACAAACTCGGCTTTCATTTCACTTGAAGATAAAATTGGAGTGGTTTGTCCAGTGTGTGTGTATATGTGTATGTGTGTGTGGGGGAGGGGTGTAATTGCTGATGCCTTGTTTCTTTTCCCCAACATTTTCTGGATGGAAGGCAAGTGTCAGTGTGACAGCAGGGACAAGGTGCTGATCATGTGAGTACTGATCTGTACATGTGACAACAGGTCTTTCAGTTTTCGAGGTTAGTGAAGCTGCTCGGTTCGGGGAAACAAGAAGTGGCATGATTTGTGGTGTTATGTGGTCCTGTTTGTGCCTGAACTTGATACAGTGATGTTATACTGGGATAACATCACTGTCCCAGGTGCATACTGACCAATCAGAGCCAAGCATTCTTTCTTACCATTGTATAATATACAGATATGTTAGTCATGGGACTAGTTCTTTCCATTGGATTTTATATCATTCTATAGGGAAAACATCCGGTCCTGGCCCTTTTCCATTACTCACATTATTAATTGCTTCTTTGATTTCTTGCTGTTGAATTTCCTTTCCCAGACAGTTTCCTGTATACTCCAGTGTATACTATCACTGATCATTCATTCTAACTCTGTATGAGCCAGGAAACTATAGAACAGTCAGCCTGAAAACTATAGTGGGGAAGGTAGTGAAGGTCATATTCAGGGAAGAACTGGTAGACTTCCTAGATGGGCATGGGCTACAGGATCTTAGACAGCTTGGGTTCACCAGTGGGAGATCATGCCAGGTTAAACTTATTGAATTCTTTGACTGGATTACCAGGGCAGCTGAAAAGGGAAGGCAGTCAATAAATTATCCCTTGATTTCAGCAAGACCTATGACTCAGTCCCCCACGAGACTGGTTTAAGAAACCTAAGAGACATTAATGTGGAAGAAAAATTGTCCACTTGAGTGGTAAAATTGCTGACAGGAAGGACAAATAGGGTAGTGGGAAATGGAGGGAGTTTAGAGGTCATAAGCAGTGTGTGACAGGGATCAGTACTGCGTCCTGCCCTCTTTAATTAATTGATATGTGACACAGGGAAGGATAAAAGGCAATGTCTGCCTGTTCACAGACAACACTAAGATCGGCAAAAGGTACACTGAGGAAAGGGTAAGAAAACTAAGGGAGGACCTGAGTAGGCTGGAGAAATGGTCAAAGATCCTACCTATGAGCCTCAATACAAACAAGCATTTGTCAATGTCAAATGTTTGCTTGCTGGTATTAGCATTAGAAATGCAGGAGTTAGACAGATGAAGAGTAGGAACGGCAGTGAAGTACTGAACATCAAGCCAAACCCACCTCCACCCTGCAGAGATGTACAGGCATTGGGGTATGCATTTGGGTTGTCACCCATAACGTTCATGCCATTTCACCTCACCCTATCCTGCAGACACCGACAAGTGTTGAGGTGTGCCTTCGGGTGTTAGGCTTTACAGTCACCCCACTCCATAAGGACATACTCTGAAATGGGTGCAGTGTAGGAGAATGGGGTGAACCCTGGGGCCGAAGAGTCCAAGGCACACCTTGATGCCTGTCAATGGCTGCAGGGTGGGGGTATGCAATGACATGAGCATTACAGTCGGCAATCCAAAAGCACATCCCTGATGCCTGTCAGTCTGTACAGGGTGGGACGTTATGGTTAGAAATTCTAACACCCTGGGCGTTTGTAGGTATTTGCACTGCAAATTTTCAACGTGGCCTTTTTGTGACCCTCACCTCAAGAAAGCATTTGGGATCTCTTCTCATGAACAGTGGCACTGTGATTTTGTCAATGTATCCTGAACTTTGGGTTCCCACAGCAACCGTGCCATTGTGAGCCAGATGTAAGAAAACACAGATCGGGCAGGATGTGAGGAATGACAACTGTACCATTCATAGGGAGGTGTGAAGAGATGGCAATGTTGAAAATCTGTAGTGAAAATATTAAAAATGCTCGAACTTCCACGCGTACATGGTAACTACACAACGCATGTGCGTAACAGTCATTTAGTGGAATTATTTCACCAAATTTTCAACATAGGCATTTTGTAACCTCTGCTCATGAACACTCACTATGATTTTCTTAGTCTGTCCTGAACATTGATTTCCCACAGCAACTATGCTATTCTGCACCAGATGTTTAAATGAATATTTTGGGCAGCATGTGAAAAATGACAGCTGTACTGTTCATAAGGAGGTGTGAAAAAATGCCAATGTTGAAAATCTGGAGTGGAAACTGCACAATGCATGCTTGTAACAGTTATTTTATGGAAGTTTGCCACCAAATTTTCAACATAGGCATTTTAGGACCTCTGCTCATAAACAGTCACTGTGATTTTTACATATGAACATACATGCAAACATATGAATCTGCCATCAGAACAGACCAATTGGTCTATCTAAGTTTGCCCAAGTGTGCAGTTAGCACCCTAGATTGCAGCTGCCCCAGCCTCCTCCCCCTCAGTTCCTCCCCCACTTGTCCCAGCCCGTGCCCCACTGACTCTTGCTTTATCCCACTCCTTCTTAAAGCTATTAACTGTCCTACATGTTACCACCCCCTCTGGCAGCACATTCCAACTAGACACCACCTTCTCAGTGAAGTAGTGCCTCCTTATCTCCCTCTTGAAATGTTCCCCTTCCACCCTTAGCCCATGCCTCCTCATCTCTCTTCCACTCCCCAGTTTAAACAGCCCCTCAATGCTAGGTTTATTTGCCCCCTCTGGTATTTAATCGCTTCAATCATATGCCCCCTATCCATCCTCTCCTCCAGTGTGTACATGTTTAGCTCCTTCAGCCTAACTTCATATTCCTTTCCTTCCATCCTCTTTAACATTTTTGTTGCCCTCCTTTGCAACCCCTTCAGTAACTTTATATCTCTCCTCAGATATGGCCTTTAGTATTGCACACAGTACTCCAGGTATGTTCTGACCAATGAACTGTAGAGGTAGGATCACATCCTTGTGTCTGGATGAGAACCCCTTGTGATGCAGCCCAGCATCCTGTTTGCCTTTGCTACTGCTCTTCTGCACTGGGCTGAGTTGTTCATGCTCCCAGTTACCAACACCCCTAGGTCCTTCTCCTCCCTTGTGATCCCCAACCTCATCCCCCCAACCAATAGTCCCTCTTCTGGTTCTTAGGCCCGAAGTGCATCACCTTACACTTCTTTGCACTGAATCCTAGCTGCCACTCCACTGACCATGTCTCTAGTTTGGTTAGGTCCCCCTACAGTTTTTCCCATCTGTCCTCTTTGTCCACCACCTCCCCCAATTGTATCATCTGTGAACAAGCTAACCTGCTCCACAGTCCATGTGCTATATCAGAGATAAAGAGTTCAGATAGCACCGGGTCTAGCAGTGACCCCTGTGGCACTCCGCTTGTCACTGCTCTGGGTGCCGAGAGCTCCCCCTACCAACACTCTCTGCACCCTCCACTGTAACCAGTTCTCTATCCATTTAGTCAGCTTTTTTCCCACCCCCACTGCCATCAGCTTCCCCCCAGTTTCCCAGGAGGCACTGTATCAAAGGCCTTACTGAAGTCCAAGTACAGGACATGTACTGCATGGCACTGTCCAACTCCCTTGTCACCCAGTCATAATACTCTATTAGACTGGTTTGACAAGACCTCCCTGAGATGTACCCATGTTGCCGCCCATCTTGGAGGCCATTACTCTCTAGGAATGCCACCAGCCTCTCCTTCAGTGTGCCCCTCCATAAGCTTACCCACAATGGATGTGAGACTGACCTGTCGATAATTTCCTGGCTCCTCCCTAGGCCCACGCTTGTGTATGGGCACCACATGGGCCACCCTCCAGTCCTGGGGCACACACCCCGTTTCCAGGGAGGTGTTGAACAGATCTGCCAGCAGCACAGCCATCAGCTTCACCATCTCCCTCAGCACCCTGGGGTGGATGCCATCGAGACCTGGTGCCTTGTCCACCCTTACTGTCCTCAGCTCCTCTACCACCCTACTCCCTGCGATCACTTTGTCCGTCACCCCCCCTTTCCCCACCCCCAGCCCATGCTGGTAGTGGACCTTCCCTATCCTTAGTGAAAATGGAGCAGAAGTACTCATTTAGAATGTCTGCTTGTTCCTCCCCCTTTTCCACCCAATCCCTTCCCTGCTTTATCCTCACAATATGTTCCTTGCACTTCCCTTTTTCCCTGACATACCTAAAAAAGTCCTTTTCCCCTCCCTTTATGCCCCGTTCTAACTTTAATTCCCTGGAAGCCTTAGCTTTTTTCACCCTCCAGGCCACCTCCCATGACAAACTCCCATAAGCCTCCTTATCCCCTTCCTTCCCTGTTCTCCTGACTTCTGGTATGCAGCCCTCTTTGCCCTCACCCCTTGCAGCAATTCCTTGTTCAGACAGAATGGTTTCTTGGCTCTGCTCTTCTTTCTCCTGGCCCTGGTGCAGGCTACTGTGGCCTCTGTTAGCCCAGTCTTTGACTCCCCCGTTTTGTTCTGCATCCATCCCCAGCCTTATATCCAGGAGTCTCCCTTGCAGTATTGCTCACATCCTTCCAAAGTCCACCCTACTAAAGTTCACCACCTTGGTGCCCGTGCCTCCTGTCTCCCTGCCCAGCGTGAGAACAAGCCACACTGTTTGGTGGTCGCTACTCGCTAGTGGGTCATCCAGCCTTACCTCCCTCACTGCCTCCCCATTTGCCGGTACTAGGTCCAGAGCCTTGTAGGCCCACTTTATTTATTTATTTATTAAATTTTGGTGACCGGGTAGACCCACTGAGCCCCGAAGGTCCCTTTTTCACTTACCAATTTCGACAGAAGGCTGTCCTGGAATGCATCAAGGAGCACCTGCTCCCTGGTACTACTAGTGGCCGGGGTGCTCCAGTCAACTCCTGATAGGTTAAATTCTCCCACTATTACAACACTCCCCCTTCTACACACCCTCCTTATCTACTTTGCCAACTCCCCATCCAGTTCCCCGGATTGGGCTGGTGGTCTGTACACCACTCCCAGCCTCAACATTCTGCTCTTGGAGTCCAGGAGCTGTGCCCAAAGCACCTCTATCCTCTCCTCTCCTCTTCTCCCTCATCTCTTATGCATTTGATCCCTTCTCTCACATAGAGTGCAACCCCCCTCTTCTAATCCCCTGGTCCCTCCTGTATATCCTATATCCTGAGATTGCCAAGTCCCAGTCATTGTACTCTGTGGTCCAAGTCTGTGTCACTGCAGCAATGTCCACCCTCCCCTCTGAAAGGAGTGCCTGAAACTCTGCAGTTTTGTTCCCCAGGCTTCTTGCACTGAGAGACCACCTTCCACCCCGGGCTTCCACCTTTGCCCCTCCTTCTCCTCACTCTTCTCCTTAGCCTGTGTTCCTCTTCCCGGTAGTCTGCACCCTTTCTACTCCTTATTCTTACCTGGTGGTGGTGCCTTCTGTATTACACACAGACCATTCTGCCTGCCTCCTTCCAGGGTTACTATACCTCTACTGTTACATATATCTGGGGGGGTGAGCTCATTAGGCTCCTCAGTCTTTTGGTACCCACCCCCACTAATTTAAATCCACCTTAGTTTTTTATTATGTCACTGTTTCTCCTCTAGCAGAGCAGAGCTCCTGGTGACCTCTGGCTGCAGCTCCCACCCCCAGACCAGGTCATTGCGTGATAAGAGAAACTCTCCTTCCACCCAGGGTCGGCCATACCCCTGGGGGTGTGCCACTTTCATGTCCAGAGGTGCAGGGCACGGCCATCAGCTGGTGAGATCGCTCCGTTATTTTCTGCCTCCATTTTCTCCCCGGGAGCCAGATGTGCAGTGCAGCCAGCCTCCGCCAGCCGTCACTGCAGCGTGATGCCATACACCCACCCACCCCAGAGGAAGGAGAGCAGTCATGGGATGCTCAATCCTTCCTCTCCCCAGTCAGATCCCCCCCGTGGCCTGAGTCCATTCCCGAACCCGGGTTTCCGATGTGGTGCAAGGTGTGGCGTCCAGTGCCTCAACCCTCAGCACCACTGGGCCTAAATCTACCTTAGTAGAGATATACCCCTCTAATCCTGCCTTTAATACTCCCCTCCCTGCTCAAGTGTAGCCTGCCCCCTGCGTACATGTCACTATTCCCCAAGACCCTACCCCAGTTAGTCACTAACCCATAATTTTTGGAGTGGCACCAATACCTTAACCACTCGTTGAACTCCTCGATCCTAACCTTTCCTCCCCATACTTGCACATGGCACTTGGAGTACCTCCAAGAATGCTGTCGAATCTCCCACCCCCTCACATTGCCTGCCTAACTCCTTGAACCTCCCCCTCACTACTTCCACAGTCTCCCCCGCCAAGTCATTTGTACCCACTTGCAACACTAAATGAATTTTCTTCCTCCCCCTCGCTGCACATTTGAGCAGTGCCTGCCCTGCCCCTCCTGCAGTCAACCGTGGGATAGCTTCAACTAAAATATGGCTGTGCCTCCCCCCCCACCCTATCTCACCACTTTCAGTATAGAATCCTCAAAGACGAATACCTCCCATCCCTTACCCCTTTCCCTTCTAATGTCCCTTCCACCACCCCAGTATTCTTTCTTCCCTGCCCCTTACCCCCGCCAGCTGCACCCTCTATTACTTCTGTATCTGCACCCCCTACTTCCACCTCACTCTTTTTCTCTGCCTTATTCCTCCCATACCCCTTGAACCCCTTCCCAGCCTGATTACTTCCTACTGGGCTTCCCATGTCAACCTCCCCTCCTCCCCTGCTGATTTCCAACCCCTCGCCTATCCCTGTTGTTGTCGATTTACAGCCCCCATTCCCTTTGACCCTGATAGTAATGCCCCTGCCATCCTTCCCCTTCCCATAGCCTTCTCTTCTCCAGTCACCCCCTCCTTCCTTGCTAGCCCTCCTTGTACCCTTTTGTCCTCGCTATCTCTTCCTCTACCTGTTGCCATCCCTGTCATGCCCCGCTTGTCCTCCCCCTGCCTTCAGTATGTTCCTGCTCCTCCTCTCTCTCTCCCATAGCAGTGGCTCAAATCTATTCCTAGTCGATACCCCTCCTACATCTTTTCCCCCTTACCAGTTCCCCCCTCCTACTTGTTCCCCTCCGTGCCCCACTCCAGTCTCTCCCTACCCGCAGCAATCTGCTCTCTCCCCTGGTACTTCTCGTGGTCTCTTCTTCCCCCATCAGAAGGCCTCCCCCTCGCCTCAGGCACCCTTCCCTCTCTTCTGCTAGTGCCTCTGATACTGGAATCAGTTTCAGCCCCTAGTTTTCTTCCTATCCCCTTGCCATCCCCTATTCCACCCCCCAGCCAGGATGCCTACCATACTCATCTGCCCTGCCACTTAGACTCCTCCCTAACCTCCAGAGTTCCTCCTCAAACTAGCCAGTTGTCTACAGACCATACCCCCCCCCCGTCCTCCAAGCCCAGTCCAGGATTATGGCGACCCACACCCTGCACCCACTACCACCTTCCAAGATGCCGGGCCTATTGTCATGCAGCACCTGCCCCATTTTGGCCCCCTTGTTATGTTACGGGCTCTTACTCCCAGTTTCTGTACCCTACTACAGCTGTTAGGCCCCTGTTTACTCAAATTCCTGTCCCCTCCACATTAGTCCCCCTACTGCCCCCTTGCCGACCGGGTAAATTCAGTCTCAGATCTCATCCGTTAAATACTGTGTTACTGTAGCAATCCTAAAGCCTCCTTGTCCATTTTTTCACCCCTCAGCTACCATACTTTTTGTTCTCAGCCCTTGAATAGTTTCACTTAGCCCAGTTAGAAATCCTATTGCACGCCAAGTATTACTCAGCTCAGTTAGACAAATAAACAGAACAAATAAATATGTATTATTACAGCAATCCTAACAGTATAGCTCAATACTTAGCTCAGTTAGGGATATAAACAGAACTAAATCTGTATTACAGCAATCCTAAAAGTAGACAATCATTGCTTTGTCTCCACCACAGAGACCCTGCTGTAATATAGGACCACACAGAACCCTTGGCGGGATTGTGGGCAGCTCTAAAGTCCCGACAGAGCTCCACTGAACTCACTCACTCCCCCCATTACTTGCTCATTCTGTTTCTCCTGCTGCTGCAGGCTGCCCTTTTGTACTGGGCTCCTGCCTGCATTAGTGCCTTTTTCTGCTCACAAAGAAATCTGCAGCAGTCCCTACAGAGCTCCGTTGAGCTTGCTCACTCCCCTCTCTCTCACTCACTCATTCTTAATCTGTCCCAAACACTGATTTCCCACAAAGACTGTGCTATTCTGTGCCGAAAGTGTGAAAACACATTTTGGCCAGGATGTGAAAAATGATAGCTGTACTTTTCATAAGGAGGAGTGAAAAAATGCCAGTGTTGAACATCTGGCGTGAAAATATTACAAATTTGTGAAGTTACAAGGGTGCATGGAAACTGCGCAATGCACGCTTGTAACAGTCATTTTATGGACTTTCATCACCAAATTTTCAACATAGGCATTTTAGGACCTCTGCTCATGAACTGTCATTTGTCACTGTCATTTTCTTAATCTGTCCTGAAAACTGATTTCCCACAGCAACCGTGCTATTCTGCGCCCGGAAGTCTGAAAATGCATTTTGGCCAGGAGGTGTAAAATGACAGCTGTGCTGTTCACAAGTAGGTGTGGAAAAATTCCAATGGTGAAAATCTAGAATGAAAATATTACAAATTCACAAAGTTACCAGCGTGCGTGGAAACTGCGCAACGCATGCTCGTAAAACAGTAATTTTTGGGATTTTTTCACCAAATTTTCAACATAGGCTTTTTGAGAGCCCATCTCTTGAACAGTAGCACTGTTTCATTAATTGATCCCGAAAAGTGATTCCTCGCAGTAACCGCGAAATCACCTTTCGGGACTGAATTACGCCACAACAGTGACTGAATTCATGGAGAGGTCCCAATAACCCCATGTTGAAAATCTGGTGCCAAAATTCCCAAAAATGCTTGAGATATGCATCAAAGTGGATAAAACCCTATTTATGTCATTATACAGCTTATTGGCATTTCTTCAGTTTGCAGTCTGCTTTCAAGAGTGCAGACGTGTTCCCGGTCCACCGAAAATGATTGCACTGGGCTCTGGAGACAAGTATGGGGTGAAGAGGGGTGTGGATAGGCAGGGTGCACAGAGGGTGGCTGTGGGTTGGGGAAGGGGGCACGAGACACTGCGGAGGGACCATTTTCTTGGTTTCAAGGAGAAAAGAAGACGTCACGGGAAGGTTTTTGTTTTTCAGGTTTGTTTTTTGCACAATGGGGTGAGCTCCAGTGTGCCACCTGCGTTTTGGAAGAGGGGTGACTGAAGCTGATGGGGAATGGGTCCCGTCGGCAAAGAAAGACTGTTTGGGGGGGCATGATGCCAATGGGTATTGGGAACCCCCTTCAGCACACAACAAACGGGGGGGCATTATGCCAATGGTGAGTGGGCTCCCTGTTGGCAAATGAACTGGGTCAGGGCATGCTGACAGGGGGATTGGGCACCCTGCCACTTTTCATGGGGCTTTGAGGTGGCATAGCTGCTGCCTCATTGAAAATGTTACACTAGACAAGGTACCACCCTGCAATGATGGGTCACTCCCTCACTGCAGCTGAATGGCTGATGCTGCAATGATGAGGTGGCCCCTGATTGCAGTAGCAAAATCGTTATAAGTTGGTGGCAACCTGCAGAACCAGTGTCATCAGGACCCTGAGCCTGCATTGGTTGAGCACTGCCAAGCTCAACAATGCAGTGCCGGCATTGGCTGCCACAGTTCCGCACCTCCACAACCCGCTTCTCTCCTAAGCTGACACATAATGTTTCTTGCGCATGCACACAAGCAAACATAAAAAATACAAAGTAATGGACATTAGGAAAAAGAACTCAAGCGTGCAGTTCACAGTGGGAGAAGGGGTGGTATTAGCACAGTAGAGGAGAACATCAAGGTCATAAAATCAGATAGCCTGCAACAGAAAGCACAGCAGAGGAGGATCTCAGGTTTATAATATCAGATAACCTACAATTCACAGCAGTTTGTAGCAAAGCTGCAGGGAAGGTGAATAGGATGCTGGGTTGCATTAAGATGGAGATCTGCAGCAGTAGGGCAAGGGAGCAGTCATTCAAGGCAGAAGCAGGCTGTTGGATGAAGTCATGGGAGGATGGGGTTGGGGCAGACCAGCAGAAAGAACCAGGAAGCAGATTTTGTGTTGAAACAGGCTGTAACATGGTTTACATGAGCAGAGTGATGACCAGAGCAGGACACTTTTGCCGTGGTAGGAAGTCTGCAATTTCACCCTTCTCCCCACTCTGCAGGAGCACTCTGCATTCACAGTATTGAAGCTGGAAAAAGTTAGTTTTCTCTCCAGAGTCTGTGGTGGCTGGGTAGGTAGCAGGAGGGTTGCTGGATTAGTTTATTGATTTTTCAAATTAAACCAGACTCCAACAGCTTCTTCTCTCCTTCTTCTTTCTGCACCAAAGACATCTATCAAAATATGTAGCTTGTGCGCCCCTGGATTCTGGCCCACCTGACTTAATCCACAGTCACTGACCCCTCCATACAGCACATAGAGTAGAGCGCACAGATTTCAGGTGCATTCCTGGAACAGTGAGGCTACACAATAAGCATCCAGTTGCTGCCCACTGAGTGAATAATAGATATAGTACATAGACATACATAGAATGTGATGGCAGAAAAAGACCCACTGTCCTATCTAGTCTGCTTGTATACCTACCTGAAGCCATGCCTGGCATACACAAGGCCAAAGTTATTAGTGGCTATCTCTAGTGGTTTTCAACATCCCCTACCCTGCAATACCCATCTACTTTCCCATAGTTTGTACTATTTCCATGTGTCTCCCATCCATGTTTGAACCCAGTCACAGACTTTGCGTGGCATATCACTGAGCAGTCTATTCCACTTGTCCACTACCTTTTCCATAAGAGACTTCCTTATATTCCTCTTGAATGTCCCTCCATTAATTCCATACATAGCCTCTTGTCACAGTGCCCTCATTCCTCATGAACAGTTCAGTGCCCTCCATCCTTTTGATCCTTTCAAGTACTTTTAATTCTCTAACATGTCCCTCACTTCCCTTTAAAATAAAAAACTATTTAAAAGACAAAGAACCTCTGTGCGCAAACACTGAGACAAGGGTTACCCCAAAGGGCATTTGGCTGGGAAGCCAATGGGTTCACCACAATATATCCAAGGCACACTGCCTTAAGGGTAGCTGGTCCATTCCACTGGGGTGTCAAACAGACGAGGCATACTGATGAGTCCTGGTAGGACGAAACACGTGTCTATGTCTTCTGTTAGCACCCTTTGCAAACTGTGTGAGAGGCCTTTCGGCACCATGCAATTCTGCTTAAAGTTGGACCAGCATAACATTCTGTGGTGATTTGCATATGTAGCCCATGATGCTTTGCATTGTGGGGGCATGTGTGATTTTGTATTTTCTTGAAACTTGGCTTCCCAGCCAAATGCCCTTTGGGGTAACCCTTGCCTCAGTGTTTGCGCACAGAGGTTCTTTGTCTTTTAAATAGTTTTTTATTTTAATGGGTTCACCACAATATATCCAAGGCACACTGCCTTAAGGGTAGCTGGTCCATTCCACTGGGGTGTCAAACAGACGAGGCATACTGATGAGTCCTGGTAGGACGAAACACGTGTCTATGTCTTCTGTTAGCACCCTTTGCAAACTGTGTGAGAGGCCTTTTGGCACCATGCAATTCTGCTTAAAGTTGGACCAGCATAACATTCTGTGGTGATTTGCATATGCAGCCCATGATGCTTTGCCAATATGTAGATGTCTAATCAGCTTCCTCTCTTATGATTTTCCCTGCTGCACCTGAATAATTTTTGTGCCCCTCATCTGAATGGACTCCAGGTAGTCTCTGTCCTTATTTAGGTGCAGATTCCAGAACTGTGCACAGCACTCCAGGTGTAGCCTCAGCAGGGGTCTGTAGAGGGGCAGTATCACCTCTCTTCATCTACTGGAAAACCTTCTTGCTATGCACCCCATCATCCCGTTAGCTTTCTCAATTGCTTTGTTGCATTAGGCAGAAGAGTTGAGGCTGTCACTGACGAAGTCTTCAAAGTCTCTTAAGAGGTATGATCCACCCTTAGCCCTCCCATCTGATACTGTTTGTTTTTTGTTTTTTTTTATTCACTGTGCTATATGTTCAGTGTGCACAAATTTGCACTTTTTAGTGTCACATCTGAGTTGCCATAGCCTCGACCACCTTTTTAATCTTTCCCACACTCACCGGCCAGCCAACAATGTGATGTGTTGTATACAGCACTGTGACTTCCTCTCTCTGCTCTTGTTAAATAGCCATTTCTCTAAGACTGGCAGACATTATGTCTGTGCACAGCACAAGTCAGAAGCACTCATTTTTTTGCTGTTTATTGGCAAAAAAAAAAAAAACAAGGGGATTGAAAGTATGCTTCTTGTTGGCTGGTTGGGGGTTGAGTGGGCAAATCAGCAAAATTTTACATTAGGTACTTAGCAGTGTCAGGAGTGGTGCACAACACACTATCATCCAAGTCTGCTGGATAGTGTCGCATATGAGGGAGGATTCTGACTGTCAGTAGACCAGTCTGTTCATCCCTATGTAAACAGTATTGGTCCTAGGACTAATCCCTTTGGCATCCCACTTGTCACTCTTCTGACCCCTGAGCACTGCCCATTCATGACCACCCTCTGAGTCATTCCCCCAACCAATGTCTTATCCATCTGTGGCGCAGAGTGTTCTAGGATATAGCAGTCCCCCACAAAAGACTGATGTATCCCCTTATGAAACAGCAAATAATTACAAAAAAAAATGTGGGGGATTTTGGCTCCGGCCCTCCTTGCTGTTTGCACAAAGTAATGGCTCACAATACTAGCCTATGCATGTTTGCACATGACGCAGTGTTGTGCACATACATACGTGGGCTGGTCTGTCGAGAGTACATGTACCAACGCCCTCATTTCATAACTTAGGGCTGCTTCTGGAATGATGATGAATCTACTCTTCTTGTCCCCTGCTGGTCTCCCTGGCAGTCCAGTGAGCCCTGCAACTCAAAAGACAGCTGAAGTTTATAGTAGTAGTAGTCTTTATTTGTGTGTGGTGCCCTTCCCCAGAGGCCCAAAGCACCATTACAATACAGCACAATTTATAAACCAGCAAACAGTTAATCACATTAAAACCCAAAACAAACAATGCATAGCTATATAGAGTTTACACAACAATGATAATAAAACTGGCTAATAATTAAGGATGTGCTAAGGTGGAATCTTACTAATTAACCCCAAATGCTGGTTGGAACAAATAAGTTTGTAAGCCCCTTTTAAATGCTTCCAACAAGGGGGCTTCCCTCAAGGTTCCGGCCAGAGATTTCCAAAGGGTCGGGCCCACTACCTCAAAGACCCAATCCCCCGTAGCCTTCAGCCTAGCCTTAGGAACCACCAGAAGGCCCTTCCTAGCTGATCAGAGTGGCCAAACGGGGATGTGCGGATGCAGGAGCTGAGCCAGGTAGTCTGGGCCCAGCCCATGTATGACTTTGTAGGTTAACAAACCTACCTTAAATAAGATACATCACTTCACCAGCAGCCAGAGGAGATCTTGCAGTGCTGGTGAAATATGGCACGATCTAGAGAGGCCTGTAAGTATCTGAGCAGCTGCGTTCTGCAGCAGCTGCAGGCATTGCAGCATACCCTCACTGACCTCCCTCCAAGTACAGAGCACTACAGTAGTATAATCTGGAGGTCACAAATGCATGTATCAGTGTGGCCATGTCCTCATAGGAAATGAAGGATTTGATCTGGTTTTTATTTTGTAGATGGAAGCCATTCCAGACTACAGCCGACACCTGGACCTCCATTGTCAAGTTCTCGTCCAATATGACTCCCAGATTCTTCACTCTAGGGGCAGCTAATACCCTGGAGGGACCAAGACGAAGCCCAGTCTCTCTTCCAGTGGCTGCCACCTCCCCCCATGGCCTGGCTCAATCACTAAAACTTCATTTTCTTGGGGATGAGTCTCAGCCAACTCAATGACATCCAGTCTTGGATCTCGGCCAGGCACTTACCGAGCACATCAACATCTGGGGTCCCGGGAGCAAAAGATACATAGAGCTGGGTATCATCCACATAGCAGTGAAATCCAAGCTCATAACAGTGAAATCCAAGCCCATAACCTTTAATAACCTTGCCTAGGGGAAGCAGATAAACCGCAAACGTGAACAACAGCACCGAACCCTGGAGTATGCCACAGGACAGAACCACTGAGAAAAACATCTTAACACTACCCACTGGGTTCTGTCCTGGAGATAGGGCTCAAACCAGTGGGTATCCTTGCTAGTGAGTCCAGCGTACTTCCTGAGTCAGTCCAGAAGCCTACCCGGTCAATATGCCATATACAATATGGCGCAGGTCAAAACCGCGCAACACAGACAGTGCGGTCAGATATAATGACAGGGTGCAAAACTGTGAAATTGTGTAAGTGCAATTATGCACCCTGTTGCTGTTGCCTGGAAGAGGATAATACCTCTGCTGAGAGGAGGATCTGCCAAGCAGCTGCCATAGCTCGACAGGATG
The DNA here is from genome assembly GCA_016271365.2 of Neoceratodus forsteri. NCBI lineage: Eukaryota > Metazoa > Chordata > Ceratodontiformes > Ceratodontidae > Neoceratodus > Neoceratodus forsteri. The sequence goes on from CM057454.1 coordinate 734,964,345, forward strand.
ACCCGCAGGCAGCAATGGAAGCGGTGCATCTGTGGACCAGGTTTCAAATCTGTCTCAGATGCATGGACATTTTTTCTATTTCTTACTTTGTGTGCTATCTATTCCCACCCCCCAAGCTGATTATTTAAGCTGGGGGGGGTTGGGGATGCAGCCCACTGTGACGGCAGTGTGGGGCGGAGCACCCTGCAAAACATAAAGAATTGCCGCTGAGCAATATACCGCACTGTAATGATAGTGCAGTATATTGCTGCGCTATTTTGGTGTGTGACATTATAACCCCGTGCCTTCCAGAAGTAGACCATGACCCATGGTATCAAAGGCGGATGAGAGATCCAGGAGAATGAGAACTGACCATTCTTTTTTTATCCTTTGCCCTGAGCAGGTCATGTGCACCCTGACTAGTGCCACCTCTGTGCTGTGCCTGGCTGTAAAGCCAGACTGAAGAGGCTTGAAGATGTCAGTCTGCAAGGTGTTTCTCAAGCTGAAATGCAACAACTTTCTCTATAACCTTTCCCAAAAAGGGAAGGTTAGAGACTGGTCAATAATTTGCCAAAACATCAGGACCCAAAGATGTCTTTTTCAGAAGGGGTTTCACTAGTGCACACTTAGGCGCTGCCGGAAAAATCCCCTATAACAAGGAGCACCAGACTGTCCAGGTGAACAACAGGCCCAGATGCCCAACACAGTTTACTGGTTGTCACGTTGAGCCTGGGTCCAAATTACAGAATGCTGGGCACAGCTCCAAGATCACCTGGCATTCCTCTTCCACTGTCACTGGCCTAAACTCCCCCCAAGTCCACTGAATGTGTTTCTGACCTACAGCTGGTCCACTGCTGGGCTCACAGGGCTCAAGTGGAGTAATTCCAGCCCTGATGGAGGACACCCTATCTGAAAAGAACTGATCAAACTTCTTGCATTTTGTAAGTGTACCATGTAACAGCTCTCACAGGCTCCAGATGGGCAGGGTGAAGACGCCTGTCTACAGTTCAAAAGAGCTGAGTCAGTCAGTCCCTCCTTGTGGTAAGGGAGAGCATAGGAGTGCACGCACCAGGAACTTTAACTCATGGTTGAAGAACTGGTGCTGTGAGGAAGGGTTTGGATTCATTGGTGACTGGGGACCCACCTGGAGGGATGGAGGTTTGTTCAAGCCTGACGGCCTGCATCCATCCTGGAGGGGAATCCAAGCACTCAATGATAAGTTTAAATGCTACATTGACAAGACATTTAAACTAGCAAAGGGGTGGCAGGCCAGCAAGGAGGGTACCTTACTTGTCACCCCCACAGCTAGCAGTGGAACCAGTGAACCAGAGGAGTGGCTATCTCTGCAAAGCAGTGTGCAAAAGATGGAGATTAGTGCCCAAGAGGTGGATAAGCAGAAAAGGGGCAAAATTCAGCAGAATGGCAGATGGCAAGGAGAACCAGGGATAAATGACAACCAAGGAAGGGGCTGGAGTAGAACAGTGAAGCAGTCTAGGGAGGTCAAATCATGGAAAGCCATGTGTGCAAATGCCAGGAGCCTTAGCAACAAGATGGAAGATATGGAGGCTGTCATGGTACAGTCAGACCTGGACATTGTGGCCATCACTGAAACCTGGTGTAATGATAACCATGACTGGGAGATGGCCATACCTGGCTACAACATATTCAGAAGAGACAGAGCAGGCAGGAAGGAGGAGGTGGCACTGTAGTGAAAAATGACATAAGGGCCACAGAGATCCAGGAGGAACAAATGGGAGAGATACTGTGGGTTAAGCTGGAAAGGAAAATGGGGCCAGCCATCCGCTGGGTGTGGTCTATAGACCACCAGCCCAGGAGGAAGAAACAGATAGGAGTTGATGCTAGCCATCCAAAGGATGGCAGACAAGTGAGGTAGTACTGGTTGGAGACTTCAATATTCCAGACGTGGACTGGAGCATCCCAGCAGCAGCATCAACTAGGAGCAGATTTATCCTGGACTCCCTTCAGGGTGCCTTCCTCAAGCAACTGGTCATGGAACCAACTCGGCAGAAGGCAATAGTGGACCTTGTGCTCACAAACAGGGACAGTGTGATGGGGGTAACAGTGGGGGAGCACCTGGGAAACAGTGACCACCAGTCATTGTGGTTTGAAATCACAGAAAGAGCAGAACCAAACCACACAAAACACGTATCCTGGATTTTAGGGGGCAGACTTTGGGAAAATGGGAGATACTTGAAAGAGGCATTAAGGGAATGGGACAGGAATCAGGGGTTGAGGAACAGTGGGCAGTATTTAAAATGGGATTACAAGAACAACAGAATTATGCATTAAGCAGGTTAGCAAGAGGAAAAGGAAGAGGAAACCATTATGGTTTTCCAAGAGGTATCAAAGAGTGAAAGCCAAAAGATTGCATTCAGGCAATACAAAAGACACAGGCAGAAGGGGATAGGAGAAGTACCAGGAGAAGCAAAGGAAGACAGGGAGGTCAGTAAGGGAAGCCAAAGCTCAGACAGAAGAACACATTGCAAAATCAGTGGGTAGAGGGGACAAAACCTTTTACAGGTACATGAGAGAAAAAAGAAAGACAAAGGGAGGGATAGTGAGACTGAAGGGGGAGGATGGGAGCTGCGTGGAGGATGACAACAGTAAAGCTGACATATTGAACAGGTATTTCTGCTCAGTCTTTACTGAGGAAGAGGAGGGTAATGGGTCTGAAGGGAGTACAAGGGGTGAGAATGGTGCAGAAATGGACACAAGTCCCTTTACACGAGAAAGGGTCCTGAAGGAACTGGAAGTAATAAGAGTTGATAAAGCAATGGGGCCAGACGGGTGCACCCCAGGGTCCTTAAAGAACTAAGAGAGGTGGTGGCTGAACCTCTGGCTATCCTGTTTAGCCAATCACTGGAAACAGGGGAGGTACCCAAAGACTGGAGGACAGCAGATGTAGTCCCCTTATACAAAAGTGGAACAAAGAGGAAGCAGGAACTACAGACCAGTCAGCCTCACCTTGGTAGTGGGAAGATCATGGAAGCACTACTGAAGGAGAGATTGGTGGAACATCTGGTTATCAGTGGACTACAGGACCCAAGGCAGCATGGTTTCACCAGGGGAGGTCATGTCAGACCAACCTCGTTGAATTTTTTGACTGGGTGACTAGGGAGGTGGATCAGGGAGGGCAGTGGACATGGCCTATCTGGACTTCAGCAAGGCCTTTGACACTGTGCCACATAGAAGACTATTACACAAACTGGGGAATATGGGTGTGGGCAGGACAGTAGTGTGGTGGGTAGGTAACTGGCTGGGTGGCAGGACACAGAGGGTGGTGGTAAATGGCTGTCCTCCACAGAGGAAGAAGTGACCAGTGGGGTACCACAGGGATCAGTGCTGGGACCGGTCCTATTCAACATCATCATCAGTGACATTGCAGGGATCTAGAAGGCAGAATTTCACTGTTCGCTGATGACACAAAGCTCTGTAACAGAGTAGACACACCAGAGGGTGTAGACAGAATGAAAGCGACCTGCAGAAACTTGAAGAATGGTCAGGGTTTGGCAGTTGAAATTCAATGCAAAGAAGTGCAAGATAATGCATATGGGACAAAAACCCTGGCACAATATATCAGTTGGGGGCTGAGGAATAGCATGCACCAAGCAGGAAAGGGATCTTGGGGTTGTCATTCTGATGACCTCAAGGTAGGAAAACAGTGTGACAAGGCAGCAGGTAAGCAAATAGGATGCTGGGATGTATAGGCAGAGGCATCACCAGCAGGAAAAGGAGGTCATAATTCTGCTATACAAGACACTAGTGAGGCCCCACCTGAGTACAGTGTACACTTCTGGAGACCATACCTACGTAAGGACATAGACAGGTAGAGAAGGTTCAGAGGAGGGCAACAAAGATGGTGCATGGATTGCATCATAAGTCCTATGAAGACAGGTTGAAGGAACTGAACATGTACTCCTGGAGGAGAGGTGGGAGAGAGGGATATGATAGAGACATACAAGTATCTTACAGGGAGGAACAGGGTGCAGGAAAACACTATTTTAAGAGAAAAGATGTTCCAGGACTAGAGGGCATGGGATGAAGTTGGAGGGAGGACGATTCAGAGGAAACATGAGAAAGAATTTCTTCACAGAACGGTGGTGGACAAGTGGAACACCCTGCCAGAGGAAGTGGTGGGGCTGAAACAATCAAGGGATTTAAGAATGCATGGGATAGACATAAAGGAATTCTAGAGGTCAGGGGTAAGGGGCAACAGACTTCTAGGAAAACAAACTGAACTTACAAGCTCAAATGGGCAGACTGGGTGGGCCATAGGCCCTTATCTGCCGACACTGTCTATGTATCTATGTATCTATATATCTATGTATCTATGTATCTATGTAATCTCTCGACAGGAAATCTGTCTTTTTCTGAGTGATTCCTTCTGTTATTCTTCATAATGAGAAATCAGAACTAGTTTGCCCTCCTAAACTTTGGACCTCCTCTGAAGAAGCTCCAACTTCCATCCCCTGATTTTTAACATTCTCAGCTTGCAGTCAAACCATGGCAAGTTGAGACACAACACAAGGGGATGTACACAGACTAGAGCTAAGCGGTGGAAGGCCCCAGTGACCACTTCATTGTAGACTGCAACTGTAGTTTCCGCACCACCAGTGCATGCTGCAAACATTTCTGAGGTGTGCAGAACCAACAACAGTCCTTCAGGTCCAAGCCCTCTCAGAGGTGAAGGTGTCCACAGGGGATGGACTATAAGGGGGGGCCCTGAAACTGAACTTTACACAATGATTTGACCAACTGACTGGATCAATTTTGAGCCTATTAACCTTGAAACCAGGGAGAATGCCTGGTCTATGGTGTGACCATGTAGGTGGGTCATGATGGTAATCATCTGTGCAAGGTCCAAAGCTTCCATACACCGGAAGAAATCTTTACCAAATTGCGATCCTTCATCATTCACCCAAGCATTGAAATCACCCAAGATAAACCATCTAGGCAATTCCAAAATGAGGTCGACAATGCAGGATGTCATTTCCTCAAAAACTCCCTCTTCCAACCTGGAGGCCGATATATGAGGAGGATTCTGCAGCCCACACCTGGACCGCCTCACTAGTCCATGCACACAAATGATCCTGCATCCCCCACTAGGTGTGACACCAGGTTCAGCTCAGATCTAAAGCAGATGGCCACCCCCCCATGGTACTTCCATGGGTAGTGCACAACTGAGAAACCAGCCAGGACTGACACCTCCAGAACTGGGCCAGAGTAGTCCCCCAGCCAGGTCTCAATAATGCAAGCCAGAGCGACAGAGGAAATAAGATCTGCCATAACTGTGATCTTATTCCTGACTGATCTAGCATTGCATAGCACTGCCTGAAGTGGATGTAAAGAGTCAGCAGGTCCCTCACCTACCTGCCCACTTGGACTGATGGGATCCCTGGGAATGGGAACCAAACATGACTTACCCTCTCTAGTCCCCATCTAATTCCAGGGCATCTCTTGGTTCACACTACCCAGATAGGCACTGCTCCCTCAGCCCAGTGGTACCCCCCTTCCTGGGCCATTCCTACTAGGACTATGCAAAACCAAAACTATTTGGGACAAATACACACAGACACTGCACTTTTACAAATACAGATGTATCACTCTTTTAAATATTTGTTAGACCATATATAAGGTAGTATTAAACCTTCACTGAAGCGGATTTGATACACATAATGGCTCCTGTTCATAATACAAATGTATATATGATTGATAACTGTGTATATTTTCTAGAACAAAACAAAAAGGTGTATGCTGATAATAGAAAATACAGTTAGAATCAATGTTTTGACCTTTCAGGTAGGTCTTCTCCAGGAATTATTTATAAAGAGAAATTAGCAAAACTAACTTTGCTGTTTTCTCTTTGAAAATAATTTCTGAAGAAGACCTACGGTCAAAACATTGATTCTAACTCTATTTTCTATTTTCAGCATGTATTTAATATTATCATTTTGTTTTATTTTTCAGCACACATACTGGCACAGCACCATTTTGTTTGTTCTCACATTTTATTGAAACCTGTCAAACCCTTGGTCTTGTGTCATCATTAACGATACAAACAAACCTCAAATGCAAAATAATTTAGCAAACATTAATGTGCAAACAAATCCAACTACAGATACAATGACAAATACCAGACACCAATATTAAAATTCAGCCCTGTGCACAGCCCTGATTCCTACACATGTGGCCTTTAGAAACACAGGTCACATGGCAGTCAGTCCCCCCACTTTGATATGCCCTGATGAGGAAGGCCCCAGGATCCCCTGTGTGCACAGCTTGAGAGGATCACAGCCAGGGGGCTGTCACAAAATTGGTTTGTGCAGGGCTGTGCCAACAATTGTATGGGCCCCTCTGCAAAATATGTTGAGCCCTACTGCCCCCACCAATAAATGTGCAGTCACCGTAAGTGCATTTTAAATTTTTATAGCGTCACTTTTTATTTTTATATCACTCCTGCTAAGCATCCATATTTTGTCCATGCTGCTCCCAATCCCTTGCTGGTGCCATGATCAAGGAATTACATGATTTAATTTGTTCTTGCTCCTTCTGATGACACAAATGCAAAGATCTGATGTTTTGAGTAATAGACCAAACTGCTTATACGGTTCGTACCCACCACCATGTGAAACTGGAGTAAGAATCTTCTGACACCACTGGTGAAAGATGCAAAATAAAATGGACTACCAATTGAAAAAGAGAACTATAAGTTTGTCTGTGATAAAAAATATTCTTAGAATTGCCCTCTGAGGCAGTGGGCCCCCAGACAGTGTGGGCCCTACTGCAAATGCAGCTCTTGCACCTCACTGGTCACTGCCCTGGGTTGGTGCAGATTTTGTGCCAGTCCCCTGTGACTAAGAATTGAACCCATTATCATTGCTCTCAAAGTGCCAGAAAATCCTCAGCAAGTGTTTGCTATTCAAAAAGTCCCCTTCTTCAATTTACATACCAGACAGCTAATTCAGATGTAGCAAATCAGGCAAAATCTACTCCTTCCATTACAAACTCTTATCTACTTCCTTTACAGAAGAACCACATGGCACTGTGCTGCATGTCAGAAAATAATCATCTAATCTCTGACCTCAAGAGCTTCAATATTTAAATTGCGCTGAGTTTTCTTCATTTCTGTGAAGGACTTCCCTGTGCTGGGGATTATAAAAGTCTTATTATTCAGCCACCGTAGTTAGCCAATTGTGTGTGGCTTTTATTTTGAATAGCTCATTTTAAAAGCAGCACAATCATTTTGTCAAGAAGCTGCACTTTAAAAGTCTCACAGATGACAGAGCTGTCCGTGAACATTAATTAGGCACTGTCTAACACCTGCTTGCAAAGGGAAGATTGATATTTTTGCACTATTCAGTCAATGCAGAGTAATGTCTTTGAACCTAGTGCCCAAGGACTCGACTTGCAGAAAACCATTATAGAAAACAAATCTTTTGTGGGATTAACCAATGCGTTTGCAGAGATAATACCTTTAGACATTGCTTTAGCTGCATTTTTATTAGTTTCTGTTTTTAAAAGTTAGTTTCATTATCATGGTTGTATAGCAATTTAAGGTCAGAAGAGGTACTAGGATCATCAAGTGTGCCCCCACATCATAAGTGGCAACAAGCAAGTATGTTGTGCAAACATATATTCATTCAAATGGGTTCCACACCCACCCTATTACCCAGCCCTTGCAAAGCATTAAAGTTGTCTAGGTTTGAAGTCCAGTACTTTTTCTGGTTAACTGTATCCACTGGTAGACTGCTCCACAGGTTCACCAGCTTCTGGGAGAAACAGTGCTTACCAACAATTCCTCTCAAGTTGCCCCCTTTGAGCTTTAGTCCTTGTGTCCTGCTGGAGCACACCAGATCAAACATCTACTTCTGTTTGACTTTGTTGGCACCCTTCAGTATGTGGAAGACTGATATCCTGTCTAACCTCTGCCTCCTCTACTCTAGTGAGCATGTTATAAGCATTCATCATGGCTTCCATCTTCATACCCCTGATCATTTTAATAGCCATGTGTTGCACCCACTCTACTGCCTCAATGTCCTTTTTACGACTGTGGATGGAGCCACCAGGAGTATTGCATGTACAAAAGGAGTGATGTTATGTTTTCTGTCTGTGGAACTGAACAAAGGTGTAAATAGTCTCCTCCGCCTTACCCTCCTCCAAGAAATGTTTTCCACCCTCAAATAAATACTCTTTCATGTTAGTCAATGATTGCAGGGTACTATTTTCTTTCTTAAATGGGTGGTACAAGAACTGGAACCTGAGTAGTGGGAGGCAGCATTGTTTTTTGGGGGGCATGAGGTGGATCTGTCATGTTGAAAGAAGAGTCACTAGTTTGGGATTTGGACCAAGGAACCGAACAAGTCTGTGGAGTCCCTGAATTTTGTTAAGGACTAGGAGAACAGAAGTTACTTAATGCCTTCAAACTAACTTAAAAACCCTTGAAACAAATGATTATCAGAGTCCCCTGGTGTCCTAAGAAGTGTCTGAAACTACAGCTTCCAAGGAAAATAGACAGCTTTCAGGTATTTCTTAAATATTTATATACTAAAAACAAAGTTCAGCTTTTGGGATTAACAATATTTGTTTACCATATTCTATCTATCTATATACATATATAGTTTGTCTTTTTAGTAGTTTCAAAACCTTGAGGTGTTAGTAATGCATTTAGACATACATTTTTAAATTGTCTTTACAGATAAATCATGCAGATTCATGTGAGGGCACATTTTTGGGGGGAGGGGGTTCAAATTATTTTAATCATGGACACAGTATTTGGTAAATACAGTCCGTGGTGAAGTGTATTTTTCTTTTTAAGTTTGAGAAGTGGAGTTGACTTGCACATGTTAAAAATACCAGCTGCAATTAACAGCTACTTGTAGAAACAACATGCTGTTTTTTTTCCTACTTACTTTTTTCCTGGCTCAGTTTATATCAGTGAAAAGAAAGACTGGAACAACTATCAGAGCTGCTATCCCCCTGGACAAGTTATGTATCACTCATTTAAAATAACACAAATGTAGTTTCACATTTTTACCATGAGGGAAGCAAGAAGATGAACCAGGGGAGGGGTAATTTTTTCTAACATTCCTGGTGAGTTTATACTCCTTGGAACCTGTTATTCTAGTTTTTATGACCGTGGGAGGAGCCAACAGGAGTACTGCATTCAGAAAAGGGCTGATGTCATCTTTTATTCCAAACAACATGATAGCGTATTAAAAATAGATTCCTCAGCTGAAGCCTCATTACTATGTTGCCTATGTGTGTATAGGAAGCTTTAGAGCACTATTTTTCCTTTGGCTTGAGGAGATAATTGAGCCCACATAAAGTTAACTCATTATCTCTGGGAGTCATTCTATGTCAGATTACCAATGGATATTACAGACATCATAGAAAGCTATCAGAAGTAGAATGGGTTAAACACTTCCTGGAACTTTCTGCATAACAAGTTCCCCTAGGCACCTCAAAGCACCTCATTAAGCCATTTGACACCACCATCCTAAGAGCAGTCAGTGGCTACTTTGCAGGACATTGCATAGCAAGAGACCCAACCTTGCCTTTTTCCAAATAATATACCAACTTCATTCTCAGGCAGGCAGTTCTGGGCTACTGTTTATATTCTACTGAATCTTCTTAACTTGCAGTTTGTGACTATAGGTGTTTACAACTGAATGATAATAACTACATTTGCTTCACTTGCAAATAGGTAGGCATTTGTGTGTCTAATTTCTGTTTGACTTACTGTAGGTTACACATAGAATCTTAAAAAATCATAACATGCTGTATTGTGATTCAATGAACTGATAAATGGAGATGTTGGTTTCTTTTGCAAATTCATTTTTCCTGACCATGGATATACTAAAACAAAAATTTCTCAACAAAATGTTTTTAAATAAAGAGTTTAGTAGTAATTTAGTTGATATGGTGTAAAGAGCTGCTCCCTGGAAAATTATCTGGTTGGGGGACTGCCACAAGCAGAATGGGCCTTCACAGATGGGGGAACTCACAGCAGCAGAAGAAGCATGTTGGCATTAAAAGCTTAGTGGTATGGATGTAGAGGCACCAGTATTTAAGCATGACTTTGGTAGAGGATTAATTGTGACTGGGGGGTGAAGGAGGGAGTGAGTCTTGATATTTTTAGAATGATGGTTTTCTGAAACTTCAGCCTTCAATGGGTTAGACTCTGCAGCCATCTGTACAGTATATCACTAATCCACATGCAGTGTGGTATGAGTAAAACCCAGATCACCAGACCAGGACCAGTGCTATAAAATCTGCACTGGGCACAGCTTTTGCAAATATTGCTGATCCAGTGGAGCAGCAATAAAGTATTGCATTCAGAAAAGGGCTGATTTCTTCTTTGCTACCAAACAACATAATAGTGTGTTAAAAATAGATTCCTCCACTGAAGCCTCATTACTACACTGCCTGTGTGTGTGTGTGTGTGTGTATATATATATATATATATATATATATATATATATATATATATATGAAGTTTTAGAGCACTATTTTCCCTCTGGCTTGAGGAATTAATGGAGCCCACAGAAAGTTAACTCATTGTCTTCTAGCAGTCAGAACTTTCTGCATAAAAAATTCAACTAGGCCCCTCACAACACCTCATTAAGCCATTTGACATCACCATCCTAAGAGCAGTCAGTGTGCTTCTTTGCAGGACATTGCATAGCAAGAGTCCCAGCCTTGCCTTTTTCCAAATACAGCAACTTCATTCTCAGTCAGGCAGTTCTGGGCTGGGCTACTGTTTATATTCCACTGAATCTTCTTAACTTGAAATTTGTGACTATAGGTGTTTACAACTGAATGATAGTAACCACATTTGCTTCACTTGAAAATACATAGGCATTTGGGTGTTTAATTTCTGTTTGACTTACTGTAGGTTACACATAGAATCTGATAAGTTCATAGCATGCTTTATTGTGATTCCATGAACTGATAAATGGAGATTTTGGTTTATTTTACAAATTAATTTCCTAAAATTTCTCAAACTTTTTACAAATAAGGAGTTTAGCAGTAATGTAGTTGATATGGTGTAAAGAGCTGCGCCCTGGAAAATTACCTGGTTTTGGCGGTGGGGGGTTCCACAAGTAGAATGAGACTTCATGGATGGGGGGAGCTCATAACAGCAGAAGTGGCATGTTGGCATGAAAAGCTTAGTGGTATGGATGTAGAAGCACCAGTATTTAAGCATGACTTTGGTAGAGGATTAATTGTGATGGGGGGAGGAGAGTGAGTCTTGGTATTTTAAACATAATGATTTTCTAAAACTTCAGCCTTCAATGGGTTAGACTTTGTAGCCATCTGTACAGTATATCACTAAGCCACATGCAGTGGGGTATGGGTAAAACCCAGATAACCAGACCCAGGCCAGAGCTGTAAAATCTGGACTGGGCACAGCTTGTGCAAATATTGCTGATCTGGTGGAGCAGCAATAAAAGATAAATTATGCAATACCCTCAATAACACAGCTACTCCAGTTTACATTTACCTGATGCCCATTTTTAGGCCTTATATAGTAATATCTTCCTTCAAGAGAACAGCTTGTAATATAATGTGTCAAATTTACATCGGCATTTGGGCATATTCACTTTTACAGTATATTATATGAATTTTGTATGTGAACTGTATATCAGTCTCTAAAAAAAAATTAAACACATCAAATGTCTTAAAAAACTTGTCTCAACATTGTGTTTATCTTCCACCTTGTCACAACATGCAGTTGTCTCAGCAGTGTTTTCCATTAGGGTACAATACCTTCATGTATATGATGGCCTGGTTCTGTTGAGTTGATTGCTATAACAGTGCATAGAATAAAATGCAAAACATATAGGTAACTGTAATACAGAAGGTGGCATTATTTTTAATTATACAATGGCAAGGAAAACTGTAAGAAGCTGATTGGCTGCTGACCCATTGAAACAGTGATGTTATTACACAATAGCATCACCGTAGCTTTGGATTTGGATCATTCCTTGCATTTTCTCTTAAGAAATTTTTTTCCACACTAACAAAAACATCCTTTAATTTTTTTTTTATTCTGTACATAACAAGGCATTGTATAATTGCAATAAGGCACTCCAGGGTGTGTTTTATCATGTAACAAAGTCACTCCTGGGGTGTTGGAAGCACTCAGCTTTGCCTCGTGCTTCAACCCACCCCAGGAGTGACCTTATTACATGGTAACACACACCCTGTCATGCCTTATTGCTTAAATATGCTCTTTCTCGATGTACTGTACTTTGATTCAGTTAGTGTATGCAACAGCCTTCATGTGAACACTCTGGGCTTCTCTTTGACTCCTGATGTCTATTTGCTTTAGCTATTGTATATTGTTTGAACTGCTTTGGTCTTCTTGATGTGATGCCTGTGTGCCTAAACTATGGAATCTGTTTATTTACTGCTACCCATGTATCTCCAGTGAATGATTATTATAACTGTCTGCTCTCCGAGCCATTGTTTTTTGACTTGTTAACTGTGCTGTCTTTGTATTAGTTTCGACGAGGTGCCTTTGTAAATGAGTCTCTGACTCAAAGGTTTGTAAATCTGATATTTTTTTAAATAAATAAATAAATGTTTATGTTTAAGCCCATGAAACACCCTTATCCAGTTAATGCATTCACAGTTGTAGTGGCTCTGCCAGAGCTTGTTTGTATTTGGCGGCCTAGAACTGCATATTGTGCTCCATGTGGAGCCAGAAGAGGGCCTTGTAAAGAGGCAGGATAACTTCTCCTCCACTGCTGGTCATGCAACTTTTGATACATCCCAGCATTCTGAAAACCTTCTTGACAGCAACCATGCACTGCTTGTCATGCTACAGCCCATTGCCTGTTATGACTCTAAGTCATTTTCCTTATCCAGTGCAGAAAGAGGAGCATCTCATAGTATTTAGATTCTGCCTCTGTTTTTGTTCCTATAAAGTAACACCTTGCACTTGGCTACATTGAATCTGAGACAATATCCCAGACTAGAAGACTCACTCACTCACCACACTTTATGTCCTGTGTGTTTGTCTTTCACTTATTGATCATATTGACCAGCAACATCATATAAGCCTGCCCGTTTCATGCCAACATCTCAAGCAAAAGCATCTTCCTCAGGGCTAAGCAGCAGACTCATAGATAGTGTCCTGCTGGAATATAGAATTCAGTTTAAATCTGGAAAGCATTTTGACATATATGTCTGGCATTGCATCACAGCTAGTGTGAATGATATTGGTCTCCCTCCAGTGGAGCTGCCCCAAGTTTAGTTCTGGGGCTGGCAAGATGCACTGTGACCAATAAAAGACAAACATACAGTATACTATATCAAGTGTGTTGAGTAAGTCATTTCCCCTAACCTGAGATATTGTTTGGATGACTTGTTAGGAACAGTCCTCCCAATATTTTTCTTTTTTTTCTGCAGAGGGGGTCAGGCTAGTATCTCATTTGTACTGAATTTGACAATTCAGCAGTTTGACCAATTGCCCAGCTTATTCAGTTCCTCCTAAAGTTTATTATTTTTATGCAGTTAATTTATCCAGAATAGTTGCAGACTGAAATGCATTATTATTTTCAGTGGGTTCCTGCTTCTACTCAGTTTTATAGCTGGGAGGACTGATGCCATGACTTACTCAGGATTACGCTATGAGCAAATGGCTATGATAAGATCCCAATGCTGGATCTACAGTTTCAGATCAGTACTCCAAACATTAGGTGACACTGCCTTTCTATTGAACTGAAAAGAAATGCCAGCTAGCTGGTATCCTCCAGTGAGGTGAAGACACTTCCTGCAGCCCAGAGGTGGTAAATTCAAGGACTTAGGAGGTATGTTTTCTCCCACAGGGTGGTAAACATTTGGAACAGCTTACCAGTGGACATGAAGACAATACAGGTCTTCAAGGTACAGAAAGAGCACACTGGTTGCACTCAAATACAGTGAAATAGTGGTGTAACTCACACATTAAAGTATAGCCATCAGAATACATTTATTGTAGCCGAGAAGCACTGCACCAAAACTTAGTGCATTGCATAGAAACTGATGCTTCATCAGATAATGTTGTGACACCTAGATTTACTAGGTTTAATTTGGAAAAAAAGAAGGCCATGGCCCATTGAGATTCTCCCTCACACAATGTGGGCTAGTAAGAGTAGGTACGTTTAATAGACAACCAGATATCAAGATATTTCTTCAAAGTGTCAAATTTATTGATATCAACTAATTTGTGTGGCAGTGAATTCCAGAGTCTATATGCTCATATTGTCATGAAGTTATTCCATTTGTTGGTATTTGCCTTTGAGTATAATTTGTTTATTAGGGGACCTAAGTGTTCTTGTGTTAGAGAAAGAGACCAAGCTGGGCTGATAATTCTGGGGACTGTAAAACTTTATAAAGGAATAAGCTGTCTCCCCTGCAGCATCTTGTTTGAAGGGTTTGTAGGCTTGTTTCCTGCAGCCTCTCAGAATAAGTCTTATTAGTCAAGCCTGAAACCATTTTTGTAGCCTTCTTTGTACTTGTTCCAATTGAGCTATGTCACCTGATAGGTAGGTGCTCCAGAAGGGTGATCCGTTATCCAAATGAGGTCTTATATGAGATCTATATAGGGAGATGAGACACTGTTTGGTTCTAGTAACAAAGGCATGTTTAATTTGACTCAGAAGGGAGTGTGCCACCTTGGTGACTTTTGAACAGTGATTGTGTGCTGAGAGTTTGTTATTAACAAGTATTCCTAAATCCCTTTCTGTGCTTGATGACTTTAGTGGAGTATTGCTTATTTTATATGTATTTTCTGGATTTGAGGTGTCAAAATGGAGGACAACACATTTATCAATATTGAATTCCATGTGATTTGTCCATGCCCATTGTTCAATTATATATGTCAGAAACTAGACTATTTAGGTTGTCAGTTGTGTCTACATGGCCACCAAGTTTTAAGATATCTGCAAATTTTGATAACCAGTTTTGGGATGAAACTTTCATGTCACTAATGTATAGGTTGAACAATGTGGGTCCCAGTACAGAGCCCTGGGGAACTCCGCTGCTTACTAGACATGGAGTTGACAGTGAGTTGTTAATGTTAACCCTCTGTGTTCTGTTGGACAGCCAATTTTTTATCCAACTGGTAAGGCAAAATGAAAAATCAAAGGATTTCAGTTTTGAAACCAAGTTATTAGCGATACTTTGTCAAATGCCTTTTCTAAATCCAATAGAATAACATCTGATGGAATTTTGTTGTCTAAACCTAGCTTAATTTTATTATAAAAGGACACTAGATTAGTGGTGCATGAGCGTCCTTTTGTGAAACCATGTTGTGACTTGTCCAGCAGATTATGCGTACCCATTTCACTTTCAATAAATGTTTTGATAATCTTTTCCATAGTCTTACAAACAGATGTGAGGCTTATGGGTTGATAATTCTGGACATTGGTTTTACTACTCTTTTTATGGATGGGGGTTACTGTTGCTGTGCAGGGCTGACACACCTTAAAAAAAAAATCTAATCCTGATCCAGACAGCATTATGCCAAGGTTTTTATTTGAAACAACCAAGGCAATGGTAATTCCCCTAAAGATAATATTTAATAAATCCCTTGAAACCTGCTACATTACCAATTTAAATGGAAACGTTTAAGGCAAAGCTGCCACATACAGACCTGTAATAGGTAGCACATCAGTACAAACACTTATGTTAATACTCAATTTCATGATTCAGAAACCTTTAAATAAACATCCCATCCAAAAAACATAAAGATAATATATGCAAGATAGGAACACACCAAATGAGAAAAAGTAAAAACAAAAAAAAAAAACATGTGAATCAGAAAAATGGTGGCAGGGACAAAATGGAAAAGGAAAGGCATTGGGGGAAGGAGAAGAGGTGAGGGAAGGGAATAGTAGGGCAAATATGTAAAAAAAGGGAGGAGGTAGAGGAAAGAAAATCAAAGAAACCAGCTGGATTAGCAGGCAATACAGAAGAAGGCAGGCAGCCATACTACTACAAGACTAACAAAGGTACAAACAGCAACAAAAGAGTCAAACAATAAAACCAACAAAAGCCACAGCACTCAACCCTCATGTCTGTGGACAAATAAAAGATATTGGTACTCCACTACTTAGAAAGGCTAAAACATATTTTCAGTGTCCTATTGGGTCATTGACTGCATATTCGATAGCTATTGAATTGTTTGTACAGAATTAGTAGTATGTTTTTTATGACTGCTTTTATATTGTATTTTCACTGCTTATTGGATGACAGGACACTATGTGTTTAGTTGTCATCTATGATCTTATTTTGATTGGTTAGTGACATCCCACAGGGTATATAAGGTGAGTCATTGCTTAGGTAGGCATCTCCTCTTGAAAATGCACCAAGTACAGGTATGAAACTTCAGGGATCGGCATGGGACAGTTTTTTTTTTGTACATTGAGTAAAATATTTTTTAGCCTTTCGAAGAATTAGAGTACCAGTATCTTTCATATGTCCACAGCTACAGAAGGTGAGTGCTACGTCTTTTGCCACTTTTATTGTAGAACCAGAAGAAGACATACGATTAATACTGCACAGAACCACTGTCAAATCTTTTACAGCATTGCACGGCACTGAAATTTAAGGTAACACATAATATAAAAGAAATTGCTAAATAAGTGATGCAGACTTGAATAGGAGCAGAGTACACAATGTCAGACATTTTTTGCACCTGACAGAGTTCTTATATTTCAAGTAGCCAAAAGAACACAACATGACTTGTTGAAGAATCCCCTGGCAACTATCACCCCATTTCTGTCCTCCCTACCCTTGCCAAGCTTCAAGAACACATTGTCCTCTCCCAACTCACCTCTTTTCTATCTGACACTTCCTTTTTTAACCCTTTCCAGTCTGGTTTCAGGAAAAAAACACTTAACCACCACCTCTCTCCCAACGGCTCAGACTCTATCCTTAGTGGGATGGACAATGGCCAAATTACCTCTGCCATTTTTGTGAACCTGGCCAAGGCCTTAGACATTGTCTGTCACTACCTTCTCCTTGACTCACTTCCAGCAGCTCGCCTATCTCCCTCCACCACAAAATGATTCAAGGCCTACCTTATTGGTAGAACCCAATCAGTTAAGATCTTGGATGCCACTTCCCCTTCCCTGCTGATTAGCACTGGAGTCCTCAAGGGCTCAGTATTAGGGCCCCTCCTATTCTCCATCTTCTTAAATGACTTTCCCTCTATCTGCTCTCCATTGTCCACTATACATATGTATGCCGATGATACAGTCCTGGATGAATCTGGCTCCTGTGCTGATGAGGTTACAACCAGCTTACAGAAACACTTCAACAAGGTTCAGCTCTGGTTTGCTAACCATCAACTTTTCCTCAATGCCAAGAAGACTGTCTCCATGACCTTTGGCACAAGACAGAGACTCTCTAGGCTTCCCTTCCTACCCACTTTTCACACCCTTGAGGGGACCTTACTTGAGGACACATCCACCTTCAGGTACTTGGGTGCTTGGTTGGACCACCACCTAAACTTCTCTGGACATATTGATGCCATTCAATAAAAACTGTGCCCCAAGCTTGATGCCCTGTTCAGGAACCATAGTTGCATCCCTCCTACGGCTAGGTGTGAACTTGCTCAGAAGATAATACTGCCCATTTTCAACTACTATGATGTAGTCTATAGTGCTGTCACTAAGTCCTCCCTGGCCAGACTGGACACCCTCTTCATTTCCTTCTGCCACTTTGCCCCGAATGCTCCCCCCTCACACCCATCACTGTGATCTTTATCCATGCCCTATCCTTCCCCTCTATTACAAATAGGCAACTCTCCCACTGTGCTAAATTCACCACCAAGCACTGGTTGGATGAGCTCCCTTCCTACCTCAACCCTTCCTTTATAACACCCCCCACCCTCCCATTCCCTTAGATCAACAGACTCCCATACCCTGGTTGTCCCCCGTAGATCCACCCAAATCCACCAATCCAGTTACTCTCACTGCCTTCTAAAAATCTGGAATTCCCTTCCCCCTCAAATCTGGCACTCATCCTCCACCTACTCCATCAGTTCTGCCCTCAATAATTACCTTGTACCTAGCTGCTCCTGACATGTCCCTCCCTAATTCCCTCCTCTAAGCCCTAGACAAATCCTAACCCTCTACCCTCACCTTCATTTTTTCCTGTGCACACCCACACCCAAATCTGTAGTCCTCCTCCCCTTCCCCTAAATTGCTCCCTTACTGGCCTCTCTTGATCTCTCACAGAATGTAAAGGACCCTGAATGCTCTCCATGGGTCCCTTTTCTACCCCGGAAAGGGCTTGTATCTCTCTACTCCCTCCCTTCCTCGACCATCTTAAAGGAGTCTCTCTGGGACACTGCCTTATCCCCTTCTCTCTGGTCCCCCAGTCCCCTTGCAGGGTTCCTCACATCCTGAAGGGGTCTCCAGGGACATGACTCTTCCACCTCCCCCCACCTCACCCCTCACCCCCCTTTTCCCCCTTTCTTTCATGTAAGCCCTTTCTTTTTACTTATTAACCTGGCACTTATTATTGTCCACCCTTTCTACATCTTATGAGCAATACTGTTATAACACTGTTTGTAACACCTGCCTTACAATTATATGTTAATGTTGACCTTGTAACTTGAGTGTTTAATGTCTCATTCCAATTGTATCCCTCCGCCCCCCCGGTCACACCAGGAGATGAGCAACTTGTTGCTTAGTGTGCCTTACTGGTGAAACATTTATATAAATACATAAATAAAAAACACTGCTCACTCAAAAAGAGCCAAGTGCAGGAAGCTTATGACAGACTTCATAGTCTGTAGAGCTGGTATGATCCTCGATAATCTGAAAGACAAACAGAAAAGTTTTGAACATTTATAAAAAATGGCATGATATCTATGCTGTCATTGAGCCCCTCTGGATATAGGGCTCAAAGGTTATAAATCCATTTGGATTCATGTTGCAGCAAGATTCATAGTCTATCACCACCTCTGGGATGACATTAAACATGCTCAATGCCCATGAATTTCTAAGACTTTGGATCACTATTGTGGAATCTAGCAAAGTGTGTGCCCAATAGTGTGTTGGGTTTGGCTTTTAGCACTGAGTGAGCATGCTATTGAACTCTTTACTTGAGCTGGTGTATAGTATGTCCTATGTAAATCTAGGGCAAGGGCAGGTGAGAACATAGGTCACAAATGAAGTCTTACAGTTGGTAAACTGTTTCATTAGCACATTTTGTGATCTGGAAGGATCCTGGAATTCTTTTCCTTATATACATAGGCAACAAACATTACACCAGATGTATTTGAGGCATCCAGTGGAAGGTGAAGGGAGCCAATCAGGTTGAGATGTTTCTGTGGGCTTAGAGGAAAAACTACTGGTAATCATGTTGCCTAAATTATAGCCTTTCCTGAAGGTCACCCTCGGTTTGTCACCAATAGAGTTGCATACTGTAACAGGGTATCCCCATCAAGGACATGCCAAAATCTGTGGCAGTATTTAAGATCTGTGTTGCAAGGTAGCTAAACTCAATGACAAAAGTCACAGGTTGATTCTCAGGAGAGACTTTGGCTTTAGGTGTTGCACTACAGATCATCCAGATCACATTCAAAGTAACCACATGCATAAACCACTCTTTGAGCTCACTTGCCTACAATTCAAAAACGTCTATACTGGAGCAGTTACCATGCAAACAAAGTGTCCATATGGTATACATCATTTCAGGTGCTGTGGTTGGGCACTAGATGCAACCAAAAGAATGTTCCTGGAAGACTGTTTTCTGAAAGTTTCAGAATGCACTCTGTGCCCATCCACAGCAGAGAAACAAAGATCCAGGAAAATGATCATCACAGGATCAGAAACAAATGTAAGTTGTATCCCGAAAGTATTAAGAGTTTGAACAAGTGTAGCAGCTGATGTCATATGTCCCTGCCAGATGAATTAAATATCAATAAATCTGCTCTCAGAATGGATTTTGGAAAGAAATGGATTTCTGTTAAGGTTGAACACCAAAGACTGGTATAATAATAATAATCTTTATTTATTTTGCGTCTTTCAAATGTCAAGGCGCATTACAAAATATAAAACCTCAAAACAACAATAATAAATACATAAAACCATAAAATTGCACAGTTAATCACAGTAGGCCTTACTCCATAAATACGTTTTCAATGCCTGCTTAAACCCCCACAAGGTCGCGCACTCCCGAATCAGACGGGGTAGAGAATTCCAAAGGGTAGGGGCCATGTGCACAAATACACAGGCCCCTGAAGATTTCAAAACTACCCTTGGAATCTCTAGCAACCCCTTGTCAGTTGAGCGGAGCAATCACTTGGGGCAGTAAGGAAGTAGTAGCTCTTTCAGGTAGTCAGGGCCGAGTCCATGTAGGGCTTTATAAGTCAGTAATCTGACTTTGAAGGTGAGCCACCACTGAGCTGGCAGCCAGTGCAGTTCACGCAGCACGGTGTGATATGGGAAATCCGAGGAGTCCCTGTCATGAACCAGGTCGCAGCATTCTGCACCAGCTGCAGGTGGCAGATATCAACCCCTGGAAACCCAAAGTAAAGGGAGTTGCAATATTAATAGGAGGGAGCGATGGTGGCACCCATGGCAGTCCCATATGTTTGCAGATAATACTTCTGATTATTTATTTATTTATTTATTTATTTATGTCTTTGATAACCAGGTAAGTGCACTGATCCAAAGGACTGTTTTCAGTCACAACCAAGGCCACACACGTGGCACAGCAGCACAGAAAATAACTTGATACATGTTAACAATGGACAGTACAGACTCCATGTGGCTTATAGCCAGCAGTCATGAACTTGTTACAAAGAAGCAGTTGAAGTGCAGTGCTAGCGTTTTTGTTCACATAAATGCACTATTTACAGTGTGAGGATACTCACATCTTAACAGTGGTAGTCATATTTACAAAATACAGTATTTACAGCAGGAGCACATTAATGATAGGCATAATATTTACATCAATATATACAATAGAAGGCACAGTGCAGTTCAAATCCTAGCAGCGGCAGGTGGATTCCCTCAGCAACCAGCACTTCAGTTGCTACACATGTATGCTGATGATACTGTGAATATGAAGCAGTTACTGGTGAGAGTTAGTCTTGTTGCATCTAAAAGTAATTTAGACGGAAATTGTGCTGCCAAAAGGCAGGTGGTCAAATGATCTTGTGCCGTAATTCCTAGGTCACGCCGAATGCTGGTGTAAAGGCAAAGCAAATTTTATTTAAAAACATAGAAACATAGACTTTGACAGCAGATAAGGACCGCTTGGCCCACCCAGTCTGCCCATTTCCCTACCTATTGAATAAGCTGCAGATCCTAGTTAACCAATAGCATACTTCTTCCTACCCCCCTCATCAGAATTGCTTATGTCTGTCCTATGCATTCTTGAATTCCACCACTGTTTCTGATCCTAAAGACGCCCATCCTGGAGGGTTTGTGCACCGTACACATTCAAATCAATTACAAAAATTAAATTACAAAAAATATAAACATTATAATAAATATACTAAATTAATTATGCATTATTATAAAACATTTTAATTTACTCAAAAAATAACTAAAAATCTGAATATATAACCAGGGACAGAGTTAAACCACAGAAGTCAGACATGGAGTAGGATTATAAAACAAAGTCTGAGAAGGCTTGAGTATACAGAAAGGTCTTGAGGCGAGCTTTGAAAACCTCGACTGAAGGGGCCTGTCTTACAGATTGAGGTGGCAAATTCCACAGGACAGAGCCAGTGACACTAGAC
This sequence comes from Neoceratodus forsteri, assembly GCA_016271365.2. Lineage (NCBI taxonomy): Eukaryota > Metazoa > Chordata > Ceratodontiformes > Ceratodontidae > Neoceratodus > Neoceratodus forsteri. The sequence goes on from CM057454.1 coordinate 734,986,099, forward strand.
TCTGTCACCAGAAGTTTTTAACTTAGTCCTGGGAATCTCAAGGAGGCCCCTAGAGCAGGAGTGAAGGGAGTGGACCAAGACAGCAGGTGTAAAGAGGTCCTTCAGGTAACAAGACCGACAACATCCACTGACAACCAAATAAATTCTGAGGATTAAACCAATCTATCAAGCTTGGACAAAATGTCCAGAAAATCTCTAATGTATTAAGTCCTATGATAACCATTTGCTTCAAAATGTGATCCACAGAAATAGACATCTTCTTTGTAAGTGATCCTTGACCAGATTTTATGGCTCTGCCTAGTGGGTTGGTGTGGTCCTTGTGATAGCTTTTTGGGTTACTGGATAGCCCGCCTGCATCAAGGGTATGGTGGGCAGGATGCTAACACCCCCTTCCAACTCAATTACACAACAGTTATGGCCCTATCACTGGCAAAATGGAAATTCTGGACGCCTTCAATAACCACTTCACAACGGCTGGCCTTGCCTTTGACACCTCTCCAGCTAACCTGCTGAGGGAACAATTAAGCTCCCACTACACTGGTGATCAGAGAGTTGACTCTTCCTTCAGCTTCAAATCTATACTGTTGAAACAAGTAGAGGATCTTATATGGCAGCTGGATACCAAAAAAAGCGCAGGGGCAGACTCTCTGGACTCCTACTTTCTAAAGATTGCATGCTATGTACTTACAGTCCCCCTAGCACACCTCTTTCTCTTTAACCTATCCCTAAACTCTGGCTCTATTCCCACACTGTGGAAGACAGCCCAAGTGGTTCCCCTTCTAAAATCAGGGGACTCTATGGATCTTAATAATTACAGACCCATTTCCATTCTACCAATGCTATCCAAGATGCTGGAGAAATTAGTGAGTAATCAGTTAAGGGAGTATCTTGACAATGCTAACCTCCTAAACCCAGCTCAATCTGGATTCAGGGCCAAGCACAGCACTATCATTGCACTAGCCAAGGTCACAAATGACTGGCAATCCGAATTAGATAAAAAGAATAATGTCTGTGCAGTATTCCTGGACCTGAGCAAAGCATTCGATACTGTGGACCATGGGCTACTACTTTCATCCCTGTACTCCATTGGCCTAGATTCATCCTCCCTTAAGTGGTTCAGATGCTATCTCACCAGTAGGTCACAGCAGGTAAAAGCTGAAAGTGACCTATCCCCATTAAAACCACTGTCAAGAGGAGTCCCCCAAGGTTCTATTCTGGGTCCTATCCTTTTTGCCATTTATATAAATAACATTGATTCAACCCTTACCAATTCCTCTGTACACCTCTTTGCTGATGACGCTGTTCTGTATGTCAGCAACCCTTCGCCTGCAGCTGCTCGTGAAATCCTACAAACAGAATTCTCCTTGCTACAATATCAGCTACTCGAGAAAAAGCTTCTGTTAAATGCAAAGAAAACTAAAGCAATGATGTTCACAAATCAAAGCTCCACCAGCACATCCTCTCCAATCATTCTCCCTCAGCTATGCACTACACTTGGAGAAAATCTGGGGTATGTAGAAAACTTCAAATACCTAGGTGTGTGGATTGACAAAGACTTGACTTCACTCATCATTTAGAAGAACTGTTAAAAAAGCTTCACCAAAGGCTTGGCCTTCTCTATAGATTAAAACCCTTCCTAAACAGAGACTCAAAGATGAGGTTAGTCCAGGCCATTTTTCTATCAGTTGTTGACTTTGCAGACTTCCTTTATAGTCACTGCCCCATCTCCTACCATCACAAGTTGGATACCTTATATCATAGAGCAATAAGGTTCATTATAGATCTGCCATCTAATATTCATCATTGCTCTCTTTATGCTGCAGTTGGGTGGGTTTCCCTTCACCTCAGAAGGAACAGAAATGCAGCACTATGGATTTACAGAGAGTTGTCAAAAAAACTTCCAAACTATATCCTGGACTGCTTCACCCAGACCTCTTCTAGCTCCTATGCCCTAAGAAGCAACAACATCATCCTGCTCAAATTGCCCAAATTCAACACCAGGCTAGGGAGGCCAGCAATTAGCTATTCTCTAGTTATAGCATGGAACACCCTAAAAAAATTCCTAAAACTGTCCAATATCATTCCATTTGCATCCTTTAAACAGCATTGTACAGTCTTCTTCAAAGAGAAATGCAATTGCTACCACTAGAGCTAGCATTATCATCTCACAAATCTCCCTCCCAAACCATATATGGCATATTCCTTACAGACAGACACCCCATCTTATGGCACCCAGTAATACCTTCACCAGCCTAGTAATACATTATGTTGAGTGTCTGCCATGCCCCCCCCACTGGGATATGTATATACTGTACATACTGTAAATATTAGCTTCACTTTCCTGTAACCGTTTTTTATCATGTGAATTTACTGTACATCACTGTGTTTATAAACGTTATTTTCCCCTGTATGTATAACTGTCTTATATAAGTGTATGATGTATCTGTTGTGTATCAACTATTGAACCTTGACCTTATCAGGTCCATCTTGTAAATGAGCCTTGCTCAATGATGTTCGCCTGAATAAATAAAGATTTGATGATGATGATGATAAGGGAATATTCTCATTTGGTAATCCTTCCAGTTGCCAAAGATTCCTGGACAAAAACATCACCATAAAGTTTGTCTGTTACTGGGGTCAGTTTTCAAATGGGAATAGCTAATGGTATCATCAAAGTTGTCAGTAGACTTCATTCTTGTATTATTGCATATCCATAATAATAATTTGAAAACAGACCTGACTAAGGGTAAATATATCTAATAAAATGGCTTTCAGTCACAGAACAAATTCTAGAAATTTCATTGTTTTGAAAGAATCACCTAACCATGCATTAAGGGCCCTATGCATGAAGTGGGTGGGGGTAGGTGAAAAAGTTATATACCCCTCCCACGACCCCGTGCCCCGTGGACAGGTGCGTCCATACCAGCATTCATCAATGATGGCTACCTGTCCGTGGCTCCTCCATCTTGGCACACAGGACTCTGCAGGGCAGCCAGGGGAGGAGTCATTGCCCTGGGTGGGCATCCAATGGGATGCCCCCCTGGGACCCAAAGTGGATCCCACGTGTAGGGTGGCACCATCCCATACCAGTGCCACCACTCCTGAAATATCCAGGTGCTTGCCTGTCCAGCTCCCCTTGCTGCCTCCTGCTGCCCAGCAGTCAGGAGCAATATGGTGTGCCCTGTCCTGGTTCCCTGGTGACTGCAAGCCTGTGCCCATGGGGGCTCACAGTGGGTTATGGCAGGGTCTCCCTGGTGTACCCTGCATCACCCTCCACACCCATGTGGCCAGCACTACGTGGGTTAGTAAATACCACATAGTGCTGACATGCCCACAGAACGCCCCCAGCGCTGAGCTGTCTGCAGATGTGGTTGATCGGGTGTGGAGGCTCTGAGTATCCCTTCCTCATGCATTCCATGTGGGGGATGCAGTGGGTACGGAGTGGCTATGTGCCCCAGATACACACTTAGCCACTCTGCACTAATAGTGCATAGGGCTCTATATCCTTAGATGTGCACACTTTGTTATCAATCTAAACTTATCTATCTAGCAACATCCTAAGTGGGAATTTAACCTTTTTTAATTAAAATAACTTTTTCATGGGGGAGTGCCAGGGTGTTCAGGGCTCTGCAGGGGATAGACTATCAAGGCCCAGCCACAGAAACGAGGGACTTTTTTGTGCATGTGATGGCCTCAGGGTTTCCATTCCTGCCCAGAGACCTTGTTTCCTTGTTAGGCCCATTACCACTGGCTGGTCGACCTACCACCTCGACCCGTATGTTGAAGCAATCTGTTACACCTTGACAGTAGCTCACAGTTTGGGTAATTCTTTGAGTCAAGCTCTTAGATGGAATCTTGCACTCTATGCTTTTCTACTACAGGGGACACTATTAATCTACTCACCTAAAACCTTTGCCTTCTGAATTTCCTTCCATCTACTGAGCAAATTATTAACTAGGGCTGGGCTACCCATCGGGTATCTGGAGTGGGTATATCAGGTTTTGGCATTTTTGTTTCCATTGGGTAGGGTAGTTCAGGTAATTTACTACCCTACCTGTCATAACAGTGTACTTCTTAGGTCGACTACTGTTGACATGGGTAACGGGTTGGGTAATTTAAATTTTAAACCAGCATTACAGGCAGCCTGTGGGGTCCTGGGACTCTTCTGAAGTTATAATCAGGCACTACAGGCAGTAAGTGGGGCCCTGACAGCAGAAAGGAGCACATGATACCAGCCTGATAATCGGATTGGTCAGGGCTGGTGTCTGTGCTCCATGTCTGCTGTATGAGCATTGAGCATGCCGACAGAAGCAGAGTTCTTGGGACAGGGAGGAATCAGCACTTGCTCTGCAGTAGCGGCAAAAAAAAAAAAGTTTAAAACTTAAAAAAAAAAAAAAGAAAAAGCACAAAGTTTAGTCCACAAAGGAGCAATGATTGGGGACTGAATGGAGAATAATCAGGGGATCCAGTGTGATGCTCAGGAGAGAAGGAGGGGGTGGAGGCGCTCATTGCTGGCAGCTGCTGTGAAAGACATTTAGGCTGTATTACATACTGTCTGTTAGGCGCCCTGCCTGTGAAATACAGCAGCTACTCTGTGTCACTCTGCAGCATAGTGAAAGCCATTTAGGCTGTATTACACACTATCTGTTGGATGCACTGAGCCCTGTCTGACATAGCTACTCTGTGTGTCTCTGAAGTATAGCAAAAGCCATTTAGGCTGTATATTTACACACTGTCTGTTAGGTGCCTTGATCCCTGTCTGTGGCATAGCTACTCTGTGACTCTCTGCAGCATAGTGAAAGTCATTTGGGCTGTATTACACAATGGCCCAGATATTCAAACTGTGCCCAAAATGTGCACAACAGCAGGAGCCAGCGCAAGTCCACTGCGCCCATGCACAAGAAGCACGATATTCAAAAACTCTGCAGGTCAAGATGCGCCTACGACACACACAATTGAATATCACACCACCTGCGCCATAGCGCAACAAGGGATGTTCAGCTGAGCAGTCCAGATGCACCATAGCACAACCAGGGATGCTCCCCAGCAGCAGTGCAGCAATGCAACAGCACAACCAGGGATGCAGGGGCCCACCACCCATGCCACAGATGGGCAGAGGAACACACAGCAGAACAGGCATTGTCCTCCACACCCCATGCACTGCACAACTGGGGGAGAACTGGAATAACCACCAGCCCATGGATACCAGCAACCAACCCACAGCCGGGCCTTGGTGCCCCAGCACACTCCCTGGCAAGCTGTGACTGGCACACAAGGAGGGCCGACCACTCCGTACCACGCCATCCCACCAATGCAGAGCACACCTTGCACCATGATCCCCATACACCCTGCCCAGGAGTAGCACCCAACAGTGCAGGACACCCCATGCAAGCCACCACCCCAACTGTGACAATGCAACCCTGTGCACCATGCAGCCATGCAAGGCAGCCCCACCATGGGCACCCTGCAGCAGGCGGCAGCAGACAGTGATGCAACAGATGCATACACAGTGCTGCCCTGCATGTCTCCCCCGAGGTACAGCTGAGAACAACCATGCGTCAGCACACGAGGTACCCCACATGCGACAGGGCATGCCCCGGACCCCACCTCCAGTGGTACAGCACCCTGTACACCCTCCCAAGGACACATCCCATCCCAGTAGTGGCCACAACAGCCAGCACAGACATGCACAGTGTAGCATGGAGGCATGCACCACACAGGATGCAAGACAGTGCATGGACAAACACCCACCCATACCCAAGGGCACAACAACACAGGGACACAGTAGCGGGTCAACCAAGCCACTGGCATGTGGCCACGGCTGATGTGTACACATGGCCAGCACCCCTACATTGCACAGGTGTGCCAGCCATGCTGCACAGGCACCATGAAGCTGTATGCCACCAGCATGCTGCCAGAGCACAAGTGACAGACACTGGAGCACATCCCCTGCAACAGACACAAGTGACAGCATGGATGGTGGACAACAGCAGCAGAGGCCACAGTGCCACCGGAGGCAGACGTGCACCATACTGGTGATGGCGGTCAACCTGGCATTGTGCCGGGTACAGTTGTTATCCAGCATGGACAGCCATCACTGACACACCAGCAGACCATGCATATCACAGACATGCAAGGGTGTCAGCTGCACAGGCCATGGACGGTCTGACAAGGGTGCCATGCACACAGTGCAGGCCCCATGGACCACTGCACACAGGCATGCAGTGCACAGAGTACAACACACAAACCACAGACAGTGACTGATCCCCGTGTCCACACCATAGGTGGTTCACCTCTGCACACAGACACAAGCCGATGCGTGCACCACCCCCGACACCATGCACACCACTGCAGCTGAGCACCTGTAGCCTGCTGCAAATCAGAGACCACCACAGTTGGTATAACAAAATGTATATATTAAAACTATGTACAGTAAAGCTATATACAGAACTATATACAATGGGGGGGAGGGCCACATAACAGGTGGGGGCAGGTAAGGGGCAGGAGTGAACATATGGGAGAGGGAAGTAGGGGTGTGAGGGTGGGTCAAGGGGGGAAGGTGGTATTTGGGACATTAGGACATCACTGGCTGCCCCGGTTCTCTTCCTCCTGGTGCGATGGGATCTCCACCTCCTCCTCCTCACCCCGTGGCGGTGGATATGTCTCAGGAGCTCCAAGAACTCCCTCCCAACCTGCAGCAGCTCCTGGATGTCCTGCTGGATCTGCCGGAGTGTCCAGCCACCTAGGACGAGGGAGCAGAGTCAATAGGTGTGACTGTCCATCCCCCCTGCAGCCCACCCATTGTGCATGGCATACAGCCATGTGACACACCCCTGTGGTGGTGGTGTGTGACCACCCACAGTGACCGTGTCTACAAGACCTGCCCACCAGGCAGCCACAGCCATGTGGACCACTGCACACACCCGCCGCCCATGTCCTGCACAGCACCACCATGGCCATACAGTGACTTGGCTATGCGGTGTGAAGGCAGTGCCACAGCCATGTGCCCAGTGCATGCATGGACCACCATTGACGCACTCCCAGACATGCAGTGCAACTGGACAGTGCTGACTGTAACAAGTTGCATGCATGACAGTGGTGTTACTGGATGGTGGCCATGCCCAACTGCCCGCCCAGTTAAACAGCATGCAGTAGTAATCATGGATGTAAGGCACTCACCATCAGCAGGCTGGTCCATGCACTGTGAACCACCTTCATCCCTCCTGTCTCTCTCCTCCAACATGCGGCGCCTCCCCTCCCGGTAGCGCCTCCGTTCTCCTGGCCCTAAGGTGCAAACATGGAGAGAGGAACATCAGTACAATCTGGTAGCAATGTCCCCCCACCCCATGTGTGTGCAATCCCACACAGCCAGACACACCCCACACCCCGATACCACCACCACGGCCAACACTGGATGGCCCCCCCCATGTGACGGACACATGCAACCGTGATACCCGTATGGATGATAAAAGTGTATGTATGTTGTACCTACCTGGCTGTGGCACCATGCCCCTCCTGGCACGTGCCCATAGGCGGCAAGCAGGTCTGGGTCCCCGGGCCTCAGGTCCCCATAACGGTGGCGGCACTGCTCCGCCATCCGCCCCATACCGGTGGCCTCCTCCAGGGCATCGGCCACCTCCTGCCATACTACACTCCTGGCCCTGTCCAGGGGTGCCTCCCCAAACAAAGCCCCAACATGGGGCTCGACTATGGCCACAAGGTTTGCCAGCTCGATCTGGCTCCACTGCACAGCACACCTCCGCGCCATCTCTGCTGCTCAGTTCAAGCAAAATGACGCTCTGCAGCGTGGTCCTGCCACGTGCAGATGCTGCGCAGTACAGCACTGCCATTCCCTATCGCGCTGTCATCGAACAGCGCGACAGTGGTGCACCCATGCCTGACACATGGTGCCTAAGGGGCAAAGGTCGGGCACAGGGTCAAGGGTCTCTGGCACACAGACAGCCACAGTGCGATTGGAACCCAATGCATGTAGTGCAATTGGGTGCCTGTGTGCCTCCTTCTGTAGTGGCCTACCGTGCTGTTGCCCCATTGTGCCTACGATGCCCCAGTGCCACAGCACCGTATAGGTGAACAGCGCCGTAGCGCCACTGGCACAATGGTGGCCATGCTCTGCATTGCCTCCCGTGCACAGCACGTCAGCAGCACGGCAGGTGCCTGCATCATCAATCCGGCATGGAGTTAGGTGTGTACTGCGATGTCACAGAACTGCGCCCTTGGCTCTGGGCATCGTTCAACACAATTGCGCAAAGCGCAACAGTGCGATATTCAGCCGGCATATGCAAATCATCTAATCAGCCATTTAGTGGCGCAGTCACTGCATTTGCATCCACTTAAAGATGTGCCTCGCCTCATTTGCATGGGTTGCGCTATAAAAGTGCGACATTGGGCTGCACTGGCCATAGTCGGTTTCTGCAGTCTATTGCGATGAGTTGCATGCTGTTTGGCAGTGTGGACTGTGGTGTTTGGGACATGCATGGGACTGCACAGTCACAGGTAACACCTGTCATTCTCACAGGATGAAGCATGACCGAGCGTGTGGTGGAGGAAGAACAGAGTCGTGGGAGGAAGAGGAGGCAAAATTTCACTAAGGCCGAGACAGATGCCCTGTTCGAGGCCTACCTAGACCAGGAGCCGCTTCTCAGCGGATGCCAGGGAATACCACAGGCCTGTGCTGCTGCATGGGAGGAGGTGGCACGTGCTGTAAACCTGCATGGCAGCCACCAACGCTCCATGCAGGAGTGCAAAAAGAAGATGGCACAGACAGGTGGCGGATTAAAGAGAAGGTGGCTGCCATCAGGGCAGCATGGTCTGCGACAGGTGGAAGACAGCTGGAGGTGCTATGCCTGACCCTACAGAAAGAGCGGGTTGCTGGCAGCATGCAGTGTTGCACCATTGAGGGTGTTCCAGGTGGTGGATTCCAGATGGGTGGTAGCCCATCACTGCATGGTAGGTCATGGTCTGTCTATTGGGTGGGGGACAGGGTAGGTCACATGCAGTAACGCTACTTTTTTTCCCCTTACAGCTCCTGAGCATCTGCATGGGTCAGCAGTGGTGGGCTTCTCCACTGAGGGCAGTCACATGGAGATGGAGGAGGGCCCATCCACCTCCACAGGAATACGGGGGTCAGGGCAACAGTGGGCCCGCCTGGATGTCCGGACTGATGCTGGTGGAGCAGGTGCGGAGGAGGTCCTTCCCATGTCCCAGCGTGCCAACGTCCATGGATGCCAGCATGCTGAGACTCAGGCTGGTGCTGGATCCATCACAGATGATGATGGAGCTAACGTCATGGGCAGTGACACGTGTGTGCCACAGGATGGCCACACAGCAGGTGACATCACGGCCATGGCTGTGGGTGGTGCCACCGTGGAGGCCTGCATGTCATCACAGTCCCAGCCTGTTCCTGTCAGTACCAGTGGGGCAGCACTGCTGTGTGTCCAGGACAGTGGGACTGCTGCGGCCACTGCGGCAGCACCATTGAGCCCTAGGGAGTGGCAGCCGGAGGGGCAGCATCAGCAGTCGGCCAATGGCCATTGGGGTACAGTGTCAGGGGGTGGTGTCAGTGCACCACCTGTGGACTTGCCCAGGCCTGGCCCTGGTGTGCAGTGCCCACCCTCAAGGGGTGATGAGCATCAGGGCCGCGAACACCCTGAGGGACCGCATGATGATCAGACAGATGACCTCTTGGATGAGTACACCTGCATACTGCAAGCATCAGTCAATCAGCAGATGCAGCTTGTGATGGCAGTGGATGCACTGAGTGTGGCTCTGTGCCAGGCAGAGGAGCGTCACAGCAGAGACACCGCTCTGCTCCTGGCAGGGATGGACCGGTTGGGGGAGGATGTGACCGCTGCCATTGACAGGCAGACACAGACATTCACTGCTGTCATGGCCACAATGGGCACACAGTTATTTGCCCATGTGTCGCAGACACCATGCAGTGCAATGTCCACCCCCCATTCCTGCCATCGTGCAAAACCATCCTTGTCGACACCGGGTTCAGCTGTGGGCATCCCGAGCACGCCTGGCACAGGCATGTTCGGTGTGCTGCAGACCCCTGCGCGAGCGCAGTCACGTTCATGCTGTGGAACCCCTGGGGGACCGTTGGTGCCACCCCATGAGGCCAGTGGTCAGCCTGTCATTGCTGGTGGGTCTTGGCAGGGCCACCCTTGCATCCGTGCTGGCCGTGGCACTGTGACACGTAACTGACCTGTCTCCCAGCGCGGCTACTGTTTGATGCTGCCCTGAGTGCATTGTGTCATTCAGTGGGCAATGCATGGGTGAGTACCCAGCCCTGCACGCACACACACAGTCCATCTGCACACCCTCCCGGCTGCTATCTGCAGTTGCGTGTGCATGATGATGCCTGCGTTGCCCTGTACACCACTGTGCAATGGTGCCCAGCGTCTGACACACGCACAATGACAGGCAGTGGGCATGGTGGTCTGTGGACATGTGTGTGGCTAGGGGTGGCAGTCTGGGTCGGTGTGCCTCCTACCCTTTGTGCATGTCTGGTGAGGTGTGTGCGTGTATGACTGTGTGCCATGTTATACCTCGCCCATCCCTGGCGGTGTGTGTGGTTCCATGCCTGGCCACTTCCCTTGACGGCATGCACCCCTGGTGTGTGTCCATGTGTGTTTGTGGGTTGTGCCTTTGCCACTGGTGGTTGCACATGGCCCCATGACTTACCTGGGTTGGTTGAAGTGCTCCTCCATGATGGTGTCCAGGTGCAGCTGTGCCAGTCGGAGCAGTCGGGGGTCCCGTCACCCAAGGGGGGGTCTGCCAATCACCATTGTCACCGGCGTCCTCATCGTCCCTATCGCTGTCCCCCTCTTTGACCTGTACAGCTATCCCACATTCATTGGCCATGTTGTGCAGGATACAATAGGCCAGGAATAGCCCACAGGCCTTTGAGGGGCTATACTGTAGGGCACCGCCGGAGGTGTCCAGACAATGGAAATGTGCCTTCAGCATACCGAACACCTGCTCGATGACATTGCATGTGGTGGCATGTGCCTCATTGTAGCATTGCTGAGATGGGGTCGTGGGCCACTGGTACAGTGTGAGCAGCCAGGGACGGAGTGGGTATCCACTGTCACCTGTGTGTAGAGGGTGGAGGTTAGTTTGGTGATCAGCATCTCCCTGCCTCGGGCCATGTAGGCTACTACTCATGTCACCTCTGACCATGCCCCTCCCAAGCTCTGTTTGTCCGTGTGGTTTGCATACTCACCCACTAAGTGGCCAGTGAGGATGTCCCCACTCTCGAATCTGTGGCACAGTGCCGACTGGTGCCAGATGAAGGCATTGTATGCTCCCCCAGGGTGCGTGGCACAGACATTGATTATGTTCCCCCTGGCATCGCACACCACCTGGCAGTTGATACTAGCATAGCCCTTCCGATCAATATGTGCGGCCCCCTCAGGGCCAGGTGGTTTGCAGATGGCCACATGGGTGCAGTCTATTGCCCCTAGCACGCCAGGCATACTTGCTACCCTGTGGAACTCCTGTATGTTTGCTGTGCGCTCCGCCAGTGTGCTGGGGAAATGGATGTACTCCACAGCACGTGGCAGCAGTGCGCTGAGGAATTGGGTGAGGTGGCATGACGCGGCCGACTTGGTTATGCCTGTGGTGTCCCCTGTTGGTCTCTGGTAGGTACCCATGGTGAGCAAGCTGTCACTTTAGTCTCCACTGACAGAGCATAGCGCCGTCGTGTGGGTGCCTGCATTACATCACTGCACAGCTCACAGAGCTGCCTCAGAAATGTCCGATTCAGGCGGTACTGGCCCACGATCTCAGTATTGCTGTACAGCTTGAAGCTGATGCAGACTCGGCACTGCCTGTTGGGGGCATACCACTGACGGGCCCTTCCACGGCCATGCCCCCCTGCTGCCTGCCTTCTCACCCCCTCATTACTGCCTCCATCTGGATGGTGGCACTGACTATGTCCCTGGCTTGTGTTCACCCCCCGGCAGCTGTTTCTGTGTTCCCCCCACTGTCCTGGCTGCTACTTCCCCTGCACCAGGAACACCTTCCTGTGGTGGCCTCTGTGCTGTGTGGCACTTCCCCCTTCTGCACTGGCTGTGGCTCCCCACACCTTTTCTGTGCCTCTCTGTTCAGGGTGCCCTTTCCCTGGCCTGCCCTGTGTCCCTCCTGCCTAGTTTGAGTTGCTATAGTTCAGCCTCATGTGCCTTCCCTGTAGCGTTCTTGTGCCTCTCCCTTGTTTCTTATTATTTTGGCTCATTTCCGCTATCGTGCAGCTTCTGCTTGCTCCCCTATTGCACATGGCGCATGTTGTTGAATATCGCACTGCACCATTTATGCATGGTTCCTCCCCCTTCAGTTGTGCATACATTCATTATCATTGCGATATTGCTCAGTGTGATTTGGGGGGTGCATCTGTCTCCCGCTGAATATCTCAGAATGGTACATTTTTGGACTTATGCTGGAGCAACCCTATTGCGCATGGCACAACCCTTTTGAATATCTGGGCCACTATCTGTTAGATGCACTGAGCCCTGTCTGACATAACAACTCTGTGTGTCTCTGCAGTATAGTAAAAGCCATTAAGGCTGTATATTTACACACTGTCTGTTAGGTGCCCTGTGCCCTGTCTGATATATAGCTACACTGTATCTCTGCAGTATAGTGAAAGCCATTTGGGCTGTATTACACAATGTCTGTTAGGTGCTCCGAGCCTTGTCTGTGACATACCTACTCTGTGTCTCTGTGCAGTATAGCGAAAGTCATTTAGACTGTATTACACTGTCTGTTATTTTTTTTTTAACCAGGAGAGACACATTAAGCTGAAGCTTGTTTACAAGTGTGACCTGGGAACACAAGGAAGTTAAGTGATTTGCTCAGGGTAGCACAGTATGCAAATGGGGGCTGTGGGCTTCAAACCCAGGCCTCCCAGTTTGCAGCTCAGAGCCTTAAATCTCTGAGCTATACTGCCTCCTGCCAGCCTGTTAAGTGCACTGAGCCCTGTCATGGCTACACTGTGTGTGACATCTCTTTGTGGCATAGTGAACACCATGGCTGTGTCTACTATGTCTGGTATTTTCCAGACTAAGTCTAAAGGGAACTGATGCTAGTGAACTTGCAACTGAAAATGATGTGGACAATATAAGTTGCAGCACTAATGAAGAACATAGCAACAATAATAACAATAACATCACCAGGACTGGCACTAAATGTCCTCCTGAACCAAAAATGTATGTTACCAATGAAATGATAGTAGAGTTGTGGAAAGAAATGACAGGAGTTACTCTTAGAGGTACTAAATGTTTTGCCACATGTGCCAGGAGACTTCCAGCTGTTGAAGCAGCATGCAAGGAGGGAGAGGCATCTTCCTCAAATATAACCTCAGATGCTGAGGCAAAGAATGCTGATAAAAATGTTGGTGATAGTGGGAACTGGGAATGGGATAGCCAAGGCTATGTCCCACCTGATGATGACATCACTTCTAGTTCTTCTGAATCTTGTGGCAATGAGGTCAGTGCTAGTTTTGATGAGGGGGTTGGAGAGGATGCCACTGTAGGGCATGAGAGGCAAGTGCCAAAAAATCATATGCTAAACCTAAGAATAAGAAGATGGCCATGAAAGGGAAAAATTAGTGTGAACAAGAAAATGTCAGTATAGGGTTCCTCCAGGCCCCTTGACTGTACAAGAAATAGTGCCAGGTATCATAGTATAAAGCACAAAGGGTAAATCTTTAGCATGGAATTGATTTTATATTGACCTTGCAGACCTATCTCGAGCAGGGCAAGTGACAGTGTGGTTGGTATGGACGGTAGTGGAGGTGGTGGCAGCGGTGACCATAGTGACAATGAACTGGAAGCAGAAACGGATACTGAATCACTTGATGTGTCCTTGCAGTCTTCCCAGACAAACATAGATTGTTTTCTTCTGACATCGTCAAGTACCGCAAAACCCCACAGTAGTACTCCACCTGTAAAAAGGTATGAAAATGCAATCTCCCCAAAATTACAAATATCTTGTCACTCTTGTCAACTAACATTAAAAGAAAGTGTTGCAAGGACATCAAAATTTACCCGCAAGCATCCAATGTGCCAGCTATTAAACAGGGCCATTGCAGAGCTGCTGTTAAAGATGGCAATTACCAACACATACCTTGTTTTGCACATTGTTTAAATCTTCTCATCCATGGTTTCTTAAATGAAAATATAAATGTTGAAAACCTGTTAGGTCTTGCTAGAAAACTATGTGGGCATTTCAGCCACTCTGTGAAAGTTCAAAAAGTCCTGAAAGGCTGCAGAGATCAAACAACTTGCCATTGCATACATTAAAGCAGTCAAGTTTCAACCTGCAGGAATTCAACATTTTACATGCTGTAAAAGCTTCTTGAACAGAAAAAAGTTGTACATGACTGCACCATGCACAATCAAACAGGTAAAATAGATATCATGTTCCGTTCCAGCAGCTGGAATCTTTGGTCACCTTATTGGAGCCATTTGTATGTATGTATGTAGATATATTTTACACCCTTTGTCATTATAATTCCTTGTACAATCTCTCCCTCACTCCATGTAACAATGGGGATAACTCCTTGTTGCAATGTTTACTATGTTGCTCCTACTTTTTTTTTAATCAAATAAGTTTTATTGATTTTGCAAACAATAACACCTAAACAACCAGGCATGACCATGTATAGCAATAAGATGAACTGGATAAAATAAGTCCCCCCGATCCCTACTATCCCCACACTACCCTCCCCCCCCAAGTGAGGTGTAATATTATAAGGGTATACGTGGCTAAGGAAAGTAAAAGAGACTCAACTTAGATGCTGTCCATTAATATAATCATGGAGATGTCTGGGATTGTCAACAAAGAGAATTTAGGACAGGTAAAGGGTGTATAGTTTCCCCAATTTCTGGCAAAAGAGGATTTACGATGGTGGATACTGGCGATTAATTGTTCCACTCTGAGGACAAAAGACATTTCATGCAACCATTTTGAATAAGTAATGGATGTCTGGTCTATCCAGTGTCTAAACACCAGCTTCTTAACTGCCATTGAGATAAGAGCCATGTGGTACCTTCTTTCTCGAACTTGAATCTGGGAAAATTCCCCAATGATACAGATAGCCAGTGAGAATAGACGTTGGAGACCTAGGAGTGGATCCAGTTTTTGCTCTATTTGTTCCAGAGGGAAGATACCTTCAAGCATGTCAAGAAGAGGTGTAGGAGGGTGCCCTCCTCTTTACCTCACCTAGGGCATATTGTTAAGGTGAGGCACCCCATTTTTGCTAATTTAATCGGGGTATAATGCATATTATTTAGGATTAGGTACTGAGTTAGCCTGTATCTGTCTTGTGTGATATAAATATACAGATCTTTCCACAGTTGGGCTCAATTAAGTTCCAGATCAGGTAGGAGAGTATTCCATACCTTGGAGCCTACAGATGAGGGAGGTTGGGGGTTGATGAGTAAGTGCTTATATATTGCAGAGACTCCATGAGACCTGCAGGCTAGATCCCTGATCTGCTGTAGAAGGTCTCCAAAAATAGGAGGTTGAGGTCAAAACAGATTCAGCAGGAGATGCCGGAGTTGGTATATTTTGAAAATAGATGACGATGTTAACCCGAGTTTAGTTTGTATTTCCGGAGTGGTTAAAATAGAAGACTGAGAATAGAATTTTTAAACTATAAGTTCTTGGGATAATGGGAGCCAGGTCATAGGAATGGGACTTTCCCCTATTTTGATATTTAAATTGGAGAGGATGGGTTGGGAGACATCTGTGATAGGAGACAATTTAAAGTATCCGCATAGTTGTGACCAAACTTTAAATGAGATACTGATTGGAGACAGATTCAAAGGTGTGGGCAGGAGTTTTGCAGGAGAGATGAAGATACTGAGGAGATTCAGTTTATACATAGAAAGTAATTCAGCTTCAATCTGCAACCAGATAGGAATATAATCTGATTGTTGCTGGAGTCAGGGTATAGATAGCCATTTTCCACATTTATAAAGGTGACTCGCCCAACAGTAGAGTAAAAAGTTGGGTAAGCAGAGTCCCCCAGATTCTCTAGGCATGCTTAACTCTACATAGGATCTTCTAGCAGCTCTATCCAACCAGATAAATGAAGTAATGCCAGCATGGATTAATTTAAAAAAGGATAAGGGTAGCCAGACATTAAGCATGTTAATGGGGTTAAAGAGCCTGGGTAGGATATTCATTTTAATAATGTTAATCCTGCCCCAAAGTGAAAGTGGGAGGGTCCTCCACCGAAATAGATCATGTTAGATAGAGCTCCACAGATCCTCAAAATTGAGCTTGCGCGTAAGGGAGGGATCTGAGGTGATAAAAATGGCCAGATATTTAATGCCTCTGGGGGACCATTTCATGCCAAATTGAGAGAAGGCATGGCTATATGTATGATGATTAAGTGTATGTATTTCGGTCTTATTTAAATTCAACTTGTAGCTTGAATACTTACTGAAGGTATCGATTATACTCAAAACTTCCGTTAGAGACGAGACAGGTTTTGACAAGTGCAAGAGAATATCATCGGCATACATCAAGATCTGCGGTGCGATGTTACCAATAGGAACTCCGGTGACATTGAGGGAAGATTTTAAACACCTGATTAATGGCTGTAGGTAAAGATTAAATAGGAAAGGGGTCAATGGGAATCCTTGGCGCGTTCCAGTATGAAGAGTGAGTGGAGAAGAGTAAACTCCATTGCAGTGAATTCTCGCAGATGGAAGGGTGTATAGTGTCCACATCCAACAAATAAATTGTGAATGAAAGCCCATCTTGTGTAGGGTAGCCCGCAGAAAATCCCAGTCTACTCTGTCAAAGGCTTTCTCTGTGTCAAGTGAAATCAGCACCATTGGCAGGGAAGAGGACTCTGCTACCTGAAAAATATGAATTTTACGCATGTGATCGAGTGAAGATCTGCCAGAGACAAAGCCCACTTGTTCTGGACTAAGACAAGACCAGTCCTTCTCAATTCTAGTGGCCAGAATTTTTACAAGAATTTTAATATCACAGTTTAACAGTGATATGGGCTGGTAACTGACTGGGCAAGAGGGGGGTTTATCCGGTTTGAGGAGGAGGATGAAGGTGGCTTCTAATAGTGTGGTATCTAGGACTGCACCAGAAAGCATGTAATGATAGAGCTGAAGAATGGGGGCCAGATCTTTAGCAAAGGATTTATAAATATTTGCTGGAAGACCATCAGGGCCTGGAACTTTGTCCAGCACTAAGGTGTTGATAGCAGATTCCACTTTTTGCTGGGAGAGTGGGGTAGATAGAAAGTCTTGTTGTTGGGCTGGCAGGGATGGTAACAGCGATGAGTCTATATATGCTAACAGTTCCTCCTCCATTGGGAGAGATGTGCGGGGACCATATAGGGAAGAATAAAATTGCTCAAAGATAGTGACTATCTCCCTAGAATGGGTTTTGACAATGCTGTCCAGGGTGGAAATTGCAGGAATATTCCTGGAGGTTTCTAATTTCCTAAGGCATAGTGCAAGTAAGTGGCCTGCCTTTTCCCCATGCTCTATATATCTCGTCTTAGTCCTGAGTATGGCAAACCCCACTTTCTCCTGCAGAAGGGAAGAATATTTGTTTCGCAGAGATAGAAGGGATTGCAGGGAGTCAGAAGGGGAGGATGAAGAGAGGGACTGCTCTAGTGTTCAGATCTGGGCTAGAAGAGAGATGGCCTCAGCCTCAGCTTCTCTGCATTGCTTGCGTGTAGAGGCAAGCCATATGAATTCCCCTCTGAGGAAACACTTCAAAGCACACCATTCATGATCTACTCTCTGGACAGAGTTATGGTTGTTATCTAAAAAAGTTTGTATGAGGTCAGGGATCCTGGACATTAGTGATCATCCTTGAGAAGTTGGGTATTTAGCCTCCAGGACTTATCCCATTGAAAACTAGTGTCCAGTGCCAGGGACACCCATGCTGATGCGTGATCAGATAATACAATAGGTACTACTCCTGTGTCATAGAGACCATGGAGCAGAGAATGGCTGATCAAGACATAGTCTAATCAAGATGAGGAGTGATGGACTGTGGAATAAAAAGAGAAAGTTCGGGACAGTGGATTCAGAATCCGCCATGGGTCACATAACCCTAAGAATTCTTGCAGGGCTCTTTGGGCTGCTGATGGAGGTCTGAGAGGGCAGTTGGACTGGTTGAGGTCCTGGGTGGGAGGGAGATTCCAGTCCCCACCTAGAATCATTAGGAGTGTCAGGAAAGGGGACAACTTATTAATTAGGTCCATACAAAAGGCAGGATCACCGCCCACTGGACCATAGATACTACCTAGTACTAATTCTTTATGGCCAATCATTTCTTTTACCAAGATGCATCTCCCTTGTGGATCCACAACAGATTGAACCGCCTGAAAGGGGACCGATCTATTAACTAAGATAGCAGCCCCCCTACTGGCAGTTGATATCCAAGAGGCAAAAACTTGGCCAATATCTTGCCTTTGGAGAGTAGTAGCTTCAGAAGGGAGGAGGTGGGTCTCTTGTACAAATGAAATGTTGGCTTGTAAAAGCGAGATGTGTTTAAAAATGTTGTATCTTTTGGGACAATCCTGGGCACCCCTAACATTCCATGTAAGAAACTTTGTTAACGCACTAGCCATAGTCATAGAGAAGGAAAGAATAACAAAAGGAAGGAACATGTAAATAAGTCTTTCAGTATACACCTCGCATCCCATCCCCCACCCCTTCCCCATCATACATCATATTGTATATATAGAAAAAAACAGTAGGTGCACTCTACAAAATACAATGTGCCCCCACCCCCTGACCTCTCCCTTCAGTCCACAAAAGCAGCTAATTTCCAACAGACTGCGCAATTGTAGGTAATAATGTAACAGGGCATATGTCATGAAGCCCGAATGCGATTAGACAAGTGTGGGTAAAAGGCTGCTGAGAGATGCTGACTACTGGAAACACATTCAATTTCAACATTAAACAAATGCCCTCCTCAACATTTTAACAAAACTATATACAAGCCTCCCCATATTCAATATAGAAACACTGTAAGCCGGAATAACAGAAGTGGTGGGGAGCAAAATCCCTGTGACCCTGAGGGTCCTCCACTCCTCAGAACAGGTTGAGAAATGATAGAAGGCCTGAGTTATAGCACATATCAGAGTGCAAAGGAAGTGATGACATATCGAGAGCCTTTGGACTGTCAGGGTCAACCCCCCCACAAGCCAGTACATGTGACTGATGAGCAGCAGCTGCTGCATACCTAAGCCCCCCCCCCCCGCAATCTGGGACTTGTAATGTATCTGAGGACCCCGGATATCATGTACCATGGCAGCTAAACAATAAAGGAGATAGCTCCTTTCCTGTAAAAGGGAGAAATGGGTATAGGAAGTAGTCCGATCAGGTCCAATTAGAAAAAGAAGGAAAATATATAGAAAACTGTGTCAAATAACTGGTGTTTAAATCCAAGCAGTGCAGGCCCATTAGGAGAGGTCCAAAGGCAGGAAGATAGGGGAAGTCATACAGGTATCCATAAAAAAGAAACAGGGAGTAGGAGAGAAGAAGAAGAAAGGAGGGACGTGAGCACCATACCCCTCGTTGGACATGAACTTACGATGGGAGCTGAGGGAGCAGTAGCAAGCCAGGGTAAAAAAAAAGGATGATAAATGTCAATACTGTTATCAAACCTCCCTTAAATTAGGCTATAAATGGATTAGTCCCTTGGGAAGTCCAAAAGCAGATGGACCGGTACGATAAAGAACAGTCCCCTTGAAACCATAGCCAGGTTAATTAGGCCCATTCATTAGCGAGGCACAGAGGTCAGATCTTTCTCGGGATAGGCAACAAAGCCTAGTCTTCGATTAAGGCATTTAAGGCTTCAGAGGACCATCTTCTCTACTTCATAGCCAGCAAGTCAGCAGGATTTAAACAGGCCATGGAGTATCAAATCCAAGTGAGCACTTTTTAGAACCATAAACGAAGCAACAATTCAAAAGCAGGCACCCCAAATAAATCCAGGAAACTTTAAATAAAGAGGCCATTTTCATGCTGAGCTCCATGTGAGCTTGGGAGGACGAGTCGAAGGATAGCCAGACTCCGTCTACCAGAACTTGCAAGAGGGCGGGTATGCCATGTGGAATTTAATAGTTGCGGCAATTAGCTTACAGACAATATTGTGGAAAGTGTCTCTCTTCTGTCTAGTTTCGAGAGGTAGGTCTTGAGTAATGTGCAGTTTATTATTCTCCCATAGAATTGTTTGCAGCTCTCTGAACTTGTGCAGGATATGCTGCCGTTCAAGATAACTGAGCAGATGTGCAATCACAGGTCTAGGAGGAGAAGAATCTGGGGGTCTGGGCTATAGGGACCGGTGTGCCCGCTCAATTAGATAAGTGTAATTTTTGTGGGGATGGGCTGGCGATATTGGTGAGTAATTTCTGAATGAAGGGGATCATGGAGGGACCCTCCTCACCTTCTGGCAGGCCAAAAATTAGGATATTGTTTCTCCTACTTCTCCCCTCCAGGTCCTCCATTTTGAGTTGCAATTTGGTGATTTGTTGTTTGAGTTTAACAATCTCAGGCTCAGCTTTGTCTCTCCAAACCTCCAAGAAGCAAGTACGGGCCTCTGCATCTGAAATTCTGGTGTTTAGGTCACCCAGCTTGCTTTTCATGGGCTTCAGGTCAGAGGTAATCCAAGCAGGGTTTCCTTAAATGGCAGTAGCTCCAAAAGAAAATGCTCCTCTGTCAGTGGTATCGGAGTTGGAGGAGGGTTCAGTGACTTAGCCATAGTTTGCTGATGTTGTTTCCATTCCTTCAGTTGATTTTCAGGCAAGACCGGGGGTGTATGTCTAGGCAAGGCTGGTCACATTTCTGCCTCCATCGCAGAGTAGAAAAAGCCAATTGCGATGCAAAAAGTACAGGATCTCCTCGGGTAGGCAGTGCAGAGAGTGTATAATGCTGTAGCTAATAGTAAAAGTCCAAGTGGACACGGATTAATGTAGATTGCAAGAGAGGTAAGCAGGAGTTTCTAGGCAGAGCAGCTAGCGAGTCGAGCACATCATGTGATCTCCAACGAGCATCTTTTTGCTCAGTGTGCCTTTTCTGGTGAAACATTTCTATAAACAAATAAATAAATTTGAGGCTGCCACACATGTCCGTGCAGATGGTGTAACTCCGAGTCAAATTCTTCCTCAAATCAGATTTCTTCACATTTTCCTTGATGACATAAAGAAAGGCTTTCGGTCAAAAAACACAACTGCTGTTATTCTGTCAGATGACTTGAGTCTCAGACTGTTGACTGGTCGGAGAATAAATGCCATGTTTAAGAATGACACCAATGTGTTGACTACATTGCTAGATACGCGCTTCAAGAGGAACATTGAAACCATCCTTCCTGCACTGGAAGATATTGAGTATTGGAGAGATCTTCTGCTAACCAAATGTGACATTGCCCTGCAAACACCATTAACTGATGTACAGCAGTCAAACCCGCCAAACCATCACAGTGCACCTCTGGTGTAGACAATAGCACATCTATCAATTTTTCACAGTCAGCAGTGTCATCAGCGATAGAAAGACTATGTACAGCTATTTCTCGGGCATCCTATGTTCAGGGTCAGAAAGGCAAATCACTTCTGAGTCACCTGCAACCGCATGGACTGGTATCCTCTAAAAATAGTGCTGCAGGTTCATCTGCCAGACTAGTAACTATCTCACGCAACACAGTGATCCTGGAGTACTTTGCAGACCATACTGTGATTGGTCTGGAGGAAGATCCATTACTCTATTGGAAACAAGAGAACAATATGGCTAGCTCTAGCAAATCTTCTAATAATGAACCTAAGTTATCCACCTTTAAGTATATATTCAGAACTTATATTTAGTGCAGCTGGGCAGCTGGAGGCTATACAGTATGCACTCATTCACAACTCAGTTGGTGGCCCGCTGCAGTGGGTGAGAGGAAGGCTGTGCAGGTCACCGGCTGGGGATCGGTTTAGGGGGAGCTGGGTGGGGGGTTACTATCTGAGAGGGTGGGGGGTCCACTAAACAACCAGGGTTATGTTTTACAATTTCACAGGACAAGGATCAGGTATGGGGAAGGACCACTACACTACCAGGACAGTTTGTCAAAAACAATGCTGGGAGGGGATCGGGATCGGGAGGGGTGGGACTACCAGACTATCAGGAAATATTGTTTTCAGTACCGGAAGGGTGATTGGTGATCAGGGAGGGGGTGGGACCACTAGACTACCAGGGAATATTTTTTGGAATGGGGGATGGTGATGAGACATCAGGGGAGGGGGAGGGACCACTATACCAAGGAATTGTATCACTAAGGTAATGAGTGGGCGATCAGACATCGGGGGAGGGGGAAGGGACCAGTAGACTACGAGGGAAGATTTTTTTGAATAAGGGGACAGCGATCAGATCTGACATCAGAGAAGGGGGAAGGGACAACTAGTCTACACAGGAATTGTATTACTTAAGTAATGAGACGGGAATTGGACTTCAGGGGAGGGAGTAGGAACAAATAAACTACCAGGGAAATATTACATATTTTTATATGGGTTTGGCAATCGGTGAACTGGGGAGGAAGGATGGACCACACTACACTACCAGGGAACTATATATATTTTTATATGGGGAAAGGGACAAGGCTTGGGGGGTGGCCACTAGACTACCATGGAATTCAGAATCTAAGGTAAATCCGGTTCAATATATTTCAATGTGGTTTTCAACTTTGACACAAAACTTTGTCATTTTTAAAGATTTTGACTCCAAATTTTCAACATACCCTTTCAACCCCTCCTCATGAACAATTTGGTATCATTTCTCAACTCCTGCTCAACAGGTGCTTTCGCAGTCGGTTGGCAAAATCACTTTTCAGGCTGGATTTCAAAATTTTCACCATATTTGTTCATGAGGTGGAGTCATAAGAAGGGTATGTTGAAAATGTGTGGTCAAAATGTGTTACAATGGCAAAGTTCTGTGCATCTGTTGACATTTACCTATGCTCCCTCCTAACTTTTGTAATTTTCACTCCAAATTTTCAACATATACATTTCTTTACATCACCTCATGAACGTGACAGCTGTCACTTTTAAATTCCTGGCAAATTTATTTTTGTCACCTGTGGCATGGAATGAAGTTGTGGTGTCATGGTTTGATGTTTCTGTGAACATTTGAAAATTGTCAGCCCAGTGTTCAAGAGGTGGGGTAATAACAAGGCTATGCTGATACTTTGGTTGCTGTTTTGGCTTAAATGCTTGCACGGCAACATACATGTATGCATCTATGGAGGGATGGGGGTGCAGGGCCCAGATGGTCCTGTGCTCCCACAAGCAAAGAAGGCTATGATTATACTTTATCAAAAAGTAAGCAAATACTTGGCAAAAAACTTCATTAATGCATCAGTTAGGGTTCCAGCAACAGAAGTTTGGAAATATGGTTTTAGGGTTTCCAACCCTTACAACCTACCCCCACCACACAGGCAGCAACAGGTGGGGGGGGCTGTACCTTGGGGTTGTTAATCCTAATGCTCACCCCATTCTCCTATACTGTACCCATCTTAGCTTACTTTCTCATGGAATGGGGTGACCATTAGGGCTGACAACCCCAAGGCACACCCCCATGCCTGTTGCTACCTGCACATTGGGGGTGGAGTGTTAGGGTTGCAAATCTTAACACCACATTTCCAGAACATTTTGGCTAGAACCCTAACTGATTAATTGACAACATCATTTGCCAAGATACTATATATCTATATCTGTATCTATATATGTATCTACTGTATATCTATATCTATATCTATATCTATATCTATATCTATATCTATATCTATATCTATATCTGTCTGTCTATATATATGTGTGTGTGTATAGATACTTACAGTCAAAGCCACTTATAGTGGGTGCATTCATGATCTACCATTCTGCCCGCTATACAGAATGGTCTGCCTATCAGTACTGCATGCTTTGTGGTGGGTGAGGACACATCAGCAACCAACAAACATACGGCTACAATTCATCCAAATAAATTCAGTAAAGCTTTATTATGACATCTAGAAGTATAGACACACTAAAACTAATAGAACTAAGACAAATGAGCAAAACTGAAAATCTAAAAATAAGAAAACAGCACTCAGCAATCAACATCTTGCTATGTACAGTACAGTCAAAACCGAAACTGAAGCAAGTATCTGAAAGCAATCAACCGAAAGCAACTGGGCAACCTGGCAGGGAAAAAAAGTTAGTCCGTCAGTTCCTCCTGAAAAAAAGTCTGTTATTTTCTTCTGGACCATATTTGACCAGCAGTACGGTTGCCAGATCCTCTTGGTTGTGGTGAGTGCTTCTCAGTCAGGCAGCAGGTCCTTGTTCTGCTCTATTGCTCGACTCAACATCAGCAGCACAGCAGAATGTCCAGGTGTGTCACTGAAGTCTCCTCCATGTCTTCCTCACCCCCTTCATCATCTGGTTCCACCTCCTCCTCCTGTGTTGGGCTGCATTTTTGACACCACCTCCCCAGTGTCGTCATGGGTTTGCTCTTGGTTACCATCACCTAGGTGACACAGCTCTGTAAACTCCTCCAATGTAAGTCCCAGCAGAGGTTTGATCTCAGACTCTTCTCTTTCTTCAGGAGTTGCAGTCATGACTGGCTTCCAGAACCCAGCTTTCCTTGAAACAGTGCTGGATTTTGGTTTGACTGACAAGGTCCCAGGACTGCTTCAGGAACTGGAAAGCATCTAGGAGGGTTATGTTGCGAACACACTGGCTTACTGTCATCTCAGTGCAGGAATCAAGTGCATCAAGGATCCTCTCTCTCATACTGTGCACACAATGCTCCTTGAGAGAGTAGATTATGCCCTGGTTGAGGGTCTGAATTATACATGTAGTGTTTGGGGGCAGAAAGACAAGCCTAATGTTTTTCAGACCAGAGATGGCAGGGTGGCCAGTGAAATTGTTAAGGAACAGGAAATATGTTACGGGTGATACTTTTTATTGGACTAACAAAATTATTTCTGAGACTAGCTTTCGAGAGATAAAACTCCTTCAGATCAGAGTGAAAACAGCTGAATAGCATGACAGATATAAAGGTTGGATGTGGATTCAAGACATAGACTAGCAGTTTATGCTTTGCTGTGTAAACTACTAGTCTATGTCTTGAATCCACATCCAATCTCTATATCTGTCATGCTATTCAGTCTCAGAAATAATTTTGTTAGTCCAGTAAAAGGTATCACCTGCAACATATTTGTTGTTCTTTTGTTTCTCTACATTGTTGACTGCACTAACACAGCTACCACATTTCTTTTTTTCAAGGAACAGGACAATTTTTCATTGCCTTAGTTTTTTATCCCAAGTCCTGACCCACTCAGTGAACGTGTCTCCTGTCATCCATGCTGTCCTGTTTGATCTGTAGGTGATGGAGAGATGGTGCACACAACAGAAGCAGCATGGGGCAACAGGGAGGCAGTATAGCACAGTGGTTTAAGGCTCTGAGCTGCAAATCTGGTGACATCCAGCAGATCAGACCTGGGTTTGAATCCCACAGCTTCCACTTACATACTGTGTGACCCTAAGCAAGTCACTTAACATCCTTGTGCTCCCAGGTTGCACCTGTAAAAAAGCTTTCAGCTTAGTGTGCTACTCCTGGTTAAACAACTAAACAATTTGCCAATGACCATAAGTTCCCTCTTCTCACTGCTGTCCATATTACATCAGGCTAGCAGTTATACATGCTCTTTTGCCTTCTTCTGGCCCAGGACACACTCACTCCTGAGTGCCAATGTTCCATATTCCACACAGCAGAAAAATATGCCAGTCATCAGCATTAAAAATGTTTCTGGGGTCATAACCCTCCAACAGTTCAGGCAGAATGTCTGTGACCCACTAATCTGTGTTGACTGCATCAGCACTTAGCTTCTCGCCATCCGTCCTGTGAAAGCTGATGTTGTATCTGGCTTTCAAGTACTCCAACCAGCCCTCAGAGGGAGTAAAGTCTGTTCTTCCTTAAGCTGCTGCCAACTGTTCTGCCATCTTTGACAGGAGTGGGCCATTTATGAGAGGGTCATGGACTTGCGTATTCTCAAACTATCTAAGAAGGACTTCCTCCACTTATCCATCCTTGCCCTCTCTTTTCCATTTACAGTTTGGGTTGAAGTTCATGTACCAGTCAAAGAGAATCTGATCCTGCTGTTTCAAAAAGTCTGCAATTGTAGTCTTGGGAATTAAAAGGTGCTGGGAGAGATTGTGCTGGCTCATCCATGGCAGTTTGTCAATTTGTTTTAAGCAGCTTTACTTTCACTGACAGTGATAAAGCTTTACGTTTACCACCAGAAGCCATTGTTGAACTCTACACTCTTAACTCAGTACTGGACTATATTGCATGCCAGAGTTTACCACAGTCATTACCAGCACCTTTTAAATTCAGCAGTGAGACATGACAACCAGGGAAATGGATGGGAAATAGCTGAAATAGCAGTCTGGCAATGTCCATTATATGGTAATACTTTATAATTGAGAGCAATTGAAATGGCAAATCATTTTTTGATTTTTGCCTTTAAAAAATGGTTGCCTGTGTTAAGCCCAGGTGGTATAAGTGGCATCTATAGTATACATATACTGTATATATCTTATTTTCACTCTTCATAAACACAGTTCCAGTTGCCTGCCCCCTCTCTGGCATGGTTGTTTATGCTGATAACGCCATCCTTTTCCATGAGGGTAGGGACATAAGCCACATTAACCAGACACTATAGTCAGATTTGTCCTCTATGGAATGATGGTTTCACCAACATAAACTGTTACTGAATGCAAAAAAAATAAAGGCAAGGCTTTTCTCTGGTCCCCACAAACCATTTCATGACTTACTAAATCTGTTTAATTCCATGGGTGAGCAAACTGAAATAGTAAATGAATTCCGTTACCGGATTGTCATCCTCAACAACTCCCTTTCCTTTGAACCCCATGTGTCTTATGTCATGAAAAAAATCCATAAGTGATGGGGAGTTCTCTACAGAGTCAAAAATTACTTAACAGCTGAGTCCAGGAAAATCCTATCCGTCAGCCTGCTTTTCCTGTTGATTGACTATGGACTGTTGGTATAGTCATCAGCCAGTGAATCTGTGTTATCCAGGATAAAGATCCTCTATAACTCAATCTACAGATTTCAAACCAACCTCCTGAGCCACGCACATCATTGCATGCTTCTTTCCTCCACTTCACTCCTCTTGTTAGACAACCACATAAAACTCTTGCCATTGGTTTTCTACCGAAAGTGGCTCTAGGTTTAGCCCCCCCCCCAAAAAGCATTCAGGAAATTTTTCCAGAATTAGTTAATAGCAGGACCACGAGAGAGAGGAGAAAGAGGGGAGAGAGAGAATATTAGTATCTATATTAGATATATATATATATATATATATATATATATATATCTCTCTCTCTCTCTATATATATATATATATATATATATATGTATATATGTGTGTGTGTGTGTGTGTATATATATATATGTCTATGTCTATCTATATCTATATCTTATTTACTTATGTAGCCACCCAGTCCCCTGGGGTTACTAGAATCCCATCAGGTTAGCCCTAGGAAGGTAGCAGGCAGCTATCTAAGGAGCTTATTAGGAGCTCTTTACATATGACATCATTTTCACTCAGCTAGGCAGAGCAGAGAATAAATTGTCATTTAGAATTCTCACAGCAGCATAAACCACTTTGGAATCAGTTGCTCTGGAGGAGGCTTAGCATGTTGAGACAGTAGTCAGTGAGTGACTAGTCAGCAGTAGTGTGAAGTGGAGCTCTGAGTAGCAGCAGTGCTCAGAGTGTGGGGATGCCTGCCAGACTCCTATGAGATTGGGTGAAGGACCCCCAGCAGTTTTTCACCCTAGTGTGAGAGACTCAGCAGAACCAGAACCAGAAGTAGTGAAGATCGTTCGTCTGCAGGACCCCAGTGGGTCATTTCCATAGAAAATATTGAAGATACTGACAACAGTAAAAATAGAAAGAGACCTGGGGGTAATTATATCAGATGACCTAAAGGTGGGCAAGCAATGTGAGAAGGCAGTAAGGAAGGCTGGGGGGATACTGGGATGCATAGGAAGAGGCATCAATAGCAGAAAACAGGAAGTTGTTATCCCTCTGTACAGACAGTTGGTGAGACCCCATCTGGAGTACTGTGTGCAGTTCTGGAGACCCCATCTCTGCAAAGACATAGAGTGGAGGCTGTCCAGAGGAGGGCAACCAAAATGGTGCAGGGTCTGCACCAGAAGACATACGAAGAAAGACTAAAGGAGCTTAATATGTATACCCTTGAGGAAAGAAGGGAGAGAGGGGACATGATAGAAACTTTCAAGTACCTCAAGGGAATTAACAAAGTCCAAGAGGGTAGCATCTTCCAGAAAAAGAGATGTGCAAGAACAAGGGGGCACAATTTGAAGATAGAGGGGGGATGGCTCAGAGGTAATGTGAGTAAGTAGTTTTTCACTGAGAGGGTTGTGGATGCATGGAACAGCCTCCCTGAGGAGGTTGTGGAGTCAAGAACAGTGGGGGACTTCAAGAATGCATGGGACAGGCATAAGGCAGTCCTAGTAGGGTGTAGGAGGAAGTAAGCTGTTGGTTAACTAGGATCTGCAGCTTATCTGTTAGGTAGGAAAATGGGCAGACTGGGTGGGCCAAGCGGTCCTTATCTGCCATCAAATTCTATGTCTATTGTTTGGACTGTGTTTCTGTGAATCCAACGAGCAAGCCCCTGAAGATCCTGAAGAGTGTCAGCTGCCAAGAGAGAAAGTGTGTGCAGCTGAAACTGTGACAAGCGGATCTATGTGATAACTTCAGTCGCCGATGGGTGATCGCCATTAGGGAAACGACACATCGCCAAAAAAATATTCCAGCTTTATACTCCCAGTGCACAGCAAAATGATGCCAAGGAGTTAGGATTTTCCACTTTATGCAGGGGGCTGCACCCCTCCAGCCCTCATCATGGGGGGCTTTGCCCCCGCACCACCCCACTTAAGCATTCTCAACTCCAGGGGGTGCATGTTGGGGTGCAAACAGAAAAATAAAAATTCAGGCTGGGCACAGTAAAAAGTACCTGCACCCAGACCTGAACCCAGTACCATTCCCACCCCAGCCCTGAACCCACCCACCCACCATGCCACGAAGCAGCTTGGCAGCTCACTGCAGCACCACCCCTATAACCCCTCCATCCCTCCCACCCCATGCTCGATGTGCTCGCCTCCCCCACACACAAACAGGCATATAGTGACAGGATGTCACTATTTCATGCACCCCCCATCTGGTCGCCCCCCTTTCCCAGTCATCCCGATGACAGGTGCCACAATTGAGTCACCCTTTCAATAGGTGCCCAATCGCAGTCACCAAAGTCACGGGATGCCATAGACAAACTACCTGTGAATGGGAGAGGATACTTTCCTTCATGTTTTCATGTCTGTATCAAAGGGACAAAGCCATGAGTACAAGTTCATGGGACTGTTCTTGGGGGTTGGTCTGAGGTGTATGTGCCCAGAGATAAGGCTAGAGTGCACCTGTCAGGGCCTCTGCATCACCACAAAAATGTGATGAGTATTCAAGTTTAAAGTTTGGGAGTCCTTTTGCAATCCAGTTGTATTGGAAGGATCCTGTTTCACCACAAAAATGTGCTGAATGTTTCAACTTTAAAGTGTGGTATTCCTCGCCGGCCTGGTGGCGCTGAGGGTTGAGGCGCTGGACGCCACACCTTGATCCACGCAGGCGACCCGGGTTCGGGAGCAGACTCAGTTCACTGGTGGGTTGCAGGGGAGTTAGGCTTGAGCATCCCATGACAGCTCGCCTACTCCGGGGAGGGTTAAGGCTATAACCCGAACACTTGTCTGACTCTGAGCGGAGGCTCGGAGTACTGCAAGCCCCCAATGTTAAGGGAAGGGTTGCCGACATCAGTGTGACGTCAGCGCCTGCGCCTTGACGGCCAGGGATCCTACACTGAGGGTGGGAGAAAAGTGGAAAACATCTGTCATTGCTTGGAAGATGGAGCCTCGGAGACATGCCTCGTGTGCCTTCACCCGCCCGCTGGCCCTAGACCGGCAAGTTGATTGTTAGGGTAAAGGGCTCTGCCCCATCCCTGTTCGGAGGGCAAACCGAAGCTCCATGGGGTTCCAGGGGTGTCATATGAGCAGGGTGGAAGGCAGAGGGATGTCTACCTTGAGGCTCCTGAAGGGTCGGAGATGGCAGGCAGGAAGGCGAATAAATAGTAATTTAAAAAAAAAGTGTGGTATTCCTTTGCAATCCAGGTGTATTGGAGGATCCATGTTGGTGTAACCCAGAGGGAATGGCAGAGACTGGGCATGAGGTAGGGTTGGGCATAACCCCAGTTCAAAATTCCTCAGTCAGGACTAACTGGTTCACGTATGGGCACCAGGTTAAACTGGGCATGTTAACAGATGTCATTGCTCCAGGGGGAAATGTGTTAACTCATTCACACCACAAGAGCTCTTTGAGACTTCCACCACTTGTGCCCTGTATATTCTTAGCACTGCATCCTGGACCTTTCTAAGCAAAATCAAACCATAATCAGCATGTCACAAACAAATGTGAATGTCTCTTGAACCATAAGTGCTACACACAAAGTACGAGTGGCAAAGTTATTCAGCACAACATTACCTTTCCAATGGTGCTGTAATCAATTTGTTTTTTATTTTATACTAGCTGAAACACCAAACAGTTTTTTTTTTTCAGATTTATTCAAGGTGCTTAGGTGGGGCTTGAGAGACAAATGTCAGCCATGCACACCATACCTTAAACAAATGCGAATAACTCCTAAAGTATACATGATAGACACAAAGTATCAGCAGCAAAATTGTTCAGCACAAAATTACCTTTCTAACAGTGCTATGCAATCAATTCTAAGCAATTCAGTTTGTTTAATATTTAGGTACAAACTGCTGACTTCCTCAGATGTTTCCTGATCTGAGCGAAAGTCAGCTGAGTACGTCTACAGGTGTTATTGGCCTGAGTAGCTATGTTTTCAGATGCCACCTACAGGCATATCTAAGCCTAAATGAGTTAAAGTACTGTATGTGGTAACTAACGCAGTATACACTTGTTTTGGAAAAGTAAAGTTCAGAGATCCCTAGTACAGAGGGATGGACAGTTTGAAATGTGTGTGAGGAAAAGTTTGTTCTAGAGTGCCCAAACAGTTGTTGTTCTGGAAAGAAAAGTCTTGCTCCTGTGTAGACAGTACCAGACCTGGGGGATCACCCTGTTCTGCATTTGTTACCAACTTGTGTGAATAAAGCCATACTGTACAATCCTAATTTTCAGTAGTGGACATTACATCTGTGCTTCCTGAGTGTGAATTGTTATGGGGCACACTCAGAAGTTAGACCTAGTGTAGCCCTAGCACCTCTCTCCCAGAACCTGGAGTAAATATAAATGTTGTTTTGTACCCTAAACCCCCACTCCCTTTAGATTGCTGAGCCAGGTGTTCACCTCAGAGCTAAGTGTGATGCCTTTTGTTTTTGCCAGCTTGTGGCCTATTGCCTTGTCTGTGGTGCAGGTTGGGGGGTCCTGGTATCCAGATGCTGCTCTTAGCCAGGCCAAGGGTTGCACTTATGAAAAAGGGTCCCTGCCCATTAAGGTCTTCCCAGTGTAATCAAAATTCTCTCTCTCGCTCTCCAGAGATAGATCGATATATATATATATATATATATAAGAGAGAGAGAGAGAGAGAGATAGAGATTAGAGATATAGATATTAGAGATGGAGAGATTAGAGATGGAGAGATTAGAGATGGAGAGAGATGGAGAGAGAGAGAGATTGAGAGAGAGAGAGATGGGGAGAGAGAGAGATGGGGAGGGAGAGAGAGAGAGAGATAGGGGAGAGAGAGAGAGATAGGGAGAGAGAGAGATAGAGAGAGAGAGAGAGAGAGAGAGAGAGAGAGATACAGAGAGAGAGAGAGAGAGAGAGAGAGAGAGAGAGAGATAGAGAGAGAGAGAGAGATAGAGAGATGCAGAGATAGAGAGAGATAGAGATGCAGAGAGATGCAGAGATGCAGAGAGATAGCGATGCAGAGATACAGAGAGATAGAAATGCAAAGATGCAGAGATGCAGAGAGGCAGAGAGGCAGAGATACATCTGTATCTATATATATTTTAGAGGCAAAAAAAACACCATTTAAAACATCAGTTAGGGTTGTTCCACAGTGACAAAAGTGAGGAAATTTGGTGTTAGGGTTGAACCCCCCCTTGCACCCTCTCAGCCCACCCCCCCAACCGGCATCGGGGTGTACATTGGTGGTCATTGACCCTAACTCTCACCCCATCACATGCATGAACAAGCTGAGGCACAGGAGAATGGGGTGAGAGTTAGGACCGATGACCCCAACGCACACCCCAATGCCGGTTGGGGGGGTGGGCTGAGGGGGTGCAAGGGGGGTTTTCAACTCTAACACCGAATTTCCTCACTTTTGTCACTGTGGAACAACCATAACTGATGCATTAAACAGAGTTTTTTGCCTCTAATTTCCTTCTTTTTGAGAACGAGGACTATAAATAGTGAATGGAATGCTCCCACCATGTGAGTTTTTGTGACATAATAATGGTAACAGCAATGCAAATGCAAGCGGCAATGGTTACACACATGGTGACACAAATGTAAATTGTAAAGCAAGCGTTAATAGAAACGCAGGCACAAAGTGACGCCAAAGTGAACAGTGACGCAAACAGAGATGCAAGTGCATACGGAAACGCAAGTGGTAACAAGCACGGTCATGGTACTGCTATTGTAAATGCAAATGATAACTGTAACAGCAACAGTAATGCAAAAGGAAGCAGAAATGCAAATGCAAGCGCATACGGAAATGCAAACCGTAACGTGCACGGTGACGGTACCGCAATTGTAAATGTAAATGGTAACAGCAACAATAATGCCAAAGAAAATGCAAATGCAAACATAAGCACATATGGAAATGCAAACCATAATGCACACGGGCATGGGAACGCAATTGGAAACGCAAATGGTATCGGTAAGAACAACAATGATGCAAAACGAAAGACAAATGCAAACAAAAACAGAAAGGCGCACGGCAACAGAAATGGTAATGCATACGGTGATGCTAAGCAAAAGACAAACAGTAGTGGAGACAAATGGTAACAGTAACGCAAATGCAAACGCAAACGCAAAGGGTAACGCACACGTTGGTGTACACGGGAACAGTAATGCAAACGGGCACGGAAAGAGAAGTGTAACGCCTACGTGTAACAGTAACTGCAGCACACACCATATTTTCCCCCAAAAGCTCCATTGAGAAACACAGTGAAAACAAAGAATGCATGCATAGTAATGGGTCTCGGAGCAGAAAACGAGCAGTTGTAATACTAAAATGGTAATATCTCAGTAACTGTACGACGCAGAAAAAAAATTTAAATTTCACATGATTCATGAGGTTCCTGTCCAGGTTTTCACTGAATGCATAGCCCATAGGGCTACGCATTGTCTCAAAGTAAATTCCGTATCTCACCATTTCCGAGATACGAGCCCCGAAAGGCATGGCAGATGCCACCATGTTAGTTTATGGGAAAAAAAGTCAACTTCGGAGTAGTGTAACTTTGCATCCATGCAATATGTTGTCACCAAACCACCGAAAGGCACATCTGTGAGATGTTGGCTGCCTTCCTTCCAAATTTCAGCCCAAAAGACCAAACCATTTTTTTTGCAGCAGGGTGGCAAAGAATTCCTGTCATTTTGGCAATAGTCTAGAAAAGTAGTGTCGTGATTTTATACACCTTTCAAGTAAAATTTATAAAGTGTCAAGCATACTACTTTTCCCAGAAATTTGAAAAACTTATTTCTGGGGTGTTTAACCACAAAATAAAGACATGGTTAGCACCTCAGAGCTCAAATAGGTAAACACAAAAAGAATTATGTACCTAGATGGTCCCAATTTTAAATGCCAAGCATTTCTGGGATCAGTAACTGAAAAAAAAAATGTCAGATTTGAGACACTGCTAGGGCCATTTGCGACACTAAAGTGCATTTGAGAAAGTGTCGAACTTTTGGTTAACTTTTCCCATTGACTTATAATGGGAACTTGTTTTTTGAATAACTTTTGAATCATTCAATATTTTTTCACGAAATCTTCAAAGGGCATATCAGGGACCTCAGCCGCACATCACCTGAAGTTTTTGGACTGATCGCGCAACCCATGCGACCTGTAGGCACGAGCAAATAATGCACAAAAAAAGTAATTGTGTGCATGGATGTTGCATAATAACTCCACAGCCGTATATCCAACCAGTAGAAAAGTTGCTAGATCCCAAGATCTAGGGTTACATCCCATGTCTGCCAAATTTCAGGCAAATCCGTTGAATGGTGACAAAGTTATTAAGGTGCAAAGTTTCACCATTTAACCTTAAAAGGGCTACTCAACCCTAACTATGGTAGCACCACTGTTACCATAATATATATATATATATATATATATATATATATATATATATATAATAGAGAGAGAGCTAGAGAGAGATATAGAGAAAGAGATATAGAGAGAGAGAGATACAGGGAGAGAGAGAGATGTGTGTGCATATGTGTGTGTGTGTGAATATATATATACACACATATATATATACATATATATATATATATATATATACACACACACATAGAGATAGAGATAGAGATAGAGATAGATAGAGAAAGGGATAGCTTTGACAGACTCTTTCCTGGATGTTTTGAGATTGAATTTGTTTGATTTTTGGTGTTGCAATCCCCTCTCCTTGAGGCCTTGAGGATGGGGCCAGCGTTGTCTCAGTCAGTGTTTGTGGTTTTTGTAAACTGCTCTCCTTTATGTCCACTCTTTTTTGTTGTCTGCCTAAATCTTAACTGTGTTTTCCCTGTCATGGAGTTTTTTTACTGAAGGTGATTTTAAGATGGGTTAGCCAGGAGTATGTTGAGCCATTTTCTTACAGTAAGCTTTGATCTAAGTTTACTGGGTGCTCAGTGTCTTTTAGGAGTGGTTTCAGGCAGACTGTAGTAATTGTATGCACATGAGATCTTACCTGCTTATTTGTGTGGTTTGGCTGATATAAACATTCTTTCATGTGATGCCTCCATATGACGGATGATTCAGGGTTGTGAGCCCTGGGTGGTTCCCCTTTAAGCTGCAGTTCAGGGGCTTGTCCTCAAATTTTCATGTGCTAATATTATAGTGTGCTCCGCTTGGGAGTTTGCACTCAGCCAGTCTCAAGCTCAGAACATGTGCTGCCAGTTGCACTTTCAATTGTTTATTTTGACTTACACTTTCATTTTGGTTGGCTCCTTGATTAGCTGGTGCCAAGGGGTAACGCTGAAGACACATGCTGGAAACTGGACACCTTGCACCTGTTCATTGTGAATTGCAACGCTAGACTAGTTTGGAAGAGAGGCAGTCCCTGTCTGTACTCCTTCTCCCTAGGGTTGTCTTTTAACCTCTGTTTTGTTTTTGGCTCAGTTTGTGTATTTTGGACTCTGCTTGTGGGATGTAAGTAGTCATGCTAGGATCAATGGCACCGAGATCCCATGAGACATCAGATCTTGTAGCCATCTTGGGTGAGGCAACATTATTAGCCTCTGATACTTGCTCTGACATTGAGATCTTGTAGGCTTCAGATCTTGGCAGCAATCTCAAGGTCTATGAGTTTCTCTGTGGAGGCCTTTTACTGTGCCTCGAGATCTCACGATGCTGTGCTACTCTCGGCGACCATGTTGCAGGACTTGTGCTTTGTGTTTTTTATTTGGTCTTGCTTGATGGATGCCATTTTAAGTTTTCCTTCCTGTTGGCAGCCATTTTTGTGGTGTGTAAGGTGGTGGACATTTTGCATTGGGCCACAGCAAGGGCCATATTGAATTCAACATTTTCAATTACAGGGGAAGTTTTACCAACAGAAACTGGGATGGCAGAACAAGAAACAGGGGCAGGTTCCTGCCCAATAATTTCAACAAATGATTCAAGACATGAGATCATGAGGACTCAGGCTACACTGTGGGGGGAGGGACTGCAATTTGTTTCTGAAATCTGAGCTAGAACAATAAAAGACAGATGGGTACTGGAGGTGATTTCAAAGGTATACACTACTTAATTCAATCAAGTACCCAGAAACAACAGATTTATACTGTACAGTCACATGTCTCTCTGACCAGATCACCACTGCCCCAAGTGAGAGCTCTGCTGAACCACCTTCTACAAGACTGCACTATAGCTCCCGTGCCGTGGCACAAACAGGCAGGAGTTTACTCAACCTGCTTTCTGGTTCCAAAGAAGACCAGGGACCCACCTCCCATACTGGACTTAATGTTCATAAATCAGTTTGTCCATTACAAGAGGTACAAAATGAAGATGTTACAAACCACAATAGCGACAGTCAGTAAAGGATATTTAACATCCATAGATCTGAAAGATTTAACAAAGAAGCTGCTCCAAACCCTATTCCATGGTGCCTCAAGCCTAAGAGTTCCAACAGAGAAAAGGAGCTAAGAACCAATGAAAAATCAACACTCCACAAAATGCACCACATAAACTTTTTTTACTTTTACTGATAAAATAAAAACCAATACAAATGCAGCATGGTGACACACAACCATAACCAACATTTCAGCTGACATATAGTGCTAAGTGTCATAGCGAAACATTGTTTATGGTTGTGTATCACCTTGCTGCATTTTTATTGGTGGAGTGTTGATTTTTCATGGGTGCTTAGACACCTTTTAGATCCATCAGAGAAAAGGAGCTATCTCCACAGTCCCATCTGCCCACACACCACAACATCTTAAGATTTTGCATCCTAAACCTTCAATTCCAGTATAGAGGCCTTCCCTTCAGCCTTGCATCAGCCCCAGGGGTGTTCACAAAGATCATGGCAGCTCTGGCAGCAAACCTACAAAGGAAGGGGACTACATGTCATTCCATACCTGGATGATTGACTGATATAGGCCAGATCCTGGGTGTTACCACTAAAGGTGACACAAAGAGCACAGAAAATACTCTCCCAATATGGTTGGACAATAAACCAATCCAAGAGCAACCCCAACCCTTCATTGACACTGGAACACCTGGGAACCGGGCTTGATACAACACAAAGAGTAGTGTCACCCAAAAATGACTATGTCCTCCATCTAAAGCGACATTGCAGTCTTATTCTGTCCTTCAAATTCTTTATGATCTGCAATCTGATGCAGCTACTAGGGCTCATGGCCTCCTGCATAGACCTCCACAACTAGACACGACTACACATGAGAGCACTACAGAGATTTCTCCTCAGCAACCAGGACCACCCCTCAAAGAACTATCAAAGGAAACTGTCACTCCCGCAATCCATCAAACAATTCGGTGATGGACAAGAGACAACAACCTTTGACAGGAGGCAACCCTAGACAGATACATTTCCATAACACAGATGCCAGCCTACAAGGCTGGCACACAATCCTGGACACAGAGTCAGTGCAGAAATGTAGTCAACAGCTGAATCAAAATTAACAATCAATATGCTGGAAACAAGAGTGGTCAGGCTATCCCTCACATGCTTCCACTGGAGGGTCCAAGGACATCATGTCAGAATACGAACAGAAAAAGTGACAATGTCATGAATAAACAAACAAGGGGAACAAGAGCAAGACAGATGGCCAAAGAGGCAAACAGTCTCTCAACATGTCCAGAGGTTCACCTAGTGAGACCATCAGCAATCCACATAGCAAGAGAATTAAATGTACAAGCAGACTGGATCAGCCAGCAGACACTCAACCCAAGGAAGTGGCCAAACAAAAAGATGACATAGCTTAGGCAACAAACCTCTGTGTCAAGGAAGTAATCAAAAGTGAAAGGGAGAAGAGGAGACCACTGTGGTTCTCGATAGAGGTAGCAGAAAAGGTAAAGACTAAAACAGTTGCATTCAGAATGTATAAGGAGACCCAGAGAGATTAGGATAGAGAAATGTATCAGGAAAAACAGAGGAAGGCAGTCAAAGCAGTAAGGTGCACAAAGTTGCAAACTGAGGAAAGAATAGTTCAGGGTGTATCAAAAGGAGACAAAACATTTTTTAGTTATGTTAGTGAAAAAAGGAAGGCAAAGGTAGGGATGGTTCGGTTAAGGGGGGGGGGACTATACAGAGGTGGATCAAGAAAAAGCAATCATCTTGAACAAATACTTCTGCTCAGTGTTCACAGTAGAAGGGAAGGGACCAGGAAAAGGCACCAGGAGCTTTGGGGGGAGGGAAATGGACATTAGTTCATTTTCAGAGGAGAGAGTTGGGAAAGTACTCAATAACCTGAAGGTGGATAAAGCTCTGGGGCCAGACAGGGTACATCCAAGGGTGCTGAGGTAGCTCTGGGAAATGCTAGCTGCACCTCTGACAAACCTATTTAGCAGATCACTGGAGTCATAGCTGTAGTAGTTTATTATATCTATATTACTATGTTTACTCTGTGGTGCCATTCCTCCAGATGCAGTTGTGGGAAATGACCATGAGAAGGTGTAACTACCGTACTCCATGAAGCCTTGTCTCATACGGGGTGATACCTCCCTATGGTTGTGAGTGGCTGGGATTGTTAAGGTAGGTGCATTTAGTCATCTACTTTTATATCATGCTGTCTGTGTGTACAATGTGATATAGACCCCAATGTTTTTTTTTCCCTTCTCCTTTCTACTTGTATATTACTTGTAAGCTAGCAACAGGCTGGTATATTCTATGAAGATGTTTTGAGATCTAGTTTATATACAAGTTAGACATTAGCTTGGAAGGGCACATTGATTGGATCCTGTACAGGTTTAGAAATGTGGTTTTGCAAATATTCCTTGTGGCTATTTGTATCTGTATTACAATGAAAAACAATAAAACATTTAACTGAAACAGATCACTGGAGAATGGTGTGGTCCCAGAGGACTGGAGAAGGACAGAGGTAGTCCCACTTCACAAAAGTGCTGCCAAGGGAAAGGTGAGCAATTATAGATCTGTCAGCCTGACATTGGTGGTGGGTAAGTTATTGGAAACACCACTAAAGGAAAGGATGGTGGAATATCTTTCATCCAGTGGATTTAAGGATCTGAGGCAGCATGGTTTCACAGGGGGAATGTCATGGGAAAAAAATCTGATAGATTTCTTTGACTGGGTGACCAAGGAGTTGGATCAAGGAAGAGTAGTGGACATGGGCTACCAGGATTTCAGCAAGGCTTTCAACACCGTTCCACATAGGGGAGTGGTAAGCAAGTTGGATAACTTTGGGTGGATAATAAAGTGGTAACCTGGGTAAGAAACTGGTTAGGGGATAGGACATAGAGGGTAGTGGTAAACGGAGTTTGCTCCAAGGAAGGGAGGGTGACCAGCCTGGTACCTCAGTGATCAGTGCTGGGACCAGCCCTCATCAATGTCTTTGTAAGTGACATGGTGAAGGACTAGAAGGGAAGGGCTGCCTCTTTGAGGATGACACCAAGATCTGCAACAGAGTGGACTGTGCGAAAGGGTGGACAGGATTGGAAGGCATCTGCAATGACTGGAAGAGTGGTCAAGGGTATGGCAGCTGGGTTTTAATGCAAAAAAAGTTCAAAATAATGCAGTTGGGCCGTAGAAACTCAGGAACAGAGTACAAAATGAGCAGAGTGTTACTGACAAAGACCACACTATATGATCTATTCTTTTTCTTATTTTATTTAAATGCTTTATTAGAGTTTACTAGATCTGTGTTTATATTTTATTGTAAATGGCAACTTGTACAATTGCAATGGGACCTCTTTGGAAGTGAGCTATGCTCAACTGAGTTTTATGCCTGTTCATGACTCACGAATAAAAGATCAACTACTACTATGACACTGGAAAGAGAACTGGGGGCAATCATCTCAGATGACCTAAAGGTGGCCAGGCAGTATGAGACACAGCCAGGAGGGCTAGTGGGATGCTGGGGTGCATAGGAAGGGGTATCACCAACAGGACAAGGGAGGTGATGCTGCCCCTATATAGATCACTGGTAAGACCCCACCTTAAGTATCATATTGAGTTCTGGAGACCACATCGCAGGAAGACAGATAGGGTGGAAGTGGTCCAGAAGAGGATTACCAAAATGGTGCTGGGTCTGCATCAGAAGCCCCATGAGGAGAGGCTAAAAGAGCTAAATATGTACACCCTGGAGGAGAGAATGGAGAAGGGGGGATATGATGGAGACCTTTAAATACCTCACTGGCTAAATAAGGTAAAGGAGGGAAATATTAAAAAAAAAGAAAAGGTGCTCTAGAACAAGGGGGCATGCTATGAAGCTGGAGTGGGGTAAATTAATAAGGGATGTGAGAAAGTACTTCACAGAAAGGGTGATGGATACCTGGAACAGCCTTCCAGCAGAGGTAGTGGGGGCAAAATGGTGGTGTGGTTCAAAAATGCCTGAGACAGGCATAAGAGAATAGTGGGTGTAAGGAAGTAAGGGGAAGAGATTATGCCATGGATCCAGTAGGGTCTGCAGCAAAAAATGAAGGGGAAAAAGAGGGCAGAATGGGTGGGCCCAGCGGCCCTTATCTGCAGTCACATTCTATGTTTCTATGAGTGATAGCTCAACCAACAAGTATTCCAGAAGACTCAGGCTCGGTGGCGACCTTTTCAACTAGACCTCTTGGCCACAAGAACAGGCATGTCACAGTTCTTCTCGAGATGCAAAGAGCATGAAATGGCAGGAGTAGATGTCCTATCCACTCAGTGGCAGTCAAAGAGGCATGTGTCTTTCTGACAATCTCCTCTGTAGCACAAGTAGTTCAGAAAATCCAGGAATCCAGGATCACAGTGGTCCTCATAGCTTCAGAATGGCCCAGGAGAATGTGGTACACATCAGTAATACATATGTCGATAGACGAACCAATACCACTACCAAACCAATCAGCCCTCCTGTCACAGGAACCAGTCCTACATCCAGCACCACACACCCTTAGTCTGATGGAATGGCTGCTCAGAGGGACAGACTGCTAATGTCACAAGGTGGTGAATACAATGCTACAGTCTCACAGACAATTGGCAAACCACATCTACAGACACTGATCCATTTTCACCAGATGGTGTGAATCCAAATCTATCACTGCCACATCCTACTCCATTGCACACTTTTTGGAATTTTTAGAAGATGGATTCGACAAAGGACTGATCACAGCATCCTTACAGTACAAGCCATGATAATAGGGGCAATATGAGGGAAAATCAGCAAGTCACTTCCTGGAGCACACCCACAGGTGCTAACTTTCTTCAAAAACATAGATAATATTAGACTTAGAAAGAAAACCATAACACCATAGTAGCTGAATGTTGCACTTGACGCCTTAACCAAAATGGCATTTGACCCTCTGGATTTAGTCTCACCATATCTTTTGACTCTCAAGACTGTATTTCTAATTGTCATTTGCTCAGTCTGTAGAATGAGTGAGCTGCAGGCTTTATCATGTGCCGAACATTTTCTGACTTTTCATGAAGATAGCGTAATTGCCAAGACTGTTACCTCCTTTTTGCCCAAGATGTCCTCTCTCTTCCATCTGGCCCAAGAGATCTCACTTTCTTCCTTTGATCCAGAACCAAGCGACCCTCAAAGGGATGCTCTCCTGAACCTGGATGCCATTAAGACTGTTAAGATTTATCTGAACAGAACAGTCTCTATCAGAAAGTCTGAGCGATTGTGTCTTAGGTTCCATGAACCTAAGGGTGGACTCCCTGCTTCCAGGGCTACAATTGCCAGGTGGCTGAAATCAGCCATTTTAAGGGTCTACAAAGCATTCGCCCTCCCCTCTCCCCAACAATGAAGCCCCCCCACCCGCAGTGAAGGCACATTCCTCCAGAACAGTGGCCATTTCCAGGGTGGAAAGAAGTTCAACCTCAATCACAGACATCTGTTCAAGGCCACATAATCATCTGTGCTCTACAGGCTTAATATCTTGGACTGTGACCAAAAATTTGGTTGCATGGTTTTACAGTCAATTCTTAAGCCACTTCCTCATTGTCCCACCCAATTTTCCTCTGTCACTGCTGCTTAGATCACCCACCTGTGATGACTTCGGAGTGGTGTATATGATACGATAGATAACGGAAGCTTACTCACCTGGTAAAGGTAATTATTGGAGCACCTTTTACACCATGCTGCATCCCACTGGACGACAAGGAATACGGCTTTTGATCTGTGTGCATTTTGATCCAGTTCAACACGACAGTTTGGTCACTATGTATTTTGTGTCTTTACATTATAATAGAGTAGTTACCTAGGTAGTCGCCTATAGTTCTATGTTTTTCTTTCTCTTTTCAGTAGGGTGTTTCTAAGTTCACAAAGTGTTCCTTAATGGTGCTGATAATAAAGCCCATTGAATCCATCTTTACCTATTTCCACTGGTATTCTGTTTTGTTTCATTAAGCTTGTTTTCTCTTGTGAATTCATGAAATTGTTCTAGGAGTAGCTTTGGAAGTTTCATACTGAGAAAAATCCAGCAGGTAGGGGCGTAGACAGGATTGGATTCAAAGTTTCAGTTGGTGCATCAGCCTATCAGACGACTCCTCTACAATCAACTTGTGATGACTTCAGAATGCTGTAAAAGGTGAAGCTACAGTATAAGCTCATGTGATTTGTTCCCATAATGTGCCAGTAACCAATCACAGCACTGCCCCATTTATTACAATTTATAAATAAAATATATTCTCTCGCTTACTTCTGTCTTAATTTAGCAATAGTTAAAAAAAGGTAATGATTTGTGACACTTATATGAGTAAATGCTCACAACTGAGTTTGACACAAAGCACAGAAAAATGTCCCTGGTTAAGGTTTGAACCCTTAAAGTCTGGCTCTTTTGGATGTAGACAGACATACACCTTGAGCCACCAAAATACATTATTTTTATTAGTTTTCCCAAGTTTTGTCTCTACTCAGAATAAAGTGACACACAAAAAATGTATCCCTGCTCAAGGCTTGAACCCTTGGAAATATGGTGGTGGTGGTGGTGGTTGTGGTGGTGGAGGGGGAGCATATATTCAAAGACAAGCAGTACACATTGCTGGGGGAAGCATTTCCATAACATTCTCATCTACACTTAAAACCCTCAATTCCTCAGACTTGCACCAATCAGATCTATGGGAAGTAACAGCTACAGGTTGCTGCCCTGGGGACAGGCGACAAAATCCACCAATAGGGATAGATAGGAGGTGGAGCACGAGGGTGCTGCCCCAAGGGCAGCGCTGCCAGTGGGTGAAATCAATCAATAGGAGAAAGCCGGGGGAGGAGCCAAAGGGTGCTGCCCCGGAGGCAGTGCTGCCCTGAGAACAGCATTACAGGAACACATCACACTCGAGCCTCCTAAAATCACTTTTACCAGACGACTAAGCTTCCATTTCACCCCAAATGCCCTAAATGTGGATCTGGATGGAATATCCTCCAAGGGGTATGGGACTCCAGCAAAATATCTTAACTTGTAGGTGATACATTTATAACCAGAAGGAGAATAACATTAGTTTCCTACGTGAATGCACTCAAGATACCATTAATTATAGAAATTTTCTCTCTGAAGTCATATATTTTCACCATAAAACATTTAGAGGTCTTCCTAAACTGTTCTGTTCTGTTCTTACCTTAGATGGAGATGTTCAAAATAAAGTATTCCTGCATATATAAGCAACTGTAGTATACCAGCAGACGTAGTAGTAGTAATGACATTTTATTTTTATGGCAATCTTCCATGGCTGAGTTGTAGACATGTACACATTTACAGGAAAGCATATGGGTAGAAGCATATGCAACAAAAGAAAAGAATAAATAGGTAACAAACAATACATATAATAAAAAGGGTCTCAGAAATGCTGTAGTTTGGCTGTCAGCATTGCAAGAGCCTTATATTAGTTAAGCAATAAGCCATATGAACATACAAAAACACCAGCAGAAACAGGCCTCACGTTCTATCAAGTCTGCTCGATTGTGCAGCTAGCCCCTCAACTTGCAGCTTCCCCACCCACCACTCCCCTCCTCATAATTACCCCATCTGTCACTCTGTCCCATCCCCTCTTAAAACCGTCTACCATACTACAGGCTACTACCTCCTCTGGCAGAGTATTCCACTTATCCACCACCATCTCAGTGAAATAATGTCTCCTGACTTCCATCCTGAATCTCCCCCTTCAAATCTCTAGTGCCCCCTCATGACCCTCCCCCTTCTAATCTGGAAAATCCCTTCTGTACTAGTCTTGCTAATCCCCTTTAAGTATTTAAAGGTTTCAATCATGTCCGCAGTATCTCTCCTCTTCTCCAGGGAATACCTGTTCAGCTCACCCAGCCTCTCCTCATAGGAGTATCCCTCTAATCCCTGGATCATCTCTGTCACCCTCCGCTATATACCCTCCAACAATCTGATGTCCTCCTTTGGGAATGGGCACCAGTACTGCACACAGTATTACAGGTGC
Source organism: Neoceratodus forsteri (assembly GCA_016271365.2). NCBI lineage: Eukaryota > Metazoa > Chordata > Ceratodontiformes > Ceratodontidae > Neoceratodus > Neoceratodus forsteri. Next base: position 735,030,513 of record CM057454.1, read on the forward strand.
GGCCTGACCAGCAACCTGTAGAGGGGGCAGGATCACCTCCCTATTCCTGGAGGAGATTCCCCTCGCTGTGCACCCCAGCATCCTGTTGACTTTTGCTGCCACCTTTCTGCACGGAGCTGAATTGTTCATATTCCCCATTATAAGCACCCCAGATCCTTTTCTTCCCCAGTGCATTCCAGTTGTACTCCCCCCAGATAGGACAGTGTGTGCATTGTGGTTGCATAATGGCACACCTTGAGTGTGTTGTGAGGCACAAGGCATGGTCGCGTGCCTTCAACCACTTGAGAAGTGCCATTATACCATCACAAAGCACACCATGGAGTGTCTTATTGTGATTATAAAATGGATCCAAGATATTTTTGGAATGGGGTGAAAAAATGCACAAATAAAAAAATATATATTTTTATGACTTTTTTCAAAAATGTTCATCCACCCCAGCAAAATAGTCCCAGCGCATCCCAGCACTGACATGACATCTCAGGTTCAAATATTATGCGCGGCAAAATAAATGTTTTAATTACCCTTCAACCCTCTATTTTCCACAACTCCCCACCCATTTACCATTTTTCTCACCTTTCTTTCTTCCTTATATTATTCCTTCCATTTTCCCCACCTTGCTTCTTTTCTGTCTTTCCTACATTCAAGAGATGGAGGAGCTTGATTCTCAAAGGGGATTGACTGCCGCAAGCACCGAACACACGGTGCACGGGGCGTATGGCAGTTCTTGGCTGACAATCAGGATTCTCGATCCCATGCACCACAAGTTGCTTGTTAGACCAGATTTTGCTGGTCTAATGTTTCAGACCTTTTTACGGGGTTTGCACCAAATATTTGGCACAAGCTGCCATAAAAGTGATAACGTGTTGCAAATGCATATGACCTATGTGAATCAGGCGCACAGTGTGGCAATGTGTTTGGGGCAGTGCATGGTTTAACACAGGGCTTGTGAAAGCCCTGTGTCAACCTCTGAGAATCAGGCCTGGAATGTCTACTATGGATGGAATGCAAGAATCCAAATCTCTTCTCAGTTTTACAGGCAGAATGTTCACCCCCACAATTACACAACAGAAAGCTTTCGATAGAATTAGGGCTTTTGCTTCGTCAGTAGCAAGTTAAACAGCAGAGAGTTTTCTGGTAAGTAGACAAGCATAGGAGGGGGACTTTTTATTGTCAGCAAAGAAACACCAGAAATTTAATTTGTAAGTACCGCAGTACTTCATTTTATTTATGTATCTGTGTAAGAGAATTATGAGGGCAAATAACATTTATTTATTTATTACATTTTTAATTTAATTTTATGGGCTTAGTTGAAGGTTTTTAGTGAGTAAAGGTGATAGCCATGTTTGTGATGGCAATCAGAAGAGCTGTGAGACATAAACTCTTCCGTTGAAGGAATTTCAGTGAAAGTCGGACTTTCGCTTCTGTGAAAGTTAGGAAATCAAACTAGCAACTTCCACAGAAAATCTGACTTCACCAGCACCCTACCCTACCAGTATCATGTAATATTTCCCTGGTGTCTAGTGGTACTCACACCTGCTGGTTGCCAGTCGCTGTCCCATGTCCAACATACAAGATTTCCCTGGTGTCCAGTGGGCACTCCCACCTGAATCCCTGTCCAAAACAGAAATAAAATTCCCTGGTAGCTAGCAGTCCCTCCCCCACCCGATCATTCATCCCATATATACTTCCTTGTTGGCTAGCGGTCCCTACCCCCACCTGATCACCTGCCAGACCCATATATAAAAACTAATTCCCTGGTGGCTAGTGGTCCCTCCCCCCACCTGATCACCTGCTCCATATATAAAAAATACTTCTCTGGTGGCTAGCAGTCCCTACCCCCACCTGATCACCCACCCACCCCATATATGAAAAATAATTCCCTGCCCCAAATATAAAACAATATTTCCTGGTGGCTAGCGGTCCCTCCCCCCACCCAAACACCAACCTGCCCCATATATAAAAAATACTTCTGGTGGTGAACCACCAGGGAATTGTATTTCTTATATGGGTCTAGTGATGGTGTGGGGGAGGGACTGCTAGCCACCAAGGAATTTTATTTCTATTAGGGCAGAGCTTCAGGTGTGGGAGAGGGCACTGGACACCAAGTAAAGTTTTTTTTTTTAATACTGTATGGAGTGGAACAGGACAAAACTTTGCCCAACAGATTAGGATGATTTCCAATCCGCCACAGGCGGAAGTTCAGAATCTTCCACTAAAGTTGTGAAATTTTGCAGATGTTCCGTTAAAGCAGAAATCACAACTTTCACCCAGCTCTAGCAATCAGGGTTGTATGGTTAATATTGATTTTAGTGCAGCCAGCCCAGTGGTGTGGAGGGCTGCGGCATCTGTGCCTTACCTCCTGCTAAGCTGGCGATCTGTGTTCACAGTGCGAGTGGGACGCCGGGGGTCAGCTGGGGAGGGAGAGGATCGAGCGTCCAGAGGACAGCTGTCCTCTCCAGGGGAGGGAGGGAGGGAGGACTGGCACACCTGCCATGAGGTGGAAGCCTGTGGGTGGTGTGGGTCCGTCGGGGACCGGGGAAAGGGAGGATGCTGCAGGACTTCTGCTGACATGCACACGCCTCCATGCATGCATGTCGTGCTGTGTGTGTCTCAGCAACAGGGAACAGGAGGAAACATAGGAAATACCCTGGCTGCAGGATGACACCTGACCCTCCGCAGGCTCTGCACCCGGTGACTGGGCTGAAGGTAAGTCCTGGTGATAATGGGGTGATGGGCTGGGGGGTCAGACAGAAGGGAGCAGCTGAAGAAAGAGCAACACCACTGCAGATTGTATAGTGACCTAGGCTGGCTCTCTCCATCTACATACTGATTATACTCCCTAGGTACCCACACAGACTCAATCATCTGAAATCAAACTCCCTCCTCCCTTGTGGCACTACTTGTACCACAGACACCTGCCCATGGACTGCGCTCGGCAAACAAATTTCTACTTACTGTACCTAGGTGTCTTACTTCAAAAGGCTCTGGAGCATTTCATTGCACTGCCCCAGCCACCTAGAAGTCCCTCCCTCCCTCTTTCCCTGAGGCAGGCCAACTCCCACCCAATCTTCAAAAAAGAACTACATTGCCATCTATCCTGGGACCTCTGCACATGCTTTGATCTCACTTACTGCTACACAGCTCACCACTCAACTTTTCCCCTTCTCCCATCCTTTCTGGCAATCTCCCTGCCTTCCAGGCTACACATCTGGGCTAGACAGCTGCTGCCTAAATCTCACCCTGTCCAACTCCAGTACTCCAAATGTTCTCTCCCAAACTCTTTCTTTTCTAACTCTTTCCCTTCACTTACTATACCACTGCACTTGCAAACAAGCTATGGTTTACAAATGTCACTATAGTTGTCCCTTAGCCCAGCTTCGGTTACTATTTCCATGTACTAATGTACCTTTTGTCTTCACTGCCTAGCTATATGTATTATCTCAAGCACTGTTTGACATGATCTGTATCTAATCTACTTGTATTTATGCAATGTATGCATATCTCATTTTATGTATATACTCTCCCAGGTCGTGCCTGAAAATAGTCAACATTAGTTAGTGCACCTAACCTGGTAAACAAAAACTAACTAAATAAATAAATATATACTTACATAAAAAAAAATATGGGCTGGTCTGGTGGCGCTGAGGGTTGAAGCACTGGATGCCACACCTCCTGCTATTCCGGCGACCCGGGTTGCGGAATGACCTTGGGTCATCACTGTGCCAGCATGGAGGGTGGGAGGAGCAGGATTGAGCATGCCATCAGGCTGCTGTCCTCTCCCGGGGGTGGTGAGGGTGGGTTGTTGACCCTTCTGTAGTCCCGTTCCCCACCAGGTGGAGGTCCAGTGGGGTAATGTAGGTGGGCAGGGCAGCAGTACAGGTGGGAGGAAGGTGCTGAGCTGGCTTCTGTGTGTGTGTGCGGGCTTCCACATACACACATGGCCATGTGCTGGGGCACGGGAGATATGGGAGAAGAAAAACATAATCTAAAAATAAAAATAAAAAGATAAAATATTGATTTTAGTGTAAAGAGGCTGCTGGATCTTTATCTACAACTGCTGTGCTGAGATAACAGCACTGGTAAAGATGGCTCACAGCCAATCAGGTTTCATCATTTTTAAAATCTAGTTTATAATCTCTCGAGGAATTACAGCAGATTCGCATCAGCCGACTTCTGCTCTGACCTGAGGAAAACTGACTGGGCCCCTATTGTCTCTCTCCCCACTCTTGACGAGGCACTTGAATATTTCATCCAGGCCTTCTTGTCTGTATCTAATATGCATGCCCCAGTAAAAAAGCTCAGGGTACAGGGTAAATGCCATAAATGGCTGAGCCCGAGCCTCAAGCAAAACATGCTTCTCCAGGACAGAGCATGGGGCACCTACAAATCCTCTGGAAATTCTGCAGACTGGGAGAAGTACAGAGTGCTGAGAAATCTGTGTAAAAAATCCTCGAAACAGGCCAAAGCTCAGTACTTTAACGACCTCCAAACTAGGCACCTACGTGACCCCAAAAAATTCTGGGGCCACTTAAACGTGCTCCTCAAGGGTTCCACAACAAAACAAACAGACTCTATCCTGGTAGGTGACTCACTGACTAATGTTCCATCTGAGGTTGTTGAGGCTTTCTGTGCCTCCTTCTCTATCCCAAATGGGCCTCCCCTCCCTGCCCTCCCCAGGCCTGCCCCTCACCCTGGAGAGGCATGGGTGCACCCACAACCTCAATTCCACCTAAAGCTGGTCAATCAGTCTGAGGTACTACCTCTCCTATGAAAAATGAATCCTACCTCCTCCCTGGGCCATGACCGGCTTGAACCCCGCCTACTGAGGGACGCTGCCCCGGCTATCGCCCGCCCTGTCACCCTCCTCATAAATAGGTCGCTTCGCGAAGGAATAGTCCCAACAATGTGGAAGGTAGCGACCATCATCCCTGTCTACAAAAGAGGGCCCTGTGACAAACTGGGGAACTACAGACCTATCTCCCTTCTCAGTCCCCTTGGAAAAATTCAGGAAAGACTAGTCTCTAACCAGCTACAGGTCTACCTGGAGCAGCACCTCCTCATGGCTGATGTGCAGCATGGTTTTAGGAAGGGCCATGGTACCGACACTGCTCTCATCTGGCTCACAGCTGACATCCTTGCCTCTATGGATCAAAGCTTCCTAACGGGTGCCCTCTTCATTGACCTATCCAAGGCCTTTGACCTTGTCAACCATAATTTACTCCTCTCTAAACTCCAGCTCCTAGGACTAGATGACCGCTCTCTCTCATGGTTTGAGAGCTATCTGAACGACCGTTTCCAAAAAGTCCGCTGGAAGGGCACACAGTCTGTACCCAGGCTCAATCCTGGGCCCCCTGCTTTTTTTTTCACTCTTCCTCAATAATATTGAGGGAAACTGCTCCCTCAGCAAACTCATTCTGTATGCGGATGACACTGTCATATACTGCAGTGACCCCCAACCTAGTGTCATCACCACAAAACTGCATGACAGTCTCTCAACTCTTGAGTCCTGGTTCTCCACAAACTCCCTGAAGCTCAATGAAGAAAAAACCAAAGCCGTTCTGTTTAGCTCTCGACACCTGGGCTCTGACAGAAGTCAGCTGCTCCAGATCAGCATAAACCAAGGAAAAAAAAGTTGAGGTCATAACCAGTTTCAAATACCTTGGGATCCATCTTGACCAAGAGATGACCTACAGACCCCATATCGACTCCATAACCTGGTCCATCCACCAAAAGCTCAGCCTCCTCTACCGTCTGGGGAACTCACTATCCTGCGTTGCACGTCGAGCAATTGCCGGCTGCAATCTTCTCCCCTCCATTCTGTATGGGGCTTCTCTACTACAGTTCCTCCCAGAGACGGAATTCAATAAACTTACCGTACTCTATTACAGAGTGGCTCGTTTTGCCACAAACTCCTCTCCTAGGAGGCATCATTATGAGGCACTTAAGGAACTTAACTGGCCCTCTCTTTGGCATAAACTAGCCTACCCCATCGCCTGCCTTGCCTTCAAGTTCTCTACCCTTGGTCCCCCCTCCATTTTAATGGACTACTCTCCCCCAAAGTACAATGCTGAACCCTACGATCGTCTGCAAATCACCTCCTTGACACCCCTCGGATTCGCTCCAACCAAGGCAAACGCTCCTTCAAATTTGCTGCCTCCCACCTATGGAACTCCTTACCAGCTAGCTTGACTGGCTCATCCACCCTTGGCCAATTCAAGTCCAGGATCAAAGTATATCTCCTCAATCTCAGCCTTTGTTGCTGTAACTGTTAGCTCCCTAGCCCATTTCTTAGTTCTGTCACACTGCCTTAAACCGCCCTTCTTCCTGGATGTATATCCAAAAATATGATGTTTTCTGTGATTGTCTCAAATCCCTACCAAACTGATGTGTAACCTGATGTCATGTACTGCTAATAAGAGACAGAATGTTAACCTAATTCTACTCCTGTAACCTGTTGCTAATGTATATTTGTGTAATTATTGTAACTACTGTAAAGAATGCTATTATGTGTCTTTTTCTGTAACTAATTCCGGGTCGCCCCTGAAAAAGGGACCTCTGGTCTCAGTGGGCTTACCCGGTTACCAAAATCCAAATAAATAAATTACACTGTCATGTGCAGCCTGATCACCATGACATGTCAATTAATCCTGTCATCGTTCCATACTCTAGCACTGCTGAATGATTGAAATGATGCATTCAGACTCTGAGCCAATATTCTTAAACAGTTGGTGGATGAACTATTTTGTTAAAAATCTGCCTCTCAGAGGAAAACATTCAAATGGTACACTTTTAACACTTTTCATTTGGAATTAGGTTTTTATTAAAGCAATAAGGCTGTTCCAGAAGTTAGATTAACAGTCAATCAACTCCTGGGGGCACTATGGCATTCAACTGTGCCTCATGCCACATTACACCCCTAGAGGGTGGTTAACAGACTGTTAATTTACCCCATTCATTTGTTTATTTATTTAGCTTTTGTTGACCAGGTAGGTACACTAGACAAGTTATATGCCTATTTTCAGGAACGACCCGGGACAGTACAATGAAGATACAGGTACAAGCAGAGCACCTGACAATGAGTAGAGCTGAGTACACTGATACAAGAGAACACGCTAACATAGATAGTCTACTGTAAACAGTAATAGGTAATAAACATACACACAAAAAATAAATATTCTAGGTCATTTAATGGCAGGGACAGTAATCACAGTGTAAGAGAGACCATTAGCAGAGCCACAGAAACAGCTAGTTCCTGATGATTTAATCAGGCAAATCGCATGCATCCAAGTGAGTCCAGTGCAGAGACAAAGTTTAAGGTGGCTTGGGACACTCGCATACTGAGGACAGCTTCTAATGCTTCCGCAGGGAATTCTGGAGGCACGAGTGGGAGGTGGAAGAGCGAACATGGGCAGGGAGGGAGTTCCAGAGCCTGGGAGCACTTGTAGCAAAGTTCCTATCCCCCATAAGGGTATGGGTAAAGGGGACTTTGAGCACCCCAAGATCCTGAGACCTGAGGGAGTAGGAGGAGGGGTCAGCAGGCATGAGAAGCTGTGCCAGCCCGGAGGGGTACCAGTTCTGATCACTTTACCCATGAAACAGCCCAGTCCAAAGTTCAAGTGATTTGCCAGGGAAAGCCAGCCAAGTTTGTCATATAGCTCACAGTGGTGGGTGAGTCGAGGGGCAGCCAGGGTGAAGCAACAGATATTGTTGTAGGTTGTATGCCACCGGATAAGGAGAACCTTGGAGGTGTGGGCAAATTGGAGTAGGCCATGGTTCAGTGAAGGGAGCAGCACACTTAGGGCAAGTGCCAGACAAGCAGCAGACATCAGATTTTTCTTTGCCCTGTAGGCAAGACCCAGTTTATAGTTTACGGTTCTGCAGACATTTAGGATGTGGCTCCCCAGTTCCAGTTGGGGGTCAAGTGTCACTCCAAGGTATTTGATGGAAGTTGTGGTTAGGAGGGGAGCACCATCCACACCAATGACACACAGTGGGGCAGGGGAGGCCTTGATCTTGTCCAATGACCCAACTAGCATGGCCTGAGTTTTTTTCAGGTTGAGGACCAGTCTGTGAGATGTTACCCAGGACTGAATATTCTTAAAGTCCTCAGTCAACTGAAGGTTGAGAGTCCCAATGTTTCGGGAGTGTGCCAGGATGACCAGATCATCCACATAGAGGATGGTGCTACAGTTGGTTACAGTGGCAGGGAGATTAACAAATACAGAGAAGAGATGGGGCCCCAGGACAGAGCCCTGGGGGATGCCAGAGGTCACCGAAGTGGGATCAGAGAGGACCTTGTTGAATTTGGTCAGCTGTACTCTGCCCTGGAGGTAATTTGTAAGCCAATTCAGGGCAGAGGGGGACAGGCCAAGGGACCGCATCTGTATGCAAAGTAATGCATGGCCCACAAGGTCAGAGTCCTTTGATAGGTCGATGAATATGGCCCAGAGAGTTTACCCTGGTCCATGGCTGCCCTGATGCTAGATGAGACAGAAACAAGGGCTGTGGATGTTCTATACCCTTTTCTAAAGCCATGCTGTGCAGGGGATAGCAACTCATGGGCCTGAATGTACTCAGTGAGTTGCTCAGCCACAACTTTCTCTAGGAGTTTGCTAATAGCTGATAGGATAGCGATCGGCCAATAGTTATCTAGAACTTTGGGATTCCCCTGCTTCAGAACAGAGACAATCCTTGCCACCTTCCAAATGTCAGGAATAACCCCAGTGGCAAGGGATGGGTTGAGGATAAGTGCCACTGGGAAGGCAATGTGGAGGCACCTAGCTTCAGAAGCTTGGGCTCCATATTATCAAGGCCAGCACTGGAGTACAGGGAGAGACCAGAGAGCAGTCACTGCATCTTCATGACAGTCATAGCCCTGAGATAAAATAATGGATGGGAGGGGTGAACCTCCTGCGGGGGGGGGGGCGAGGCCGAAGGGCCACTGGTATTCACTCCAGCAGGGAAAGGGAGGTGAATGCTGACAAGCCCGAAAAGTGGGAATTAAAAGCATTTGCAATTGTGAGTGGATTATTACAAGTGGAGCCACCAATGATCATGTCGGATATTCCAGAATTGGAGGAGCCACTGACTAGGTTTTTTATGTTCCTCCTGAACCTTTGTGGGTCCTTAGCAGAGCAAAGTAGGGCAGATTTACAGTATTCACTCTTTGCCACCCTGATGGCTATTTTGCACTCATTTCTGAGCTTCCTATATTGTTGAAAGATGCACTGATCTAGCATGCTTTTGAAGGGAGCCCAGCACTTATCTCTAGCCCGCATGAGGGCTAAGAGGCTCGCGTGCAGCTATTTTGTGGTGGACCCCTTACCCACCACCTAATGAGGGGGGCATGTTTGTCCTGCAGGGCACTAAATACAGTGAGAAACTGGGAGACAGCAGTAGAGGGGTCATGGGCACTAAGCACCCCAGACCAGTCAGTCAGCCTCAGATCCTCCTGAAATGTCCTCAGATCAAACCTAGATAAATCTCTAACATGACTGATTTTTGTGGTGAATTTTTGGAGAGGGGATTTTCCACACACAGAAAACAGGGGTGCGATCAGAGATAGAGTCAGGCAGGGTTCTGGTGGAGCTGACCCTCTCAGGGTGATTTGACAGAACCCAGTCCAGTAGCGAGCTAGTGACACCATTAGCCGACCATCTAGTGGGCTCCTGGATAAGCTGTGTCAGGGCTAGACTCGCAAGTAGAGGCTCAAACTGCTTAGAATTGCCTCCAGTCCAGTTCAAGTTCACATCTCCTAGGATTAGTAGTCTGTTGTCCCCAACATTAGGACCCTACGGTGTCCAAGAGGTGGGCAAGGCCAGTCAGACCACCCTTGGGGGGATTGTATGTACATACAATGTGCAGCTTTTGTGTATTCCCAAGTAACAATATAGTATGCAGCAGCTCACATGTGGACAGAGAGGTCTGCTGGTGCGCCACCAGAGACACTTTAAGATGACACTTAAAATAAATTAGAATGCCACCACCCCGCTTGTTACCCGGCCGATCCTGTCTAATAAACTCAAAGCCAGGAAGCACACAGGCCGAGTCAGGAATTGAGGGTTTCAGCCAGGTCTCTGTTATGCCAAGAATGTCAGGCTTATAGTGTGCAGCCCAGGCAGTGAGTTCATCCAGGTTGGGCAAAAGACTGCGGATCTTAAGGTGAGCAAGTTTTACCCACTTGCCCGACCCCCATTCTGTGGGTGGTGAAGAGGCCTGATAGGTAGGACCAGGATTAAGCTCAATATCACCGGTCAGGGCCAGTACCACCAAGAAGAGCCAGAGGAGATACCACTGGAAGGGAGTACCTCTGGTCGAGGGTCTGTGGGCTGTTCATCTCCTCACCAAAGAAGGACACAGGAGGCATCTAAGATCAAGGCAGTAGGTAGGGCAGGGGGGCAGCCTATCAAGGACAAGGAGGTTAGAGAAGATGAAGTCAAACACCTTGTAGGGGACAGACATACTCCAGTGGTCTCCTGCTAACTGAGAGGGTCAGCGACCATTAGGGAGAGGAAGAGATCAGACAGGAGACCAATGAGGAGGGCAACTCTGGGTGAGGAAGGTATGTCGCCACCACAGGTAGGTTTAGGAGTTTCCATTCTAAGGTAGTGCTAAGCAATATCCAGTGACTCCCACTTCGACAAGGTGACATTAAAGGACTGGAGGGATAGCTTGGGGGGAGGCTGGTCAATGTGCAGAGTGCACAAGTGCAACTAATGGGACAGGATCAATGTGGGTATAGGCATTTGAACTTCGACAGGGAATCAGAGACTCAGAAAATAACTGCCGGAACACTCCCCTCGGAAGATTATAGGCAGATAGACATATGCTTGCCAGTACCCAGAGAACACTATTTTACTATTGATAGTCCAGCCAACACTGAGCAACAATATTGCAAAAATATGCAGGGGCAAGCAATATACATGTAGCAATATACAGTGATCAGGCAGAAAAATAAACAACCCTTTGTAGTTTACAGTGCCCAGGGACACATTAGCAGCCCAACGCACAATACCCCAAGCAAATCAGTGAGATCAAGCATCTTAAGAGTAAAGTCAAGGAACTAAAGGTTTTTCAGTCACACCCATCCAGCTAATAGGAGCCACGGTCATAGAAGGGGAGGAGCTAATGAGTATTTAACGGGATGAGGAAATGGGGTGGGTGGGCAGAAAAGATTACCCCAGCTGCAAATTGTGTTTTCCGGTACAACTCTTTGCGGTCAGGACACCTGCAGCAGCAGGGCCAATGGCTTCAAGTTGTAGGTAGAATTCAGGTTCTGAGCAGAAATTCTTTGCTGAAGATGTGGTGAGGAGGCCCACCGATGCTTGGTTAAGCGAGCCGGCACCTCAACTCACACAAACGTTGTCGCAGCCCGGCGGAGGCGGGGGGGGGGCTCACCAAGCACAGGTCACCCCACGCCACCCCTCCTCGATGATAAAGTGAGTGACAAAGTTCGGAGCCATTAGACACGCTCTCACTTTTGAGCAAGGAGAGCTAGCACATCACAGCAGCAGGAGCCAATATGAGACAGAGTCCAGGGGTAGAGTGTTGGTGCCTAAAATTCAAAAAAGTTTTCCCCAGCTGCAAATTGTGTTTTCTGGTACAGTTCTTCGTGGTCAGGACACCTGCAGTGGCAGAGGCTGATGGCTTCAAGTTGTGGGTAGGATTCAGGTTCTGGGCAGAAATTCTTTGCTGAAGATGTGGTGAGGAGGCCCGTCGGTGCTCGGTTAAGCAAGCCGGCACCTCAACTCACACAAACGATGTTGCAGCCCAGTGGAGGCAGGGGGGGACCCACACCACCCCTCCTCAACTATAAAGTCAGTTCATGCCTTATTGCTTAAAAATATGCAACTTGCACAGACAATAAGGTGTAAACTTATCTTAGGATCTCTTCCTCTAGCAAAAAATAAGGGGGGAAGATGAGGTAGCGTGACCACCTACAGCATACATTTAATTGAATCCTTTACTCTCAACAGTGTTTGATGGAAGATTCTGAATGCCCTGAAAATGGATCATCTACAAAATCCCAAGTCAGTCTCCCGAACTCCATAAGCCCAAGTTTAGAATACCGACTGTTGGAAGACCGACAGGGTCTTAGTGCAACACAGAGGGCAAGCCCCCAGCACCCCCGCATTTGGGGGCTCTGCTCCCACACCCCCATAACTAAAATAATGAACTCTGAGGGGGAGCAGACCTCGGAGCAAGTTAAAAATGTTAGGGGGCAACAACAGGAAGAACAAAAAATGTTCCCTACAGGATCCAGGTCAAGAGCACCATGCTGGCCGGGTGGCTAGTGGCCTAGCCCTCCACTCCATAGAAGCAGCTCAGCCAGCTTCTGCATTTTCTCCTGACTTGTGGTGTCCGACTAGGTGTAGGTAGCAGTTTGTCACATCTGCTACCTTATCCTTGTCGGCACTAGCTTCCTTCTGTCGGGCGTGTGTGTGTTGGGCTGCTGAACTCGAGATCCTGAATGTCGGGATTCAGAGTGTTAGCACTTAGTAGTGATGCCCCCCCCCCCAGGTCATTAAAACATCAGGTCTTGTTGTTGTCCATAAACGAAACCTAAGACACTATGACTTATATCAATTATGTGAGATTTTTATCTTGGGTATCTTAAAACTATGGACTCCCTTTGCTACAAAATCAAAACTGAAACTGGTAAATCAAGTAACATCCTGTCTCCCACCCTCACTTCACCATCCATACCCTTCTTCTTATCTCTGAAATTCCAAAGTCTCCTCATAAACTTCAAGGAGATAGAAAATGCACTAGTGCAACTTGGCACTAACCAATTCATTAACCCAGGTGATATCCCCATTTGAGGTCTGGAAACAAAAGGCCCTTTTACATGGCACCCTTACTCACTGTGCTGTGGTTTCCAGCTGCTCACTCCACTCTGTCTGTGCTGTTGCAATTCGGTTATACACACAGTAGCCTTGTAGCTGTTTCAGCATTTTTGCTAGCTTTCTGACTGGCCCAGAACCTGAGACTTGCTTGTTGGGCTGCATCGATGTGAATACTGCAGTATGATTATACAGCAGTATGATGCCGCGCAAAATGGCAAACTGCAATGGAAACCCATGAAAACAGGGTATGCCTGGACAGGGAATGCTACCCTAGGATGTGCTACAGCTTGGCTTTACACAGCAAGCAAGGTAACATTCGAGTTGCTCTGCACCACTCACAGAGTTGCAGAGCAGAACATGTAAAAGGGCCTTCCATGGGGTCTGTGGGGGTTTAACAGAAGAACTAAGGATCCAAAGGGGGAAATGTTAACAGGTTAGACAAATTATAGCAGAACATGTTTTTAAAACCTTAATGAATTTGAACTGAATAAAAAAGGGGTTTTTGATCATTTGGAAGTCAAGTTCTAAAAGATTGGGACTTGAAAAATAACTCCAGTTGTGACCTATTTAGCTGGAATTTGTGCCTGGGAATCATTCCTAAAAAAAACGAGACTAAGTGAAATTATTCCCATTCCAAAAGGATGAATAGATCATCAAATTACAGACCCATGGCTCTCTTCTGTTTACCCTCTCAAAGATATTGGAGATTCTTTTTCATAGTCAGTTATACGAATTCTAGAGGAAAACAAACTGATTACAAAGTATTAGAATGGGTTTAGGAAAAGTCTCTCCATGGACACTACCCTTGTCAAGTTTAAATATCTAATAGCCAAATTTTTGGACAAAAACAGGCAGACTGGGGCAGTGTACATGGACTTAACAAAATATTTTGACCTAGTGAACCACTCCTTACAGTAACATATTCAAGTTTTTTGATCAACAAGATAAAAGTGCCTTTACAAAAAAATTTCATATCAACAGAACTAGATTTAGATTAAAACAATGATAATCATATTAATAAATAAAGACAAGAAACCTCTGTGTGCAAGTACAGAGGCAATGGTTACCCCAAAAGGCATTTGGCTGGGAAGCCAAGTTTCAAAGAAATACAAAATCACACATGCCCCCACAATGCAAAGCATCATGAGCTGCATATGCAAATCAACACAGAATATCATGCTGGTTCAACTTTAAGCAGAAATGCATGGTGCCGAAAGGCCTCTCACACAGTTTGCAAAGGATGCCAGCAGAAGACATAGACATGTGTTTTGTCCTACCAGGACTCATCAGTATGCCTCATCTGTTTGACACCTAAATATACTTTTAACCACTTTAAATGTAAGATCCATTTCTTATTCTTTTCCACTGCTTTAAAGAAATGCATCAGCCAAAATACAATCTGCTTATTTTTAGTATTCGTGAATCTCTCAAGCAATTTGGTCTTGCTTCAAAGGTATTAGAAAGGCAACTAAAAGAATATTTTTCTTTGCCTAAGCGAAAACATGTCAATAGAAAAAAAATAAATCTTCCCTTTCTTGAGCATGTCAAAAAAAAACAGTGGCAAATAAAACTCAGCTTTAGTAAAGCATGCTTTTAGAAAATTACATTATATATCATTTGAATCAATATATGGACATCAGTCTTCTATCCTGTAGTGATATTGGTAATGTAAGATCACATCTTGCTGTATGGCTTCTTTCTGTTGTAATATCCAAGGCAGACCTTTTGAGATTTTACTGGATTCAAATAATGTTGTGTAGCTTGGTCCAGTATCCTCTGCCTGATCTTAGCCACATTTGAGTTCAGTGGTTCCACAGAAGGAAAACAATGAATTATGCCTAATCCTAGTCATTCAAATCATTCTAAAAAAACTTTTGCTGAGGGGATTTAAAACCATAGCTCAGAAAATTCTGCGTTTCCTCCAAAAAAAGTTACCAAAATTTAGCTTGGAGCAGGGTAAAGCTGGGATTGCCTGTATTTAGCAATACTTATACTGACCTCACTCCTCAAAGAAATTTGGCATAATTCCACCCTTAAGGGTCTATCCTGGGTGCCCCCATACCTCTCAAGTGTCCCTCATTACGAGAGACATCCTTCATTTTACCACTTAAAATTGCTGTGTCCCTCATCAATCCCTCATGGAAAAGGTGCTGCCCACTGAAAGAATGTAGTGTAAATTCAGACTTTAAAGAAGAAATTCACAATATTCTAAAATACTAAATCAAAAATAAACTTTGTACAAGTAAACACTATGGTTTTCACAGTGTTATGAACTTCTATATCCATGGTTGAGGATGTGGCCCTTATTCTGGGGGTCTGTGTCCCTCTTTGTCCCTCATTTTGAATGTCCCGAAATGTCTATGTCCCTCATTTCGGTGACAAAAGGTTGAGAGGTATGGGTGCCCCTCCTATTCACAATCTTTACTAATGAATTATCAAAAGTTTTGACACCCTCAGAGATCATGATGTATGTTGATGATACAGTGCTGGTGGTCTCTGCAGCGACTAAAGAAAAGTTATAACTTAAACTCCAGAAGGATTTATTGGCTATTTAGGGGAGGTTCACCACATCAAAGTTTGCCATAAGTGTTCAGAGAACACAACATATTGCATTTATTGTAAGAAAGCCTAGATTTTAAGAGCCTGGAAGAAGGCTATGTAATATGGAGTGCTAAGGGAACCCAATTGGATAATGTTAAAGAGTGTAAGTATTTAGGGATGATTGTTGAACCCAGTTTGAGTTTTAAAGGAAGTGACTGATGCTTCTGTTTTTAAGTATGAGTACGTTTGTAACTTTTTTTTATGTAAGAAATGGGGAAGTCTAACACAGGAATGCATTCACAAACAGGCTTCTGCACAAATGTTTATTATCTGTATAAAATATACAATAATGGATGGGGTGGTGAGTATAACGAGATTTTACACACACCCAAGTTGTGGGATGTTACATAAAAGCATCCCACAACAAGGGTGTGTGTAAAATCAAGTTTTACACACTACCCCATCTCTTATTTGTTATAATTGCTGTTCAGCAGTTTTTGCCCCAAGGGTTTTAGTAGTTAGACATGTTTTTGTACTTTATTTTGTCCCCTCCCATTGCCGCTTACCTGGGAAGCATGTCTGAGGTATTCCCCAGTGGCAGCAGTTTTTCTCCAGTGAAGGGTTAAAGTGTGTGGAGTAGGATTAAAATGCCAGGATTAGCCAGATATAATTACGGGAGGAAAACATGTTCAAAACTTAAATACACGCGCTCGGTGCTCTCGGTGTGGTGGCTCCTCACTAAGCGGAACAGAGGAGTCGCCATTTTTTCAAAATTAGTAAACCCGCCCAGGATGAGTAAACAGCCAATCAGGATGCAGCCCTTGTTCGAGTGACATGTGCATGAAAAACTACTGCCGCGGGTTATAATGGCAAATTATAACTGGGTCAGACAATGGAAAAAATTGCTGACCAGTTATTATAATAAATGTTAATACTAATACATCTGCTGCGCAGCAGTGTGCAGGGCAGAAGGTGGTGTCACCCACATGCCACAGCAATGCATGATGAGGAAAACATGATTCTTGATGGAAGGAGAAGGATGAGGATGGAAATGTGTTATTTTCAGAACCAGCTGACTTATATGATTTGCATTTTAATGTAATTATTATTAAAACATTTTGCTTCATTTATATGTTGAGAAACTCTGATTCACAATGGAGGGAGGAGGAGGATAATGATGAAGAGGATGGGTTGTTGTTGGAACCAATCTATTTCTGTGGGGATTTTGTGTTTGTTTGCACAGCAAACATCTTGCCACAGTAAGGTTTCAGAAGTGCATCACTGTTCGGTCCAGTGTAGCTCAGACTGCAAGGGGGCTTGACAGTGACAGCCCAATGATCAGGAAGGCTGATCATGATGCTGTTCTCTGCATGAAGGGGGGAAACTTCATGTAGTTGAAAGGAAGAAGCCACTAATTCACAGAGCAGCTCAATCCTTTCATCCGTATGGCATTTCCCAGCAAACAGCTGAGTGGTGTCAGCACTAAACTTTCCAGCATCCCCAACAAACATGGACCAAGGCAACTACAGCATCTCTTGTCTAAATACTGATCACAATCCTACCAATCCAGCAGTGTGCTGGATGCAGAGGGTGGAGAGACACATCCTCCGGTAGTGGGGATGGGTGTTGGCAGAGTTGGAATAGCTTGGCAGAAGACACCAGGAGAAATGACTGCTGTGTGACTGAACTTCTCTGCTGGGACTATATTGCTCTCCTTCCCTCCCCTCCACCCCCCCTCCCAAAGCTAGTTCTATTTTTATAGGCACAGAATTTGACTGACAACAGGAACTTCCTGTTTAGGGGCAGGAAGTGAGTGATCACAGAACCACCAAGGACCCACCATCCTAGAAGAGCAAGAGTAGCTCTCTGGCCCCCTCTAGCTGCTGGAGGTCTGCCTCTGAGCAAGTAAGTGGTCTACTGTGAAATATAGGATATTCTTGTCTCAGAACAGGACAATCAGGAACTTAAAGGGCACACAGGCAGAAAGTAAGAGAGGGAGAGAAAAAACAGAGGAAAGAGTAAGGATTGCAAACAGTTAAGGGGCCAGAAATAAGACATGATTGGAGTGGTGCAGTGCAGTGGCTGTGGAGCAGCAGTCTGGGAGATGTTCTGGAGGATGCGGTGTTGTCCCATCTGCAGGCACCTCTGGGCTGAGGGAGGAGGTTGCTCATCTCCAGGCTGAGTTTGCCAGGATTGTGGACCTCCTCTTCCATCCAGGGACCACCAGTGCCACTGTCGTTGCCTCAGAGGTTGCCAAGAAGAGGAGTGGTTGGACCACAGTGGGCTCAGGGAGGGTGAGGGGTGGTGGAACAGAGGTGCATCCTCCCATTGTACCTCTCCACAATTCCTATGCCATTCTGGCAAAGTGTGGTTCCTCCATGGAGGCACCCACAGTGGAGACCAAGGAAGATGCTGGGAACCTCCACAAAGGAGACCCACAGGAAGGTGGCAGGGGACCCTGCAGGGGAAGGAAACAACTCCTGGTGGGGGACTCCATTGTTAGGAAGGTAGAACTGGGGGAAGAAGGGGAGAGGGAGGTAAGGAGCCTGCCTGGTGCCATGGCTTGCAGAGACTGGAAGCAAATCCTCAGGATTGCCGGAGCAGCTGCACAGGGGAAGGAGCTGGATGTCATTGTCCACCTAGGGACAAATGACCTGGCTAAGAAAGGGATTAGAGAAGTGCAGGAAGAGTTTGTGGAATTGGAGAGGGGCCTTAGTCAAGTAGCACACACGGTAACCTTCTCGGAGGTGCTACCTATCTATGGCATAGGAGAGGCTAGGGTGTTCTGCACCATGTGATTCAATCAGTGGTTGAAAAACTGGTGTGGAGCTCAAGGATTTGGCTTCATTGGGGACTGGGGGTCCACCTGGAGTGATGCAAGCCTATACTGGCATGATGGGCTGCATCTGTCCCGGAAGGGAACCAGGATCCTAGGTGATAGGTTTAAATGCTTCATTGGCAAGCTTTTAAACTAGCCAAGGGGGGAGACACTGGAAAGGAGCAGAAAAATCCTAGCCCCCAAATAATCATGGTAGTAAATGCGGCAAACACCAACATAGAGGTGTCGATAGGGAGAAGGGCAGGGGCAAATGAAGAAAGTGACAAAGGCAAGAAGGACAGGGTGGGGCAAAAGGGAGTAAGGCCATCAGGAAATGGAGGGTAATGAGTACCAATGCCTGTAGTCTGGGCAACAAGCTCCCTGAGCTAATGGCCTTAATGGAAGAGGGATGCCTGGATATCGTAGCAGTCACAGAAACATGGTACACAGAGAACCATGACTGGGATGTTAACATACCAGGGTACATAACCTACAGGAGAGACAGGCAGGGGAGAAGAGGGGGAGGAGTAGCTCTCTATGTAAAGGAAGGGATAAAAGCAACTGAACAAAAAAGTAAACAGGGAGGAGAGGAGGCACTGTGGGTCACCTTGGAGACTGGAAAGGGTACCACAGTCCGCACAGGGGTTGTGTACAGACCCCCATGTCAGGGGGAAGGAATGGACAAGGATATGATAGAAGGCATTCTTAGAATGGCAGAGAAAGGGGAGATACTGTTGATGGGAGACCTGAATATGCCAGATGTTAACTGGAGCACATTTACTGCAACCACATCCAAGAGCAGGGCCATTATTGATACCCTACAGGTGGCAGGCATTAGACAGCTAGTTTCGGAACCCACTCGTGAGGGAGCAATCTTAGACCTCATACTCTCAAGCGGGGCAGTGAGAGGATCTCAGATCTAGAAGTGGGTTGCCATCTGGGACAAGTGACCATCAAACAGTGTGGTTCACGTTAAACTCAGCTACAGAGTCAAGCCATACACAAGTGAGGTACTGAACTTTAGGAGAGCTGACTTTGGCAAGATGGGAGAGTGCCTCAGAAAAGCACTAGCAAACAGGCTAGAAGGAGGTGTGGAGCAACAATGGGAATTATCAAAACTGCCATCACAGAGGCAACAAGCCTTTGTATGAAGCAAATGAACAAATCAAAATGAAAGAAAAAGCCACTATGGTTCTCAAAAGAGGTGGCTGTGAAAGTCAGGAAGAAAAAGATAGCATTCTGGAAGTATAAGGAAACACAGAAGGAGCAGGACAGAGAGCTGTACCAGTTAAGGCAGAAGGAAGCAGGGAGGCAAGTCAGAATAGCAAAGGCCCAAACTGAGGAAAAGATAGCCAACTCAGTTAAGAAGGGGGATAAAACCTTTTATAGGTACATCAGCGAGCGTAGAAAGACAAAGGGAGGGATAGTGAGGCTGAATAGAATGAACAGTGGGTGGGCAGAGGGGACAGCGAAAAGCAGGAATACTGAATGAATATTTCTGCTCAGTATTCACAAAAGAGGAGGGGAAGTGCCTAATCCAATTAACAGAAGCACTCTTGATAGGGGTCGATCCCAGTCCTTTAACAGAAGAAAGGGTTCTGCAAGAACTCCTAAAACTGAAGGTGGACAAAGCAATGGGTCCTGATGGAATTCACCCAGAATTCTAAAAGAATTAAGGAGGAACTAGTGAAACCACTGGCTACTCTTTTAATAAATCATGGGAGGATGGTGTAGTACCCGAGGACTGGAGGAAGGCGGATGTGATTCCCCTTCACAAAAGTGGGTCCAAGACAGAGGCAGGAAACTACAGACCTGTCAGTTTGACCTCTGTGGTAGGGAAAGTGATGGAGTCACTTTCTGAAGGAAAGAATAGCTGAGTACCTAGAGGCCAGTGGAGCACAGGACCCAATGCAGCATGGGTTCACAGCGGGAAGCTCATGTCAGACGAATCTAATAGATTTCTTTGACTGGGTGACCAAAGTAGTAGACCAGGGAGGGGCTGTGGACATGGCCTACCTAGACTTTAGCAAGGCATTTGGCACAGTCCCACACAAAAGATTAATAGTCAAATTAACCAGCCGGGGAGTGGGACCCAGGGTGGTAGCCTGGGTAATACATTGGCTGGACAACAGGACACAGAAGGTAATTGTAAATGGAGTCCATTCTGAAGAAAGGGGGTTACTGGTGGGGTACCGCAGGGTTCAGTATTGGGTCCAGTCCTTTTTAATGTCTTCATCAGTGACATTGCAGAGGGACTGGAAGGAAAAGTATGCCTTTTTGCAGATGACACAAAGATCTGCAACAGGGTTGATACACAAGGAGGCGTGGAAAGGATGAAAAGGGACTTGGCAAGGTTGGAGGAATGGTCAGAAGTATGGCAGCTAGGATTCAATGCAAAGAAGTGCAAAATAATGCACCTGGGAAACAAGAACCCAGGGGAAGAATACACAATGGGTGGGGAGGTAGTAACAACAACAAAAAAGGAAAGGGACCTGGGGGTAATCATATCAGATGACCTTAAGGTTAGCAAGCAATGTGAGAAGGCAGTAGGGAGGGCTGGGGGTATACTGGGATGTATAGGGAGAGGCATCAGCAGCAGAAAACAAGAAGTTGTTATCCTTCTGTACAGACAGTTGGTGAGACCCCATCTGGAGTACTGTGTCCAGTTCTGGAGACCCCATCTCCGCAAGGACAAAGACAGGATAGAGGCAGTCCAGAGGAGGGCAACTAAAATGGTGCAGGGTCTGCAAGAGAAGCCGTATGAGGAGAGACTAAAGGAGCTTAATATGTATACCCTTGAGGAAAGAAGGGAGAGGGGGGACATGATAGAAACTTTTAAGTACCTCAGTGGAATCAACAAAGTCCAAGAGGGTAGCATCTTTCCGAAAAAGAGACTTGCAAGAACAAGGGGACACAATTTAAAGATAGAAGGAGGGCGGTTCAGGGGCAATGTGAGGAAGTATTATTTCACAGAGAGGGCAGTGGATGCATGGAACAGCCTTCCTGAGGAGGTTGTGGGGTCTAAAACTGTGGGAGAATTCAAGAATGCATGGGAGAGACATAAGGCAATTCTTGTGGGGGGTAGGAAGAAATAGGCTGTTGGTTAACTAGGATCTGCGGTCTAACCTGTAGGTAGGGAAATGGGCAGACTAGATGGGCCTAGCGGTTTTTATCTGCCATCAAAGTCGATGTTTCTATGTTTCTATGTGTGGATTGATTGTATGCAACCTCAATACTGTCAATCTGTCATCAGTGATGTTATGGAAATGCATCCCTTGCAGAGTAAGTGGGCTCCCCATCCCCGGTGCATCTTGAATCAGGCTATTATTGGCTATGCTGGCCACCAGACACAATTTCTCACCCATCCACACCTCAGCCCTGAGAATGTTTCCAAGTTCTGAAAACAGTGTCTGACAGTGTGCAGAGCTACTTGCCCTGATTGACTGTAGGGGTTGCATTGCTACTGCTTGTGTGTTCAGCTTGCTACAGTATTATTCTTAAGAGGGAGGTTGATTTCACACCAGTTTCAGAGGTATTCTCATTCTCTGCCCTGGTCACACTTGTTATTACAAATTTCTGTGTAGTGCAGTGTCTCTCTTTGTCACTGTTGGAGTCCAGTGTGTGCTGCTGGGTGGGATATGGGTCAGCGCCAGAATCTGAATGCAGGTAAGGTAATAATCACAAACTGCAAGCATGAACTGTGCACACTGTATCCATGAGGTGGGGTGGCAAGTGACAACAAAAATAGGGAGCTGATGGGTGAGGGAATACTACTGAATTTCAGTGTTCCCAGAGGGTTCATTCAGATAGAGCTCATTACCTTATCCGAGTATTGTATTTCATAATTAGCAGACTTGATGGAGCAAGGAGGATTCTTCATTCTTAAACATCAGAGTGATACTTTCAGTCTTTTAATTGGGGATATAATGCAAGTAGCACTGCCTTAGACTCTCTGCACATACAGTAGACCTTTCATCCCCAAAATGTGAAACATCGTTCTTCAAAATGTGGAGCAAAAAAGTCAAAATGTGGACTACTCCATTAGATCCTCAAGATATTCAGTCAGAACACAAAGGAAGGCCCCTATTCATGATCGGGGTGTAGGTACACAGGAAATGCGTATACCCCACCCCTGGAGCTGCGCACCCGCACACAGGTGCGCTGGTACTGGCATTCACAAATGCTGTCCACCTCTTCATGGCCCCCTGCAGTGTGCAGGTCCACACAGTGTGGGCGCAAGCGGAGACACAGACTCAGTCAGGCATCCAATCGGATGAATGGCATGGGTCCAGCAGCATGCCACATGGATGTCTGAGGGCCAGTGGCCGTGGTGAGTAACAGGGGTGCAATGCTGCCAGCCCTCATCGTTAGGACCGATGCAGTGCCGTGACATGGGGGGGCATGCCTACCATCAGGGGGTGGAGGGACACATCCTCCGGTAGTGGGGATGGGTGTTGACATGTGGTCCAACTGGGGTGGGAGGGTGACAGCCTTGACCCAGTGCCCCTGTGAGGGGTAATGGTGTTGTGGGTGTTGGGGGGTGCCGCACATGCCACTACATGTGGTGGTGGGTGGCATCAGGTGGCCTTGACCTGTGGCCCTGTTGGTTAGGTGGGCTACACACCCTGTCCTGTGGGGGGCATGCAGGGGTTTATGGCTGGGTCTCTCTGATGCCCCATGACCCCCTAATAACCCAGCCAGCACTATGCACCTTAGTGCATGGTGCATAGTGCAACCCACCCAAGCGTGTTGATCATTGCATGGTCGGGGATGATTTATAGATGTTACTCGTGCCCTTTGTGCATCTACACGGAGGGGCGAGTTGATGCAGAGTGGCTACTTGCCCCTAATACACGCAGTATAGCCACTCTGCACCATTTGTACATAGGGGACAAAATGTGTGCTGCTATATTCACAAAGGTTGCTTTTTATTTCGCAACACGTTTTTATTTTTGCTTGTGCATGCATAGAAAACATCTTGTCACAATAAAAGGGTTTCAGAGGTGTGTCATTGTTGGGTCCAATGCAGCTCAGGCTGTAGGGCACTCAACACTGACAGACCAATGATCAACAAGGCTGATCATAACACTATTCTCTGCTTGCTGTGCAGAAACTTGTGCAGTTGAAAGGATTGAGCTGCTCCTATCACAGAGCAGCTCAATCCTTTAATCTGCATGAAGCCACCCAGCAAGCAACTGAGCAGAGTCAGCACTAAACTTGGCAGCTTCACAGTCTTCCCACCAAATTCCGATCACAATCCTTCCAGTCCAGCAGTATGGATTGGTTGTACATGCCCTCAATAAATGATAACATACCATACATACTTTCATCTGCAATTTATGGCAGAACACTGGGGTGCCCGCCCCCATGCTGGCTATCTCCCTCAGGTAGCTTGCTCATGCCCCTGCTTGCATTTAGACTGGTTTTTGCCCAGCCCCCGCTGACACCAGGAACTGGGATTTAGGATGGAGCAGAGGGGGTTATGGGAGCAGCATTCATGACTGTTGAAGAGTGAGAGCTAGCTTGGGTGAGAGTAGTATTTGGGCATCCCAGGGACAGTGTGACTGAAGGGCAGCAGCAGGATTAAGACAATAGGACGATGCTGTGTCATTGCTGCAGATGGAAGGAACACTGTGGCTCTGTGTGTGGTGGCAGGACTTGAACCTGTAAAAGGTAGAGATATTCAGATACTGTTTGTGGGTTTAGGACACCACCAGAGTTTTTCATTTTTGGTTCAGAACAGGTAATATAGAAAAAGGGAGCTCAATACCACAGAGAAACATAGAATTTGATGGCAGATAAGGACTGCTTGGCCCACCTAGTCTGCCCATTTCCCTACCTGATGGATAAGCTGCAGATCCTAGTTAATCAGCAGCTTACTTCCTCCTACCCCCCACTAGAATTGCCTTATGCCTGTCCCATGCATTCTTGAATTCTTCCACTGTTCCTGACTCCACAACCTCATCAGAAAGGCTGTTCCATGCATCCACAACCATCTCTGTGAAAAAATACTTTCGAACATTACCGCTGAGCCGTCCCCCTTCTGTCTTCAAATTGTGCCCCCTTGTTATTGCATATCTCTTCTTCTGGCTGAACAGGATCCAACAGCTAAACCAGCATTCAAACCCCCCCATTAATCTGATACTGGGATGTGCACCCCCAGTGCTGGCATCCCCTGGCTAGCTTTCTATGTCCCTACACTCCCTGATTTGGGCTAATCTCTGCTGGCCCCTCTGTCAGGAGCTAGCATTCAGTGTGGAGCCCAGGGGGTTTGGCAGCTGCAGCGTAACTGGTGGAGAGCAAGAACAAACTCAGGTAAGAGTCAGGACTTGGGTGTCCCGGGGCAGTGTGATTGAATAGTGAAGGCAGCAACAGGACTAAGACAGTGGGATGATGCTGTGTCATTGCTGCAGTGTGGAGAAATGCTGAGGCTCTGTGTATAGCAGTGCGACTCAAACCTGTGGAAAGGTAGAGATGTTCAGATACTGTGTGTGGGTTTAGGGTACCACCAGATTTCTGATTTTTAGGTCCGAGCAGGTAATAAAGAAAAAGTTAGCTCAATACCCAGTTGACCTTGTAGAAACATTCCAAAGTATTAACCATTGTCAAGAAATAATTTACTTGAGCTCCTTGAGATTTCGTCCATCATATCAAGAGGCAGGACTGATCTTTTCTACAGCATTTCCAGGTCAAATTTTATCAGTGATTGTGTAAGTGGAGGCTGGCTGGGTGGCTGTACAAATCCAGGTCCTTCAGTGAAGGAGTCATAGGAAGCACACTCTTCTCCAACTGATCACTGTTGAACTAGATCAGCTCCATACATAACTCGAAGTGGGGACGGAGCCTCCATCCCCACCTCCAGCTCCATCATTGATGCATCTGATGGGGATCAAGTGAAGCAGTAACCGCCACCCAAAGAGTAGGGTAATTTTCCCCAATGTCCTGGTCAAATTTCCCACGTTCACTAAAAATGCCACCAACAACTTAAAGCAGCAGTACTACCTAATCAGGAAGTGATGAATTTCCAGTTTTGTAGCCCTACAGTAAATATAGCGGCTGCTATTTTTACTGCTGCTTTTAACATGGTGGGTGGCAAAAACGTAAACAAAAAGAAAGGAAAACTGAGCACATTACGGGGTGATAGTACAATGCTGGAGGAAAAGATTACCAAGGAAATGATCAGCAGAGCACAGGGAATAAACTGTTGAAAAAGTGCAGATTTATTTTTCCTTTGCACTGCTGCTTTAGTCTGGTTGAATTTCAGTTGGTTACCATCTGTATCCCCCCCCCATGGGTCACACCAAAAAAAGGAACTTCTAATCTCAGTGGCCTACCCAGTCAACAAAATTCAATAATAATAATAGTACGTACACCATTGAAGTGTTCGTACAGTTTGAAAAGTAAATGGACTGTTTACTGAAAATGATAGGTCGTGTTGGTGATAGTTTCCTTGTATCACTTTTGATTATGTTTTTCCAGCTGTAATTTCACAGGAAGGAATTGTAATATGGACCTGACAAGGTGGCTAGCCAATCCCTTCCACTTGCTTATTAATTTCCATGTCCCCTTGCTATGACATGCAGCAATGGAGAGCATCAGAGTGTTCCCCATTGAAAAGAATTGGGATATAATTTCCTTACTAGTGCCTTGTTGTTCAAGTGGTGGCCTCCATTATACTCCAACGCACCATCATAATATATAAAATAGTAAGGAAAACAATATTCCACTTCATTTAGATGGGGTGTGCTCCCATGCTCTCCCTTGCTGTACCTCATAATGTGCCTGAGTGGGGGTGTGTGGAAATGAGTATAGAAGTGAAAGGGACCTGCCGGCTACCTTGTCAAGATCAAATTACAATCTCTTCCCATTAAATTATCACGGCACAGAAATAATAAATTATAGAAGGAGATTATTGCCAGCATGGCCAACATTTTAAGTGTGTTTACCCTTTAAGCTCCGTAAATCACTTTAAGTAAGTAATGTGCACAAAATTTATGTCACTTAAAGTGACAATTAGATAAGGATAAAACAGGACAGACCTGGACAATAGCTTATCTCAAGGAGCTTCCGTAAGAGAGAAGATTGTCAGCCAGCCTGTTGGCACAGCAGTAGCGCTATTGCTTATGATGCTGGGAAATGGGATGTTCCCCTCCTATGGTGAGAGAGGGCTATCACACCACTCTGACACTGCCACCTGTGGATGCACGGGTGGTAGTGCAGGATTAGTGGTGCA
Organism: Neoceratodus forsteri; assembly: GCA_016271365.2. Lineage (NCBI taxonomy): Eukaryota > Metazoa > Chordata > Ceratodontiformes > Ceratodontidae > Neoceratodus > Neoceratodus forsteri. The sequence goes on from CM057454.1 coordinate 735,056,950, forward strand.
GGGAAGGGGAAGGATACCGTTACATGCTTGGCTGAGTCGTGCATGAGCACACACATAGCCTGGACATATGTCCTTTAGCAGGCATGATCACAGGGAAAGGTGCAAGGAGAAACCAAGGGGTATATCCTCGAACACCTCAGCTACAGGATGGAACCAACTATGGGAGTCCTGAAATACTGTCCATTTATTAACTCCACAGGTGAAGGGTGCAAAAAGAATATTTAAAAGAAAGGCAAAAGAATGCCTAACCCCAATCATTAGCATGCCCCATGTACACATGTGCTCCATTCTACAACTCCTCCCCCTTCCCCAATGGGAAGGGGCTGCTGCTACTCATGGGCTCCTCCAACTGCTGAAAAAAAAATGCATCATAAGAAAATTATAAACACCCCTGTCAGAAAGACTTCCTTTGCCTGTTTGATCTGCAAGACAAATACTCAAACAGCAAGTGACATGGCTGGCAGCCAAATCCCAAATCTCTGAGCTGCAAACCTGGAGACCTGGGTTTGAATCCCACAGCCCCCCCCCCACTTGCACACACTTGCACACTGTGGGACCCTGAGCAAGTCACTTAATTTCTATGTGCTCCCAGGTTGCACCTGGAAACAAGCTTCAGCTTAGTGTGCCTCTCCTGGTTAAACAATTTCCCCTTTCCCTTTCCCAAGCTACTGTATCAGGTCTCCAAGCAAAGGGTAAAAGACCCAAAGAAATATATTGTCCCAGCAATATAAAAAGTAATGCTGACCTTAATATCAATCTAAGTTTATCTTATTCTTGTGAGCTTTCTCTTTAATTGCATTCTATTATGCTAACACCCATTTTTTGTAGATCCCCATATTTACATATATTTGGGTACTTTAATGTATTGTGTTTACTATTTAGTACACTGTAGTTTGATAAGTTTGCTCTTACTGTATCCTTAAGATTTCTTTAATTTTACTCAATATTGTTGACTCCAACAGAAACTGGTTTATTTTTGCTATGTAATGTGTGGATACAGGCCACATGGGGGTGAGTGTTGTTCCTCGGCTGTATCTTTGTTAATCTTTTATCTTGTTTGTTATCATGATTATTCTTTAATTTTTTTTGTTGACTGTACAGAAAAATGTTCAGTAAAGTATATTCAATTAGAAAAAAATAGCTATCCCTAACAATTTGGTCTATATGGGAACACAAAGCCGCCAACCTGACAAAAATCATCCAGGCTCTGGGAGAATTGCCATAGGAGGTCAGGCTGGGGGAGCTGAACATGTACTCACTGGAGGAGAGGAAGGATGGGAGGGACATGATCGAGACCTTCAAAAAACATGAAGGGGATACTCAAGATGGACACTGAGGGTCTATTTTGGAGGAGGATCGGGAAGGACACTATGAGATTGGGGAGAAGTAGATTTAGGATGGAGGTGAGGAGGAATATCTTTACGGAGAGGGTGGTGGCAAATTGGAATGCACTACTAGCAGAGGTTGTGTGGCATGTAACACAGTGGAAGGCTTCAAGAAGAGATAAGACAGGGAAAAGGGGAGGGTAACGAGAGAGAGAGGGGGAGAGGGAAGGGGCAGCTGCTAAATAGGGGAACTAGCTGCAAACTCGAGCAGACTTAATAAACCATGATGGCCTTTTTCTGTTGGCAGTTTTCGTATGTTCTTAATCTGTTGCTCAACAGTTCATTACTTCAACACATGCAGTGCAATGTGAAAAAGTGCAAGACTTTTCTTGCAAAATGGCAGTATCGGGGGGGGGGAATGCAGGACATTGATAATTGATGGAGAGCTGGCTTCACTAATTGCTGTTTTTTAACGAAAAACAGAACACTGATAGCAGGCTGTTTGCTCCACAGTGGCATAAACTAGAAATGCATCTTATGGTTACAGAGTAAATGGCAAAATAATTTAATGTTTACATTAAAAGTGGCAAAATGTTGAGATCAGTTTTAAAACGTCAGCAAAAGATCTAACCTTCAATAAACAATTTAAGGTCAACTAAAACACACCCATTTTAAAACAGAGTTCTAAAAAGAGACAGAATACAAAGATAAAGAGTCTTTCACCAACTACCAGCTCACAGATTTACTATACAGCTACCTGACTACCACCCCGTAATGCTGCTCACAATGAAATGAAGATAATAGCGGCAATAAACCAGGCAATGTAAGCAAATGAATAACCTGCTAAATATGCTGTCCCAGCATTTTAAATAGGTATCCTCACCAATACAGCCTGAAGAAAAAAAACAGTAGCTCACTAACCTGGGTGTGGATTCAGTCGTTCAGCACATGTACTGAGGTCTGTAAAAATGTAACACTCCTCTTATAAAAAGTCAGAAAATCTGGGGAGAAAGGGCAGTGGAATGAATAATTTGATGAATAACTAGATTCACAAACTGCCCTTTTTTTAGAAGAAAATAGGACATTAATAATGGAGCTGTGTGCTCCATAATGTCATAAGCCACAAACAACTGGGTTATAGTATTAGAGATTTAAGCAATAAATCACGACAGGGTGTTGGTGATGCTGGTTTTACCCATGCCTGGTGTGGTTCGGTCATGAGGCCACAGGCTGAGTGAGTAAACCTCACCAGGAGTGGGTAAACCAGCATCACCAACATCCCTGGAGTGGTTTATTCTATTATACAATGTGTCCCTTAATTTTTGTTCAAAAAAAGAATAGAAAAATAATTATTTTTGTATTTTTTATAGCTTTGTAATGAATTTGTTCTTACACTACAAAAAACAGTGCAGTGTAAAAAAAGTGTAGGTTGGTGGAGGCATGGTCCTATTACAAAGGCTGTATCATTAAAACATCCTAGTACTAAAAGAGAGATTTGTACTTAAAAAAGAGTGCATAACAAAGACCCTCTGAGAGGAGCACGTCACTTTTCTTTCTCTCTCTCTTTCCCGGAGAAAGAGAAGCCGCAGCCCCTCTCTCCAAAGACTACATATCCCAGGATGCCCCACTGCACTGACCCTAGCAACAGCTGAGAAGACGCACTAGAAAGGGGAAACCGTAATGAGTACTGAGCGCGCTGCTGTCAAACTCAGAGTTCGAGTTTTTCTGTAACCCGTGAGTCTTTACGCTCATTTGAAACCACTTGTTTAATTATTGTGCGGTGCCTTCAGCTTTCGCCATTGCTTCGATCGTAATTGCCGGGTCCGAGCCAAGAACATGGTCGAGAGCTTAAGAGGGTTATGGGGAATTCAGCCTCTTCATGTCGCTTCTTCCGTGGGCAGTCAGGATCTCTGGTCTGTAGTATTATCTTTTTTGTTGTGGTTGGAGAAGTAGAGGCCGAATTGGTGTAGGAATGGTGCCGGTGCCACAGTAATGTTTAGCGAGGAAAACAACATGGCGGCTTGGAGTGATTTTTACTTTTTTTTTTTGCAGTTAGTGAGATGCGGCTGGCTGGCACTTGTTCCTGTTGGTGATACTAGATTTTACAACAGGGTGATAGTGCCAGCTGGCCAATGAGAAGTGGGTATTTTGTTTGCCATTGTATAATCTCAGCTTTCCAGTAGTGTAAAATATGTGTTCCTGGCACTTATTTTTGCAAACTAAAAAATGGCTAATTTATTTAATTTACTGTTCATAAAAGTGGTAAAATATTAACATTAGTTTTCAGAATGCAGCAAAGAAAAACTCTAACCTTAAGTAAGTTGGTAAAATTTAGTTAAAACACACAGGAATTAGATAATCCTGGAGCTACAGATCTTTTAGTAATGCCCCCTCTTTTACAGGGCAAACAAAAATATTATACAACACAACATACTGTATAACTTTGCAAAACATTGGAAAAAGACAAGTGCAGGGTGGATTTATCTGGTATTAAACATAACCTTACACAAAAAACACATATAACAGTATTTTAGAAACATAGAATTTGACGGCAGATAAGGACCGCTTGGCCCACCCAGTCTGCCCATTTCCGTACCTAATGGATAAGCTGCAGGTCCTAGCTAACCAACAGCCTACTTCTTCCAACCTCCACCCCCTAGAATTGCCTTATGTCTGTCCCATTCATACTTGAATTCCACCACTGTTTTTGACACCACAACCTCCTCAGGAAGGCTGTTCCATGCATCTACAACCTTCTCAGTGAAAATATACTTCCTCAAATTACCTCTGAGCTGTCCCCCCTCTAACTTCAAATTGTGCTCCCTTGTTCTTGCGCCTCTCTTTTTTTGAAAGATGCTACCCTCTTGGACTTTGTAGATTCCCTTGAGTTATTTGAAAGTTTCTACCATGCCCCCCCCCCGAGGCTATACATATTAAGCTCCTTAAGTCTCTCTTGATATGTCTTCTGGTGCAGACCCTGCACCATTTTAGTTGCCCTCCTCTGGACTGCCTCCGTCCTGTCTATGTCTTTGGGGAGATTGGGTCTCCAGAACTGCACACAGTATTCCAGATGGGGTCTCACAAGCTGTATGTACAGAGGGATAACAACTTCCTCTTTTTTATTGGTGATGCCTCTCCCTGTGCATCCCAGTATCCCACCAGCCCTACTTACTGCCCTCTCACATTGCTTGCTCACTTTCAGGTCATCTGATATGATTGCCCCTAGGTCTCTTTCCATTTTTGTTGTTGTCAGTATCTCACCCCCCTTTGTGTACTCTTCCCTGGGTTTTTGTTTCCCAGGTGCATTACTTTGCACTTCTTAGCATTGAATCTAAGCTGCCATACATTTGATCATTCCTCCAACCTTGCCAAGTCCCTTCTCATCCTTTCCACCCCACCTTGTGTATCAACTCTGTTGCAGATCTTTGTTGTCTGCAAAAATACATATTTTCCTTCCAGTCCCTCTGCAATGTCGCTTATAAAGACATTAAAGAGGATCGGTCCTAGTACTGAACCCTGCGGTACCCCACTAGTAACCAGAGTGGACTCTGTTTGCTATTACCCTTTGTGTCCAGTTCTCCAGCCAATTGTTTACCCAGGCTACCATCTTGGGACCCACTCCCAGGTTGACCAACTTGTACATTAATCTTTTGTGTGGGACTGTGTCAAATGCCTTGCTAAAGTCAAGGTAGGCCATATCTACAGCCCCTCCCTGATCTACTACATTGGTCACCCAATCAAAGAAATCTATTAGATTCGTTTGACATGAACTTCCCGCTGTGAATCCATGCTGCCTTGGGTCCTGCGCTCCTCTGACCTCTAGGTACTCAACAAGTCTTTCCTTCAGAAGTGATTCCATCATTTTCCCAATCACTGAGGTTAAACTAACAGGTCTGTGGTTTCCTGCTTCTGCCCTGCTCCCACTTTTGTGAAGTGGAACAACATCTGCCCTCCTCCAGTCTTCAGGTACAACCCCATCCTCCCATGATTTATTAAAGAGGGTAGTCAGTGGTGTCACTAATTTTACCCTTAGTTCTTTCAGAATTCTGGGATGAATCCCATCAGGCCCCATTGCTTTGTCCACCTTCAGTTTTAAGAGTTCCTTCAGAACCCTTTCTTCTGTGAAAGGGCTGGTATCAACCCCAATATCCAGTGTGTTTCTATTATCTGGTATAGGTACCTCCCCCTCTTCATTTGTGAATACTGAGCAAAAGTATTTGTTTAGTATCTCTACCTTTTCACAGTCACCTTCTGCCCACCCCCTCCTCTTTTTTAAGACTAGCTATCCCTCCCTTTGTCTTCCTTCACTTCCTGATGTACCTGTAATAGGTTTTATCCCCCTTCTTAACTGAGTTGGCAATCTTTTCCTCAGTTTGGGCCTTTGCTGTTCTGACTGCCTTTCCTACTTCCTTTTGCTTTAACTGATACAATTCTCTGTCTTGCTCCTTCTGTGATCCATTGTACTCCCTGAATGCTCTCTTTTTCTCCCTAACCTTCCCTGCCACCTCCTTTGAGAACCATAGTGGTTTCTTACATTGTTTTGTTTATTTGCTTCACACAAGGGCTTGTTGCCTCTGTGATGGCAGTTTTGATTATTTCCCATTGTTCCTCCACCCCTCCTTCCTGCCCATTTGCTAGTGCATTCCTTAGGCACTCACCCATTTTGGCAAAGTCCACCCTCCTGAAGTCCAGTAACTTTGCCTTTGTATGGCTGGACTCTAACTGCTGTGTTTATCGTGAACCATACTGTTCATTGTTCACTAGTTTCCAGATGGCTACCCACTTCTAAATCTGTGATAATCTTGTCATCTCCATTTGAAAGTACCAGGTCTAAGATTGCTCCCTCTCGAGTGGGTTCCGATACTAGTTGTCTAAGACATGCCTCATGTAGGGCATCTAGAATAACCCCATTCTTAGATGTGGCTCCTGCAAATGCACTCCAGTTAACATCTGGCATATTCAGATCCCCCATTAGCAATATCTCTCCTTTTTCTGCCATTCTAAGGATACTTTCTATCATTTCCCTGTCGATTTCCTACCCCTGAGATGGGGGTCTGTATACAACCCCTGTGCAGATTATGGTGTCATTGCCTGTCTCCAAATTGACCCACAGTGCTTCCTCTCCTGTCTGTTTACTCTTTTGTTCTGTTGCTTTGATGCAATCCCTTATGTAGAGGGCTACTCCACCTCCTCATTTACCCTCCCTGTTCCTCCTGTAGATGGTGTATCCTGGTATGTTTACATCCCAGTCATGGTTCTGTGTGTACCGTGTTTCTGTGACTGCCACAATATCCAGATGTTCCTCCTCCATCAAGGACACTAATTCAGGAAGTCTGTTACCCAGACTACGGGCATTGGTACTCATTGCTCTCCATTTTTTGATGGCTTTACCTCATGTAGCACCATCCCTGTCCTCATCGACTTTGCTTTCTCCATTTACCTCTGTTCTGCTCCCTCCTGACCTTTTTACCTTGGTCTTTACCTCATTTAGTACCCAGTTTTGTAGGTGGAAGCTCGGAATCCCCTGCTGCTTATCAGTGCCTCCCCCCCTTGACTAGTTTAAAAGCTTGCCAATAAAGCATTTAAACCGATCACCCAGTAGACTTGTTCCCTTCCTGGACAGATGCAGACCATCCTGACAGTATATGCTGGTATCCATCCAGGAGGAACCCCAGTCCCCAATGAAGCCAAATCCCTGTGCTCTGCACAATTTTTTCTACCATCTATTGAACTGTGTGGTGCGAAGTACCCTCACCTCACCCTTGCCATAGACAGGCAGCGCCTCTGAGAAGGATACTGTACATGCTACTTGCCTTAGGCCCCTTCCCAACTCCACAAACTCCTCCTGCACTGCTCTAATCTCATGTTGAGCTAAGTCATTCATCCCTAGGTGGACAATGATGTCCAGCTCAGTCTCCTGTGCAGCTGTTCTCATGATCCTGAGGATGCGCTTCCTGTCCCTCCAAGCCATGGTGCCAGGCAGGCACCTTATATCAGTATTTCCTGATCCCCCCAGTTCTATCCCCCTAATAATTGAGTCCCCCACCAGGAGCTACTTCCTTTTCTTGTGGTGTCCTCTGCCTCTTTCCTGTGAGGTGCCCTTGTGACAGTTGTCCGAAACCTCCTTAGTCTCCTCTGTGGATGCATCCATGGGGAACTAAGCTTCATCATAATGGTGTATGGATTGTGGAGTGGTACAACTGACTGGGTGTGCTCTTTTTAATAAAAATCAGATAAAACTTTTGAAAACAAAGGTCATCTTAACAGAAACTAAAAAAAAAGTAAAACTGGTACAGTAGCAAAATAACAATGTAATAATATACATTGGGCCGGATATTCAAACTGCACCCGAAAAGTGCGCAACAGCAGGAGCAAGCGCAAGTCACTTGTGCACATGCGTAATCGTCGCGATATTCAAACATGGAGCAAGGCCAATTGTGCAAGCAGCCAACGTCTGAATATCGCACAAACTGCACCATAGCACAACCAGGGAGAGGAAGCTGAGCAGATATGATGTGCCACAGCGCAACCAGGAAGGGGAAGCTGAGCAGATATGATGCGCCATAGTGCAACAAGGCCAGCCCAGCTGAGCAGTCCAGAGGCCCATAGGGCAAGCAATGACACCCCCAGCAGCATAGCAATGGAACAGCACAACCAGGGAGGTAGGCAGAGGCCCACCACCCATGCCACAGATGGGCACAGGGACACACTGCAGAACTAACAATGCACCCCCACACCTCAAGAACAGCATAACTGGGGGAGGGACGGAATATCAACATGCCCATGGGGACAAGCAAAGAAAGCACATCCCGCCGTGTACTGCAGCACACCCACTGGCAAGCTGAGATTGCCACACAAAGGGGTGGACCACCCCAGTGTCAGCAGCCCCGGCCTGCACAGCACACCCTGCACTGTGACCCCAAGACACCACCCATGAGCAGTGACTGTGGCCGTCACTGCAGGACTCCCCAGGCCCCCGGCACAATGCAACCATGTGTACCACCGAACCATACAAGCCAGACCCACCAGGAGCACCCAGCGGTGTGTGGCAGCACACGGCCAGACCGGCTGAAAGCCACCACCACACCAGGGACACCCTCCCATGCACACACACACACACAATCCAAGGACAATACCACACCAGATGCCATGCACACCACTGCAACTGAGCACCCATAGCCAGCTGCAAATCAGAGACCACTACAGTATTCATACAAAATAGATTTATAAAAGAATATCAACACGAACACACAAAAATAAACTATGTACAGAGAGATATATACAAGAAAGGGGTGGGGGTATGGGTACAAGGTAGGGGTGGGTAAGGGGCAGGGGTGAAGAACTTGGTGAGGGAAGGCAGGGTGTGAGGGAAGGATAAAAGGGGTAGGTGTGGGACAGCTACTGTCCTCCAGGCTGCACAGCAGCAGGTTGCCCCTGGTCCCGTGGCCTCCTCCGTCGTCTGACACCCCTCTGGTGCATCTCCTGCAGAATGGATAGGGACTCCGTGGACACCTCCAGCAGGTGGTGGACAGCCTGCTCAATCCTGTGCAGGACCCGGACACCTAGGGAAAGGGAACAGAATCAATGGCTGTGACTGTCCACAAGTCTGAAGCCCACCCAACATGCATGGCATACAGCCAAGTGCCCCACCCCTGTGATGGACTGCACCCACTCACAGTGACCGTGCACAAGACAAGTCCAACCAGGCAGCAACAGCCATGTGTGCCACTGCACACACATCCCCACCCATGCCCAGCACAGCACAACCAAGGCTGTCCAGTGACGTGGCTATGTCGTGGGAAGGTAGTGCCACAGCCATGTGCCCAGTGCGTGCATGGACCACCAGTGACGCACTCACAGACATGCAGTGCCACTGGACAGTGCTGACTGTCACACGTCGCATGCATGGCAGTGTTGTCCATGGATGGTGGCCATACCCCCCCCACAGCATGCAAAAGCATCCATGTTGCAATGACACTCACCCTCATCAAGCCACTGCATCAGGTGCTGCGGCTGCTGCTGTCGCTGCTGCTGTGGCTGTTGCACCCCTCCTCCGCCAGCCACCCTGGCACTGCCATCCCATGCCTCAGCCCGTGCCTGCCTCCGCTCCTCCATGCCTGTGGGAGACAAAGGAAGAGAAAAACATCAGTGAGATCCCAAAGCAGACAGCCCCTTGCCCCATTGAGTGTGCCTGCCCACACATCCAGACCCAAACAGCACACACCTGCAAACACCCTCACAGCAAACCACAGCCCAACCCACCCTCATGCGCAGATTACATTCACAGTCACCCATGCAGACAATACGTGCATACACAGCACACCCACCTGGCCTGGGCACAATGCCCCTCCTGACACGCGACCTGAGGCGCGCAAGCAGAGCACACTCCCTTCTCTGCAGGTCGCCGTAGCAGTGCCTGCACTGTTCAGGGGTCCTCCTCCGCCCAGTGGCCTGCTCCAGGGCAGCGGCAACCTGCTGCCACACATGGGTGCGTGGCACCTCCAGAGGCACACCCTCAAACAGTGAGCCATAGTGGGGCTCCATCACAGCCACCAGGTTGGCTAACTCCAAAGCCCCCCATTGTGGTGCTCTCCTGTGTGCCATTTTCAAAATGTACAGTGGCAATATGGCGCTCCGCAGCGCGGCAATCCCACGTGGAAATGTTGTGCAATACAACTCCATCACTGCCAATCATGCTGTTCAGACAGTGCCGTCGGTCCACATCGCGCTGTCACCGAACAGCGCGATAGAGCCGAACGCATGCCAGACGTACAGCGCCAGGGGGCCAAGGTCATGCACAAGGTCATGGGTCAGTGGCGCAAGGCCACGCACAGTGCCATCAGATGTCCACACGTCCTGCATGATCAGACACCTGCATGTCAGTGCCACAGTGGACTATTGCGCAGTACTGCCACTGCGCCATGTGGTGACCAGCGCTGTAGCGCCATTGGCACAATGGTGGCCATGGCCTGAATTGCCAGTCACGCACAGCACATCATCAGCGCGGCAGACACCTGCGTAAGCTACCTGGGCATGCACAGTGCAGTGTACCACACAGTCACAGATATGCGCCATTGACTCAGCCATGCAACCGTATTGCGCAAAGCGCAATGGCGCGATATTCAGCCGACCCATGCAAATCATCTGATCAGCCATTCAAAGGTGCAGTGGCACGATTTGCATCTCATTACAGTTGCTCCACTCCTAATTTGCAGGCACTGCGCTATAAAAGTGCGACATTGGGCTGCGCTGGCCAGATTCGGTTACTGCAGGTGAGAGGTGGGTTGCATGCTGTGTGATGGTCTGGACAATGGTCATGGGATAATGCTGTAGACTGCACAGTGACAGGTGTCCACTTCCACCCATACAGATCGACATGACCGAGCAGAGCCAAGGTGAGGGTGAGGATGGTGGGCGGAGGAGGAGGCCCAACTTCACCACGGCGGAGACAGAGGCCCTCTTCCAGGCCTATCTGGAGGAGGAGCCACTACTGAGTGGATGGCGGGGCACCCCTCAGGCCCATGTGGTTGCATGGGAGGGGGTAGCTTGGGCAGTGAACCTGCACGCAAGCCACCAGCACTCCGTGCAGGAATGCAAAAAGAAGATGGGGACAGACCGCAGGAGGGTGAAGGAGAAGGTGGCAGCCCTCAGGGTGGCACGTGCTGGCACAGGTGGGGGCCAGCCAGCAGTGGCGGAGCTGACCCCGGCTGAGGACCGACTGGCTGCATCAATGCAGTGGAGTGCTATTGAGGGCGTACCAGGAGGTGGATTCCAGACAGGTGGAAGCCCATCACTGCACGGTATGACATGGTGGTGGTGTTGGGGGGTTGTTCACATGCACTCACATGTCCTCACTTTCTGTTACAGATCCTGTTCGTCTTCAGGGGATGGTGGTGGTGGGTCCAGGCAGTGAGGAAGACCTGCTGGAGTTGGAGGAGGGTCCATCCACCTCTGTCACCAGCCAGCATGCACTGCACCAGCATGCACGCCGGGCTGCCAACTCTGTTGTCGGTGAGTCAGGTGTGGGGGGTGCACAGCCTGTGTCTCAGCAGTCTGGCATGCAAGCACACCAGCACTCTGTGACTGTGGCTGTAGCACGTACCTGCACCATTGATGATGCAAGGACTTCAATGGGCAGTGACATGTGTGTGTCCCATGACGGACACACAGCAGGCCAGCACGTGCCCCTGGGCCTAGCTGGTTCCAACATGTGTGCCAGCATGTCAGCACAGTCCCAGACTGTGCCTGTCAGCACCGGTGGGGCAACACCAGTGGCTGTGCAGGCGTCTGGCACTGTTACGGCCACAGCAGTGGAACGAGTGGTCCCTGGGGCACAGCGGTTGGAGGGGCAGCAGCAGCAGTCACCCACCAGGTCTGGGGGTACAGTGTCCAGCAGTGGCACATGCCCACCACCCTTTGATATGCCCATTCCTGGTCCTGGTGAACAGTGCCCACCCTCAAAGGGTGGTGAGCATCAAGACCTTCCATACCCTAGGGGACAGGATGCCGTTGTGGCAGAGTACCCATTTGAAGAGCTCACCCGCCTGTTGTGGGAATCAGTACAGCAGCAAAGGCGGGTTGCAAAATCCGTGGAGGCACTGTGTGTGGCTGTGGAGCAGCACAGCAGGGACTGTGCTCTGATCCTTGCAGAGATGGTCCATATGTGGATGGATGTGACCACCACCATTGACAGGAAGACCCAGGCATTGGTCACTGTCGTGGCTGCATTGGGCACACAAGCAGGTGCCCCCTGTACCGCGCACCCCACACAGTATGCTCTCCACTCCCCATTCCCGGCATCATGCGACACCCAGCCTGTCGACGCCGGGTTCTGCTGTGGGCATCCCGAGCACCCCTGGTGCAGGTACACTACCGGTCAAAAGTTTTAGAACACCCCCATTTTACCAGTTTTTATTGAAATTTACGCAGGTTAATGTCTCAATGTACTCTGAAATTAAAGCATACAACAAATAAACAATTAGAGATAAAAAAGAAATCATAGAATCATTTTGTTTAACAAAATTTAATCTAAATTTTTTGACTCATCAAAGTAGCCACCTTTTGCAGATATACTGTAACTGCCGAACACACTTGTGGCATTCTTCCTACAATGGACATCAAATATTGTTCGGGAAGTTCTTCCCAACACTGTTGCAGAAGTTCCCACAAATGTGTTGCACTTGTAGGTTGCTTTGCTTTCACCCTTCTGTCCAGTTCATCCCAAACCAGCTCGATGGGGTTTAAGTCTGGAGACTGTGCTGACCATTCCATGATTTGAAGCCTACTGTCTTGTTCTTTTCCTCGAAGGTAGTTCTGACATAGCCTGGAGGTATGTTTTGGGTCATTATCTTGCTGTAGGATGAACCCCTGACCAACTAGGTATAGACCAGAGGGTATTGCATGGTGCTGCAAAATGCTGTGGTAGCCCTTTTGGTTCAGGGTGCCAGTCACTCTGTGCTGTTGTCCTGTGAGCCGCCTATCATGCAAGCTGTTGACTCTCAGAAACTTGTCTTCTGATTCTGTTGTGGTTTTGGGTCTGCCAGACCTCTTCCTGTCAGAGTTTCCTCAGTTTCAAGTGCCTTTTGATGGTGTAGGAAACTGTACTCACTGACACCTTGGCTTTCTTTGCAATTTCTCTAAAGCAGTTTTGCCAACGTAAACTTTTTTAACCTCTAGCAGTTTACCGCTTACCTTTGTACCATTTCAGGTTATTCACTGGACTGGAATTGCTTAAATTTCAATAAAAAGCTGGAAAAATGGGGTGTTCTAAAACTGACCGGTAGTGTATGTTTGGCATACTACAGACCCCAGTGCGGACAAGGTCGCGATCGCGCAGTGGGACCACTGGTGGTCCATCGGTGCCACCCCATGTGGCCCCTGCTCAGCCTGCCAGTGCTGTTGGGTCACGGTGGGGCCACTCACACATCCACGGTGGCCGTGGAACAGTGTACCATGACTGACCTGTCTCCCAGTGTGGGCCCTGTCTGGTGCTGCCCTGTGTGCAATGTGCGTCATGGTGGGCAGTGCACTGGTGGGTGCCCTGCACATCACGCCGACATACGGACCACCTGCACACCATCCCGACTGCTGTCCACAGGTGCGTGTGCATGATGATGCCTGCATTGTACTGTACACCAAGGTGCAAGGGTGCTAAGCATCTGACACACGTGCTTGGACAGTACAGGTGGTGGGTGTGGTCTGTGGATCTGTGTGTTTGCCCTGTCTGTTCCTGCTCTGCTGTGCACCTGCCCATGTACGCTTTGTGCCTGGTGTGTGTGTGTGTGTCCATATGACTGTTCGCCCCTCCCTGATGGTGTGTTTGTGTGCCTGGTCCCTTCCACTCCCCTTGCCGTCATGCACCCCTGGTGTGTTACTCTGTGTGCCTGTGGGTTGTGCCAGGACAGTGTTGGTTGCACATGGCCCCTTGACTTACCTGTGTCATGCATAATGCTCCTCCATGATGGTGTCCCGGTGCAGCTGGGCCTGCCGGATCAGTCGAGAAGTCCCGCCCGTCCAAGGGCTGCTCATCACCATCATCACCGGCACCGCTGGCGTCCCCATTGCTGTCCCCCTCCTCGATCTGAATGGCTATCCCACAGTCTTTGGCCATGTTGTGCAGGATACAACAGGCCAGGAATATCCCACAGGCCTTTGAGGGGCTGTACTGTAGGGCACCTCCGGAGGTGTCTAGGCATCGGAAGCGTGCCTTGAGCATCCCAAACACCTGCTCGATGATGTTGCGTGTGGTGGCAAGTGCCTCATTATAGCGTTGCTGCGATGGGGTCATGGGGCGCTGGTATGGTGTGAGCAGCCAGGGACGGAGTGTGTATCCACTGTCACCTGTGTGGAGATAGTGGAGATGAGTATCATGTTCAGGTCCATATTGCCAATATCCCTGTGTGTCACTACCATAGCTTCTGTGGCATTCCCACCTTTGCCCCACGTTTGCAATTCCTACATGCGTACTCACCCACTAGATGGCCTGTAGGGATGTTCCCACTCTCAAATCGATGGCACAGTGTGGACTGATACCATATAAAGGCATCATGTGCTCCACCAGGGTGTGTGGCACAGACATTGATTATGCGCCCAGTGGCATCACACACCACCTGGCAGTTGACACTGGAATAGCCCTTCCTGTTCCTATATGCAGCCCCATCGGGGCCAGGTGGTGTGCGAATGGCCACATGGGTGCAGTCTATGGCCCCTAGCATGCCAGGCATATGTGCTACCCTGTGGAACTCCTGCATGTTTGCTGTACACTCTGCCGCGGTGCTGGGGAAGTGGATGTGCTCCACAGCATGTGGCAGCAGTGTGCTGAGGAATTGGGTGAGGATGCGTGACGTGGTCGACTGTGTGATGCCTGTGGTGTCCCCTGTCGGCCTCTGGAAGGTGCCCGTGGTGAGCAGGCACATGCAGGCTGTCACCTTGGTGTCCACCAACAGAGCGTGACTCCGTCGTGAGGGTGCCTGCATCACATCACTGCACACCTTACAGAGCCGTCTCAGTATTGCCCTGTTCAGGTGGTACCGGCCCACGATCTCTACATCTGTGTACAGCTCAAAGCTGATGCGGGCACGGTACTGTCTGTTGGGGGCGTACCACCGACGGGCCCTTCCATGGCCACGTCCCCCTGCAGCATGCATTCTCACCCCCCTCATTACAGCTTCCATGTGGAAGCTGGCACTGTCCATCTCCCTGGCTTGTGACCCCCCCTGGCTGATGTTGCTCTGTTACCCCCACTGTCCTGACTGCTACCTCCACTGCACCGGGTACCCTCGCTGGCCTCTGCAGCCTATGGCCCACACAACTTCCCTTGCCTGCCCTGTTCTGGACTGTCACTGTCTGTCTCTCTCTGTCTGTCTCGCTTGGCATCCCTGTAGCGTTCTTGCGCCTCTTCCTTGAGCCTTTTTATTTTGGCTCATTTCCGCTGGGGCGCAACTTCCGGCTGTTCCGCTCTTGCGCATTGTGCAACCCTTTGAATATCGCATTGCGCTCTTTACAGGGACCCACCCCTTGATTTGCGTGCTGTCATTTGCATTGCGCGTGTCTCAGCCTGTTTTCGGTGGTGCAACTGCCTCCTGCTGAATATCGCAGAATGGCGCACTTTCCGACTTGCGCATGCACAACCCTATTGCACATGGCGCAACCCTTTTGAATGTCTGGCCCATTGTGCATATTCCTGATTAACAGAATTTAAGGAGCTCTCACCTGCAGTGGAGCTGAACAAGAACTGGTGGAGTCCTACAAAATCCTCAGGGGATGATGCTGCACTCTGATTGGTTACACAAGACATGTGATTTTCACTGTATTATATTCAGTTCAGTGTGTGTTATACTCATCTTGGTGTATCACAACATTTCGGTTTGCTGTATTCACACCTTGGCACATTTTACACTCTATTCAGTCTATGCCTTGCAAGTTTGGCAACAATTCAGTTTGCTATATGCTCATTTCAGTATACAACATACACATTTTAATATATGATTTTGTTTTCAGTACTTCATAACCATTTTATTTACTACAGTACACACTTATCAAGAGTATCAATATATTAAATAAATATAATCTACAATTCAGTATGTGTCATATTCATTTTGGTATACATTATACCCTATTTATTATGTATTATATCCATTTTAGTATAGGTCATAAATATTTTGGCATGTGTCATAATTATTTCAGCATGTGTTATGTATATTTTATCTGTCATATCCATCTCAGTATAGGTCATATCTATTTCAGCATGTGATAATTCATAATGATTTCAGAATATGTCATAACCATTTCAGGTTGTGTCATATCCATTTTGGTGTCTGTCATAATTATTTCAGTATGTGTCACACTTATATTGGTGCATGTCACATACATTTTGTTTTTTGTCATACCCATTTTGGTATGTGTCTTACCCATTCTGGTATGTGTCATACTCATTTCAACATGTGACATATTCATTTTAGTATGTGTCACAATTATTTCAGTATTTGACATACCCATGTCGGTGTGTGTCATATCCATGTCAGTTTGTGCTATAACCATATTGGTATATGCCACAACCATTTTGGTATGTTATACCCATTTTACTATGTGTCATATCCATTTCAGTATGGGTCATAGCCATTTAGCTGTGTGTCAGAGCTATTTCAGTGTGTGTCACACCAATTTCAAAGTGTGCCATATCCAGTTCAGTTTGTCTCATACCCATTTTGGTATATAATACCAATTTTGTTATATGTCCTAGCCATTTCAGTATGGGTCATATCCATTTCGATATGTGTCAGTATTATTTCAGCATGTGTCATTCCATTTTCAGTGTATCATGCCAATTTCAGTTAGTGTCAATCCCATTTTGATGTCTATCATACCCATTTTGGTGTATCATACCCATTTTGGTGTATCATACCCATTTTGCTATGGGTCATATCCATTTGGGTATGTGTCATAATTATTTCAGTGTGTGTCATATCAGTTTGTGTGTGCCATAGCCAGTTCAGTTTGTGTCATACCCATTTTGGTATGTGATACCCATTTTGCTATGTGCTATAGCCATGTTGGTATAGGTCATATCCATTTAGGTATTTGCCACAATTATTTCAGCCTGTGTCATACCATTTTCCGTGTGTGTCATATCCATTTCAATTAGTGCTAAACCCATTTTGGTGTGTGTCATGCCCATTTCAGTATGCCATACCCATTTTGCTATGTGTCATTCATAATCATTTCAGTACGGGCCATATCCATTTCAATATGTGTCATAATTATTTCTTTATGCATCATACCGATTCTGGTATAACATATCCATTTTGGTTTGTATCATACCCATTTTAGTGTGTGTCATACCCAGTTTGGTATGTGTCATATCTATTTTGATATACATATTACCTGTTTCAGTATATGTCCTAGACATTTTGGTATATGTCATACCTTTTTTAATAAGTGTTATTTCTATCTTGGTGTATGTCATATCCATCTTGATGTATGTCATATCCAGTTTGGTATGTGTCATACACATTTTGGTATAGGTCATAACCATTTCAGAAGGTCTCATAACCATTTCAGTGTGTGATATACTCATTTTCATAGAAACATAGAATTTGATGGCAGATAAGGACCGCTTGGCCCACCAAGTCTAACCATTTCCCTACCGAATGGATAAGCTGCAGATCCTAGTTAACCAGCAGCCTACTTCTTCCTGCCCCCACCCCCTAGAATTGCCTTATGACTGTCCTATACATGCTTGTATTCCACCACTGTTTTTGACTCCACAACCTCCTCCGGAAGGCCGTTCCATGCATCCACAACCCTCTCTGTGAAAAAATACTTCCTAATTACCTCTGAGCCACCCCCATCTTCAAATTGTGCCCCTTGTTCTTGCACACCTCTTTTTGAAAGATGCTATCCTCTTGGACTCTGTTGATTCCTTGAGGTACTTGAAAGTTTCTATCATGTTCCCCTCTCCCTCCTTTTCCTCGAGGCTATACATTTAAGCTCTTAAGTCTCTCTTCATATGTCTTCCGCAGACCGTGCACCATTTAGTTGCCCTCCTCTGGACAGCTTCCATCCTGTCTATGTCTTTGCAGAGACTGGGTCTCCAGAACTGCACACAGTACTCCAGATGGGGTCTCACCAGCTGTCTGTACAGAGGGATAATAACTTCCTGTTTTCTACTGGTGATGCCTCTCCCTATGCATCCCAGTATCCCCCCAGCCCTCCTTGCTGCCCTCTT